>OZ023174.1:4789189-5096689 GCA_963678695.2 Diplodus puntazzo
CCGACCACTTTATAGCCAACAATTTGTTTATTTTTTTATCTATGTATTTCAGCCTTGAAGTGATTCACACTGGCTGTAATCAAACATCAGCTAATGGGTCATCAAATATGTTGTTTCACTCAGAGATATTGCCTGATACCCCTGCAGATTTTCACTATCCATTTATCAGATTCTCTATTTTTGTATTATTTGCATCACAGAAGTGTAACATTATCCCAGTTTTCAAGCCTCCCACCCTGAGCAAAGGACGTTACACAAAGTAAAAATGGTTCGACTTCCCGGCTATAAAATCACCCAGTCCTTCGTGTCATGGGGAACAAAGAGGCCGCAGCGCATCACGTCACTTTGTAATTACACATTTTGGCCGCTACGAAAGTTAGCTTCATTCCCCTTCAGCCTGACATCTGAGTAAAAATGGCCGTTGTGTCAACACGAGATGGAATTGTGTCCTCGTACTTCCCCCTTTATTTCTCAGAATTGAATTCAAAATGAAAATCATTATTACCTGAAGAATATGAGGATGCCAAGCGCCAGCACCAAAGCCACCAGTGATAAGGAATAGCCCACCGTGTACATGACCCGAATATGACTGTAATACTGCTTCAGATGAGAACACACACACACACACACACACAACACACACACAGGACTTTAGACTCGTTGTCGTTACGTGAGAAGGTGCAGGATTAAAATCTTATTTGTTTCTCGGAAGAAGAGACTCCTCTCACCTCACTTGGATCACTAGAGTCGCACTCGCTGGTATTCTTCATGGTCACCCACTGGCCGTTTGCGTCACATTCCTGATACACCATGCCGTGCCGAACTACACACACACACACACACACACACACACACACATGGTCTGTGTGATTTACTGGAAAGTGCAGTCATCACGGACAGCTGTCTGTCTCTGCAGGATATTTTAAGTTACTCTGCATCAACAAACCCTCCCACATGTCTCTTACCTTCATGGTGCCAGGGCAGATACCACGGACACGACACGCTGACCGTGGTGTTCGGGAGTCCGTCGGGCCAGCAGGCGTAATTGTCAAAAGTCCTGTTGCACACAAGACCTGAGGACAGAAAACAACATGATGTATATGTTGGATTGTTCCATCTCTCCACAGCCCTTATACTCTGTGTGTACAGATTGGAGTGGTCGTGGGAAGTAACATGTCTTTGAAGTGATGTTGGTCATTATGGTCTGTGTGGTCGACACATCACGGCCTTTCATCTTGACTTCAGAGTCCTCCGTCGCCGACCTGCTGGTTATACCTCAACTTTCATCTTCTCAACAAAGGATATAAACAGTTGTGCTTGTTAGTGCACGGACGGGTCAGCGGCCTGGTAACAGAAACATCCTAACGGCCCGTTCTGTCTGTTTCAAAGACGAACTCATGGCTGTGATCTCAACCTATCCTGTCTCAGACCGTACATCTCCTGGCAAATTAAGAAACTCCAACTGTGAACTTGATTATCTTTAAGCATTAATTGAGTTAGCGGAGTAAAGGATATATACATTCGTACATGGTCTTGGAAATTTAAAGTTAAAAAGTTGATATCAGTGCTAATAAACAAGCTAATATCAGTGTTAGCTTCAAGAAACAGGCTAACATTGCTGTTTAGTTCTCCAACAGGCTAATACCTCTGTTAGTTTCTAGGAACAGGCTAACATTGGTGCTCATTTCTTTTACATGCTAACATCACTGTTAGCTTATTCAACAGGCTAACATCAGTGTTACCTTCTTCAACAAGCTAACACCTTTGTTAGTTTCTAGAGCCAGGCTAGGCTAACATTAGTGTTAGCTTCTTCAACAGGCTAACATCTTTGTTAGTTTCTAGAGACAGGCTAGGCTAACCTAGCCTAGCCTGTCTCTAGAAACTAACAAAGATGTTAGCCTGTTGAAGAATGTAACGTTGCATTCTTCAACAGGCTAACATCTTTGTTAGTTTCTAGAGACCAGCTAACATTGGTGTTAGCTTCTTCAACAAGCTAACATCTTTTTTCTTCTTTTACAGGCTAAAAACAGCTTTTCCAACAGGCTAACATCAGTGTTAGCTACTAGAAACAGGCAGACATGGATATTAACATCTCCAACAAGCAAACAACAGTGTTAGTTTCTCCATCCGCCTACGGTCTGCGTTAATCTCTGAATATAGGACAGGGCCATCTTAATTTAACTAAAGATTTTTTCCTGAACGCCAAAAATCCTGAATGTCATCCTAAACTGAGATAAGAAGGATTTTGGACTTTCCAAAGTGTCTGGAATGAGGCCCGACGTACATAAAGTGGTCCGTCCCTCCTCTACACCTGTGATTCCGTGTTCAGTGATGGAAGCGGCCTTTTTGAAAGCTGGAGCATCTCCGCATCAACAGAACAACACAAGCTAACAGACTTTAATGCAGCTCAAGAGCAGCATTCATCATGTAGTTAAACACTCAAACTGGCGCTCTCCGTGTGTGCAGACAGCAGAGAGTGTGGTGCAGCAAACAGAAAACTGGGAGCGGTTGGGAGCGGAGTGATTACACAATGGTTTTGAGCCCGGGGAGGAAATTGCTGCCACTCCACAGTCTGGTGACCGAACCATTACCTGCTCTGCTGCATTAGAGAGTTGCCCCTGCACACCGAGGTGAGGGTAAATACTGACTTCCTCTCTAATGTGAAAGCAAATTATGTCGACTCAAAATATCTCTTTCACAGAAACGTTGTCATAATGATTAACCAGAGATTAATATGTTCATGTGCTGCTTTTTTTCTGGATAGGAACATTTCCTCAGTGACTACGGGGTTTATTAAGTGGTGATATGATGCACGTTAAAAGCAACAATTAGGTTTTAACGATGGCAATATGCGTTTTCCACTGTACAGGGCTCAGACAGACAATGTTTGCAACTACATGGTAAACATAGCGGAGCTTTTAGCAGCCACAGGATCCGATACGTCTCTCGGGAGTTGGTGGAGACCAAAACGGAGCAAAATGACGTATAAAAATGTAACTTATCCACCCTTCCATTGGTCAAAAAATCCCACTTAAACTTAAGATCAGTCTTTTTATTGCAATGGGGCTTCCAGTTTATCATCTGGCTAACTTGAAGGGGAACAGCGTAATTTAATTGTGCAGCTCTTCTGGACTTTTAACATGTTATTGAAATCATTATTATTGGACCGAATGGCTTAAATTATGACAGTGAAACGAGTCATTTCACTGTTTCTGGCACACGTGTAGATCAAACCTGTGTACTAAGTGCCCAGAGAGACGTCTGCTAATGACAGCTAAAGGTGCTCTGTATCTGCTGGATGTGTAAGTAGGTTTTTTATGATATCAGCTTTAAAGGTGAAAACATGCCCGTGTTGATTTCCTTTGCCGTACAGTGGACAGACGGTGTGTTCAGCTCACCGGTGCTCGGTGGTTCTCGGCTGTTGTTGTTCTCGCACTCGATCATGTACAACTTCCAGCTCTCCTTCAGCTTATCCAGGGTGGCGGTGGGAGACACCTGAGGAAATAATGGAGCACATGAAGTCCAGTTAGACCAGGATGGTCTGTAGTGTCAGCAGGACAAAATGGCTGAATCTCCAACCATTTGTTTCACTGTAACTCACATATACAACAGCTGTAAACAACCCAGACGAGGATATAATCCATCAAGGTGATGTTTGTCCCACTAACGTGTTCACTGTATGTCGGGGGGCTTGTGTCATTAAAAACAGTGACAGGAAGTTTGTTTCGGCTTCATCGCCGCGGCTCTCTGGCTCATTTCAGATGGCAGCAGAGGTACAGAAACAAACCCACCCCCGCTCTGTAAAGGCCAGTGACTAATGGAAGTTCAACGACTTGCATAGAGCCTGTTTGCCTCCGGGACAAAGTGTGTATAAGTGTGTATATGTGTGTGTATGTGTGTGTGTGTGTGCTCTCAGGACCCACCTGGACGCTGCAGCAGACAATGAGCATTGCCAAAAGGAGGAACAGCCGTGACATCCCTTACTCCTGCTGTTGGTGCTGGGAGGGGTTACTGCAGGACGGGGGACGGGGTTTTCACCTCATAAGGGGGCTTATCTACGCTCGCCACACTGCCTGGATGACACAGAGACACACAATCCATCAAAGCTCATTGCAAACACACCTCCCGGTACCTCGTTTCAACTTGGCCATGTGCATCAGGCGGGCCAAAACAGGAAAAGGCCGGGACAAAGAATAAAGATCATAAACAGGCTCAGTTAATGTGGAGGGAGGTATGCATTGTGAAGCCGATCAGGTCCATTCATACCGAGCAAAGGGGCGCTTAAATGAAGATGCACAAATGAAAGATGCATCAGGACGGTCCACCCAAATTTAGACTGTCCGGAACATCACGTACAGAACCAAAAACCTCCAGGAAAATATGTTCGTCCCATCAGCGAGACAGCTGCGGCTCGGCAGAGCTGCACTCGCTCTGTGACTCACAGTTGGCGGCCGTCCACCTTCATCTTAAAGCCCGTCAGTGTCTGACTGAGCGTGTGTGCCAGAGGTCACTCACCTGCGTGTCGACGGACGCCACAAACCCCCCCGAGAGAGTCGTTTGAAGCCGGAGAACGGAACGAAATCTGAAACGTTTCTGCAAAAAACACCTTGACCATGGAAACATTTTTGGCTAAAACGTTTCAAATTCCATTCTGTTCCAGTCTCGTGGCGTGGGAGGAGGGCGGGCTCGTGCTGATGTGTGTGTGGACTTTTCTCTTTGTTTAGCTCAAGCGATAAGAGCAACAATGCGTCGTGAGAGATGTGCAGCTTTTTTTAAATGTATGCGCTCAAGAAAAGCCCGAATTCAAATCAAAGGGTCTCTTAACCCGACATGTCAACAAAGCTTCTGAAGTCTGGACTGAATTACCCGGCAGGAGTCATAATCTAAAGGTCCGCCCTGTATATTACAAAGCTTTAGTGGAAGTCGGAACTTCAGATAATATCTAAACCAAAGAGCCATACTTTCTTCTTAATGGCCTGTTCAGTGTAATGACCACAGGATGCAGTTAGCATTAGCTGGAGTACAGACTGACTGATTGCCTCGGGCGCCTCGGGGAGCAGACTCACTCTTGTCTCGTCTGACATCAGGTCACGACTGGTCCAGCTGAGATCACAGCGCTGACTTTTGTGCCCTTAACACCATCGGACACGTCACAATCCTGTTTCCACTGCGATTACACCGCACACAGCGACGCAAGTGCCGTAAAACAAAGAAGCATCTCTGGTATGCGATGACTCCGTCAGAGGTCGGCTTTGATTTGGTAACGGCTCATTTGGACGTTGAAGGCACTTCAAGTCGTTAACATGTGAAACTGACGGAATGACAAAATAAGAGCCACATTACGTCAGCAACACCAGACTGAGCATTAACAACATCTGAGGCCTCTTTGTATATATATATATACGTAAACCCAGTCTGAAGGGATACGTTCACCCAGAAACAGAAATTTGAAAGTCGTTATCTTCTCGTTCCCGTGACGGTGAAGTTTCAAAGTCTACAAACATTTCTGGAGCTATGCAGCAACGCAGCATTCTCCTGAACAACTGAAGTCGATGAGGACCTGGTTTAAAACATACAAAAATACATAAATAAATTAAAATAAAATAGCTTATCTGGCATAAAGTGCCGTCCGAGCCACTGAAGGCCAACCGATCCAGAATGTGTAAGACTTTTCTGAAAGATCATTTCTGACAGTGCGCTCACGTTTAATTCAGAAATGATCCTCTGCAATAAAACTCCTTGACAAACAGGTTTTATGAATCCAACTCCACCCTCTGTCTCGCGATTTCCCCACACATGAGGCAGGACGGTCGAGTGTTTAGTCAGGAACAAAAAGAGAAAATCGAACTGTTTCGTGGAGGTGGTCGAGGAGATTGAATACTTGATGAACTAAACGGCTCGAGCAGCTTCAGGATGTGAGGAAAAGAGTGAGGGTTTGTTTAGGAAATCAATACTAAAAGACAAGTAGATGAAGTGTGTCCAAACATAACGACTGTAGCTCTTTAGGTGTGTTATAAATAAAGCTTTGTTATGTAAGTTCTTACGACAGAAAGTGCTCAGTCATCATTCTGTGTCCCGCTGCAGCGGGCTGACAAACATGTGGCCGAGCACATGCTCTCGCTTACGGGCGCATCGGTGCTGTATTACGCTTGTGTATCACACTTTCCCGAGGGTTTCCCTCCTTATCTCTCTCTCTTTCCCGTTCCACAAACACACATATGGACACTCATTTCCCAACACGCCAGCCTTCACCCGCACCACTTTCTGCAACTTAGCACCGAGTGGAAGCAATGATTAACCAGGAGGGATGACGAAAGAGAGAGCGCGTGGAGGTGAGGCAGAAAAATGGGCGTCTCAACCCTTCCTGGCCCCCGAGACCTTCTTTTTTTTTTTGACCCACTCGTCATTACATATGCTCTAAGTTTCCATGTGAGGTTGAGAAGCGCATATGTTGAAATGTGTTTCCAATCAGCAGAGAAGAGAGCTCCAAATCTAACACATGTGTTTCTGTACAGCTGAGAACAACATCTCTCCTGAGAGAAAGTGAAGCATATCCTCAAATCCAGAGACAAACCGAGTTGCTCCTTTAAAGTTTGACTACTTTCTCTCTCTCCGTTTGCAGGCGAAGACGTTTTTCTCCCATCCGCATATTTTTAGATCCGACATCACCGAGTGCCCCGCAGCTGAACGCAAAATAAGGCTTTCCCTAAAAAATGTGCAGTCAGTGCCTGTAACGCTCACGGCAGGAAAAAAAAAAGAAGCAAGAGAGGATTTTAACAGACACGCCCTGAAGACAAACCTTCCCGAGTCTCTGATGCTTTATTTGTGCAGATTTGTCACAGACAAACACGTCTGTTCGGCCGTTTGGCGGCAGCTGACGTGGAACTAATATCCTCAAAGGTGTGAGGCTAATTAGGCCTGTGTGTTCTGCTGCCATGATATGCTGCCGGAGCTCGGGCCTCGCTGTGGATCCACACCGATCAAGGTCCTCTGGAAACATGTGTTGTTCAGCCTCGCGAGCGCTCTGTTCCGGGAAATGACCTGGAGCTTTTATCACTATTGTTGCACATCTGATTTAAGAGTGGTATCGACGGCCAGAGGGACCTCTCGGGTTTTTTCTGGGCCTGTTTCACTTCTGGTGATTTCATCCTGAAACAGCCTCGGGACGTGTTCTGTGTGTGAGACGTGTTGTAATTCAAATTTTACACAAACTAAATAGGTGATTTAAACAGAAACACTAAAGGGTCATTGCTCCGCTTTGATTGAAAAGGACGGACGGCGATTAGTTTGAATAACGCTTGTGTCATTTTCTTACATTTGTGCAAAAAAGAAAATACGCCGGCGATCGTAAATGAATGACGCAGATTCTCTGAATCGTCCCGAAGCACTCTGCGTTCAAGTGCACGTTGTGGAGGGGCTCGACACAATGGCCACTAACAATTACTGTTGTTTTGTTCGAGAGTACTTACCTTTCATTCGATTACGCCGTCTGACAAATAAAATTACAAAAGAGGGAGTATGCGTGCGTGAATGCGGGCCGAGGGGGAGCAGCAAGGATCAAAAACAAACCTCTTGGAAAAACACAATGACTGTTCGGTTCAGAAAATGCCCCCGAGCAACAATCCATCATGCGGCCTCACAAACGCATCCTGCATCATCAACTTTCCATGTTATCGATGAGACACAGGCGCTCAGGAACCTCGCTTTGTTTCTGAAATACATCACAGACGTCAATCAAGTAGATTGCAAAACTCTGAGGGTGTGTTTTTGTGTATTCGTCCTTCTACCCCGCGCGTTCACTAAATAAGCAAACGCAAGAGCGACGCCATGTTCATACCTCAGAGCTGCAGATGTTACGCTGAGCACGACAGCGCATCTGATAATGAGGTGACGCAGAGTTCAGAGGAGACGGAGTGTCGTGTTGAAACACGCCGCAGCGAGCAAGACGCGAGTTAAATCTAGGCGTGACCGACCCGATGTTCAGTTTGATAGCACGCTGATCTGTTACCGGGCAGACGCTCCATCAGCCTCAGATATGTGACGCTGTCAAACTTCTTCAGTGTGGTCAGCCTCTCTTTCTCTGTGATGACCTGCAGCCAACAACTCTGACCTGATGTCTACTTTGAACTCATCTTTGTCACGCTTTATTCAATTTGTGTATCGACGTTTGAAACATTTGAGTTGCATTTTGTGTCGACTTGGATAATTATTCCTACCTGCTACTGTTTTCGGAGAGGCAGATGTGAGTGTCCTGATGTGTCAGTGTCGTTTAGAAGAAGATTAAATAAAAACAAAAGACAAGTTGTAGCTCGTTTATTGTCCAGAGAGACTGGAGAGCTACTGAACCAAGAAAACACGGGCCATGGTTCACTGTTATCTTCAACACTAAGAAAAAAAGACATTTTTAATTGGGGTGTTTGTTGCATTTTGTCCAAACAACATTTCCCTGTTGGCTTTTGAAACAGTAAAAAATAATAATTGAAACAGTAAAAAATAATAAAACCATGTGCTTCAGTGCAGACTTATGAATGAAAACAAAGAATCAGGTCAAAGTTTGGTTTTCAGTAAAAATGATCTCCAGAAGGTGTTTTGCCCCTGAAGCTGTTAATAAGAGCAACTCTCAGCTCACAGATACTTTGAGAAATAAAGAACAGAAACATGCGTCGTACCATCGGAGGCATTCGCTGGTACAAAAGCGTGACATCTTGAACTGTGGTTGATGGTGAAATAGGTTAATCGCTGCAATCGATATCTGATTTCATGCGTAAGCTATTTTCAGACGTGTTTTTTGAGGGCGACGTTTCTTTAAACCAAAGGAGATTTTAACCCTGAAATCAGCAGAACCTCAATGCGATCGAGGCGAGTCACGCTTCAGATCTGACTCAACAGGAAGTTCATCCTGATGACAGCTTCCTGTTGACCTACTTGTCCTACTTTACCGGAAAACACATCAGCAAATGTAATATAAAATCAGGACAGTGATTGCGTTTGAGCACCACATGGAAACGCTACAAAAACAACACAGGATGAGGAACTTTTTGTAGCTGACAGTCCTTCAGGAGTAAGTACACAACAACACAAATCAGAGAGGAAGCTTCACCTCAGCTGCTCACCGAGCGCAGACAAACGAGTGTGTGTCACTCTCAGTGTGTCTTTAAACGTGCATGAACACTCACGCGGACGCTGATGCTCAGTATGAAAATCACAGTAATGGCACAATCATCAGCGAGACCTGTTGAACAGAGTCCAGACACTGCAGATGTGAGTTCACAAAAAAAAGCCTTTAAAAAAACTGCAGCTATGTCTCTTTTACTAAGTCTGTCTGACCCTGGACGTGCCTGTGAAGCTTATTAAAACCGCTGGCTAACAACCGAGTAACCCCCGGCTCATCGCGGCCTTCGCCTAATTTGGTCGGTCTGACTGCGGGACTCAGTGTCAGGTCACGGCGCATTAGTTAGAAGATATGACACGAGCGGCTCGGCGACTCGTTGGCTGCCTGCTGGAGCTTCTCTGCTGGAAAAAAGATGTTTGGAAAATGTGTCAAGTCGAACGTTTTAGCTCGTCGGCTCGTCTCTCACACACACACCTCGTGCCTCCGTGAGTGTGATCGTTTAAAAGAAATGTTTGATGAAGCTGCTCTTACATGCGAGAATCGTAGAGCATGTTAAGGAGTCAGTCTTGTTTCACCTGATTTTTTCAAATGTTTGATCATTCAGAATGCAGCGTTTGCACACCTGAAGATCGATGAAGGCCGACGAAATCAGGAAAAAGAGTCTCGTTCCTGCAAATGTACAAGAATGAACCCGAATGTAATGAGCTAAACTACTCTAATGACGCTTCACAATCAGCTGACTGCACTGTAGCTGTTATGCTAATGGTCGCTAACCCTCCTCCGACCTCCCGTCGCCTCAGATCTGAGCTCCTCCTCCTCCTCGCATCCACCCAGATCTCAACCACTCACCACCATCCTCGCACTACAACTCGTAATCTGCTACATTCAAAAAGTAACCCAGGGATTATAGTGATATAGTGATTTCAACGTCCACAATATAGTAACATCTCATCTCAAACATCTCTGAAATAATGTACAAAGTGAATCACTGGTTTTTAAGAGCAGCACTCGGGAGAAGTGTTTGATTATTCATCACCTGTCTCCTCACCCCACTTATCCAGAGGTGTTTTCATCCTTATCCATGAAGTATTTACAGCCTGCAGTCGGTATAAAAAAGATCTTTTCATAGGCGACCCGTGTCAGGGTGCTTTCATTATTCAGCGCGGACACGACGGGCGCGATAGTGTGCGAGCGAGACGGCGCAGAGAGTGTTGAGCCTTTTAAAAAACACACGAGGAGCGGCGGTTCAGATCGCAGCAGCTGTGTAATATGGCCGACCTCTGCGCCGCTCAAAATGTTTGTCGCTGACCCGGCTGCAACGAGAGCGACCCGTCAGCGCCCGGCTGTCACAGCTGCACTGACCCCGGCGGCTCCATTCGCTCAGCGCCGCCTCCGTCAGCCATTGTCCTCCTCTGTGTTACTCGCATGTTCTGATAAACATTCAGACGCAGAGGTCACGTGTGATGCACGTGGGTGCGGAACAATGACAACCTGTTGTGTAATGCTTTATGTGCACCTGTACTGTGTGAGTGTATGGGGCTGTTCATGTTCTGAACATTGGGCCTGTGTGTGGGAGGCGTTCGGTGGACCTGTGCACCGCCGTGAGGCAACAACAACCCCAAAGGGAGCCTGCGATTATAAGTTATCCTCGCCATCCTACACTGTTCCTGCATTTGTAATATACGTAGTAAAGACAGAAGTTACACATGGAGCTGGAATGATAACAGTGTATTGCAGATATACTGGTATGTCGATCAATATGTAACATTAAACGACTAGAGACTACGAGAATCTACATTTTCTAACTATAAAGTGTAAATATCTTGGTCATAATTAGGTTGCGATGTTGTGTGAGAGACTTTGATTCCCACACAGAGCATATTTAATGATTATTAGGCTTCCTTATCGTGAGGTCATCAATGTTACGCTTCATCTTTTTTGTGTTTTTCAGTAGTTCAGCATGAAAGTGAAAGAAATATGGACGAGGGAATTAATTATTTAACAGCAAAGGAAAATGTGAGTGTACGATACTTATCTGAGTGGCTGAATTTATCTGCAGCGGTGCCGGAACAAACCCAGCTCTTTATTTTATTCTGGGACTCGTGTCTCTTCAAGGACACAACTTCCTAAAATCCTACTTTCTGATTGGACAAACCTTTGACCCAGGCACAACGGACCTAATGAGGGAAATCTGGACACAGTGTCGCAGGCAGAGACCCAGTCAGACGACAGCTGCCAGGTGGCGACGTGACTCCCCTGATATAAAGGTACCCGGAGCTTCTGCAACGTTACAACATGGCCACTGTGTGAAATTAGCTTCAAAGTCTGGCGCTGGTTCTGGTGGTTTGGGCCGGCTCCCAGTGCTTGTCACCCTCGTGTCGGTGTGCCTAATGGTGCAGCGACATGCGGCACTGAAGTTCCCTGATTACTACGCAAACCCACAACTTTGTAACGTGACTGGATCATATTATAGGGAGAAAAATAACTTTTGCATCATCAGGAAACTTAGCTTAGATAGCTCAATTAGCTGTTTTGAGGCCCGTGGCCGGCTAATAGGACCGCAGACTGCAGGGCCATCAGAGCAAAGACACAGAAAACATTTTCTCCAAAATCTCTGAACCAGATCGGGAGTCACGGTCGCCGTTTCTCACCTCAGTACGAACAGACAGACCGGTGGACGGTCGCGTCCTCGTACTTCGTGTGCTCGAGGATAAATGAACGAGCCGTCATCAAAATGTCATCAGATCGTTGTGAAGGCAGAAAAAAACAATTGGAAAAGGTGCTTTCAGAGCAGCCAGGGAGAACTTTTACATGTGTTTCCCTCATTATATGAAACATTTAGCAGGAACATCTGACATTGTAACATATGATATAAATATGTCGTGATGACAGACAGCAGGTGTTGCCTATAATGTTGTTTCTGTCCTATTTGTGGTTTCCCGCTGGGTATTTTTGCAGCTGCACCTGATTGCACTTCCGAGGGTGCGCAGGTAATAATAAGGTCCAATGCAGAGCAATTTTGGTATCAATAAATACAGGTTATTTTTCTTTTTCGTCTCAAAATGACAGGGCTCCATCCCTCCACGCTGTTTGTGTGGCTTCAACACACAATCTGATCCGATTGAAAAGCTTTCCAGTCCCGTATCACGGATGAGAAGCTGGACACTTTGATAAACGATAATACCCTCGTTTAATCAATCCTTCTCTCCGCGGCTAATTTGAGTTGATTTAAGTGCTGAATATTCAAGTTTTCCTCTCGAGTGAACCTCTTTTGTGGTGCCAGGACCGGGATTGTGCTCTCCATCACAACATAGTTAGAATTTCGCCCCTCGCACAAAGCACACTGTTGTTAAAGAGAGGATTATTGATCCTGAGCCAAGCAGGCCAATAACACCTCCTGACAACACAAGCCAACAGTTCCCAACTGTGCTGTAACCTCTCACCACAAAGTGAACAGAGATTAGTTGAGACCACGGTGTAATTACAGCGGGTCCGACATTGTTTGCCAGTTTCAGCAAGGAGCAGGACGAAACATCCTGCAGAGAGCCGTCTGCGATCGCCTGAGCTTGGCAGGAACAAAAACCTGTACGAGCTTCCAACGAGAGCAGCGCTGAGCTCTCTGTTCTCCGCCTGTGTACTTGTTGATATTCCCTGACGTGGCTGGAACGGGGGAACGCAGGGGGAAACGGACTCGAGACGATATCTACATCATCGGTTTTGCTTGCAGGTCTGTGCTGTTTCTGTGGTAACCCGCTCACTTCAACAAAAACAACCAACGTTCAATTTACGTCTCAACAGCCGGGAAGCTGGACCGCAAACAGGCCTCGACCATCTCGTGTCGATACGTCTCTTTGCAATATACACCACGAAATAAGATGCCTGGAATCTGAACCATAGAAGGAGTAGGAACCAGAATCAGACAGAATCAGTGCTGCACTTTCAGTTGTATTACCACGTCATGCAACTACATTTCAGAGGGAAACATCATGAATATTGCTGCAGCTAAAGTTACTTTGCAAGTAAATTGTTCTGTGCATCCAAAGTTTTGCTCTCAAGTATCACCTCCTCCTCCTCCTCCTCCTCCTCCGCCTCCGTCTCCAGGTAACTGATCGCCCACCTGAGCATCAAATTGAGGAATATTTTACAATCTGAGCCGATTCAGCTCCTTGAAATTCTTATATCCAATCGCAGGCAATTGCAAACCAGTGAGTTATGACCGAACGTCTCCACGAGAACAGCAAAAGGAGCGCTTTGTCACAGTAATAAATCTCCCTGTGACACTCGCACCGATTGCCTGAGATCTGGTAGCGTGACGAGGCAGACACACTGAGTCGAAAACAGTCCTTACTTGACATTTACTGGCAGCGTTATCGGTGCCAGAACAGAACGGTCAAGCCGCTCAGTTTGTGGTATCAACAGGCCTTTTTACGTTTCAAGGATGTGGTCGGAAACAAACGGCAAAAATGTTGATTGCGTTCCAGCAGCTGAGTGATTCTGTGACAGCAGAAGTTAGGATTAGGAACGAAACCAGAGCGTCAGAGCTGCCTCACTCTTTAAACAAGACCTTTAGGGGCTTTTCGTCTGATGCTCTGACAGTGTACAACTCCTGAAAAGGCCTGGAGTTCAGGGCCACGGCCTCTGTTTGACAAACAAACGCTGTTATCTGAACAAGACCACACGATAAACCTGCCTAATTAAGTCCAACGGGGACGAGATCTGTAAAGGGAAATAAACAAATACAGATTCAGCGTCTCTGAGCAGAATGTAAAGTTACTGTACGAGCAAAACTCCCATCGCGAAGACTCAAAGACCATCTGAAAACTTCAGAACGCGGCGATTAACACTTTCAGGAGCAGACCCAGATTGGCATCGCCTCGCTCCTACACTGATGAGACTTCTCATGATGGATGCTGTGCGACTGATGGGATTGTAAAAAGAAATACCATAAACAGAAAAAGTGAGGAAATGAGAAACAGCCTCGACAAACAAAACAAACAGCAAGCGAGGAGACCGACAGAGAGATAAAGACACAAAGGACGCACATTAACTGACTTTACTTCCTTCCGCTGCGGCCACGTTCAGAGATATTCCCACACAGCGCAGGAGGTTTGAGCAGTATATGATTAATGCATACGTCCACCGGAGGCACCGCCTACGATGCCCTCTGTAATATTTAATGTTTACAGGATAACTCCAAACAAACCCTCTGGATTATGAGCAGGCCATCACCTCGTCTCCACACGGCTCCGCTGTACGTTGAGCTCTTACGGATGGTGCGTTTACGTGCAGTAATCCCCCTGTCATATACAGTGGCCGCGCAGCATTATGGACCCCATACGTAGATACACTGAATATATGAAGCCATATTTAGCAAAGCGAGAGAGAAGGGACGTCGTTTATCAGGGAGAAGCCGCAGGAGAGGAGTTATTCTGCAGCTCAGGAACAGGAACAGTTAGAAAAGCCCGACTAAAAGATCACTTTCGCTGTAGAAAGTCGAGGAAACACTTCACATCTTTCTTCTGCTGCAGAGAAAACAGACACCCCAATTGATGTGGGAGCATTTATAAACTGATTGTTGGGCTGAATCGCTCCTGCGACAGAGAGGATGAGGCTGTTATTGTTTCTTTACGATTGTCAAATCTCCCCCGAGGCGACCGGCAATGAATTTATCCCGCTAACGACTTCTGTCCGCTGCCTCGCTATGAAAGTCTTTTAATCCACCACATCACATGTCGAGAGGAACAAACAACACTGTCACCATGACATACTGTATACACAGCGGTGGAAAGTAAATATACACGATCATATGAAGCACAATCAGCGTTGGAATGATCTTTTGAGTCTGAGCTGAATAAAGCTTAAAAGCTTAAAACATGTTAAAACCACATTTACTCCTTCTCAGTCGCTGCTGAATCAACGTCACTGAACTGTCTTTACATTTATACAATATATGGAACAATTCAAATGAGTAATTAAATTATCACAAAGATGCCATTCTGCATTATCACTGAGCCTTTGTGGCGACTATTTAACTGTTTCCTTGATTCATACACATTAAAGTTATTGTTTATTATTTCCGACTTTGTCCCCCGTAACTGAAAAATAGTTTCCTCCATATGAATCATGCGACTGTAAACAACCTGCACTTCAAAACCTTTTCTAAATTAAATATTTTGAATGCAGGACTTGTGATGTTTCCAGTTGAAGGTGCACTTTGTAGTTTCGGGGAAGAGATGTTAATGAGAAGAGAAAGATCGTCATTGAAGCCTAAACAGACTAAATAAACACGCTTTTCTTTGATTTCACGACTGAATAAACAAACTTAAAGGACTTTAAAGGACAAAACTGCTTCACTTTGTTGATATGTGGCGGACCCCGCCACCTTTCTAGCTTCAAACAGGGACATTATTTTCCTCTGAGAACAATTTTTTTACTCACTTATGGAGAAATGTTTGTATTATCACCTCAATAACACTGTGAACATAAATTCTTCTCCTCCAAAACGACATTTGCAACATTAAAGTGTTTTCCAGACATTCCAGGTTTCGGCTAGAAGCACAGTCCGTGTTACAGGTGTAGTAGTGAGTCCATTGTTGATTCTGGATTCTTCTGGATTTGTTAATGATAACATAAAGATGAAATAACGTTATATAGCATTATCGTTTAATTTCAACTACATGCTGGTGATTTATTGCTTTATTACTTTGCTCAGTAAGATTTCCCAGCTGGTTACAGACAGTCTAACCTTCAGGCCTCCACAGTGATTCAATGTGTGTGTGTGTGTGTGTGTGTGTGTGCGTGTGTGCTTGTGTGTGTGTGTGTGTGCTGCAGGTCCCTAAAATAACTGGTGAGTCTGAAGTTCCTCACAGCTGACAGTAATGTCATCCCAAGCGGCAAAAAAAAAGTGAATCCCATTAAGCCCTGATAAAAATAATACTATACTTACATTACTAATATATGAACGCACATCCCGGCTCAGCAGACGTCCGCGATGAATTATCTATAACCTGGCTTTAAGCAGACGTCCGAGTTGGGGGATCTTAAACACGCATTCCTATCGCGAAACAAAGTAAATCGAGGTGATTTATCTACATTTCACTCGGCCCCTCCTCCTCTTTATCGCCGCTCCTCCTGATCTGCGTTATCTCACTCCATTTCCCTCCTCTCAGCATCCGTATCATCCTTAATCTAAATGAACTCAGCTGCTTATGAACACTTGCCAGAGAAAGCAAAGAAACGTATCGTCTCCATCTACTCAGTTATACACACACACACATTACGTTCTCCCACACAAGCACACACACACTCGCAGGAGATGCTCACGGCCGTCATTATGTAAACGCTGTAATGTTCCCAAAATAATTACAGGTAGCCAGGGGTGTCCCATTCGTTGCTTTTTCATGCACAGCCAAGTTGTTGTACATTCCAGCTGCTTGTTAACAAGAAAACAACACGCGATTAATTCTAAAGGGCAGCACAAAGCGCGTGTGAGGCGGCTACGCTAACGCTTTTGTTTCGCTCGCTCGCACAGTTTCGCTCACACAGTTACCTAAATAGCCCTCAAGTGTCATTTATTCTCCCATGAAGAGCTCCGGGTTCACTCGCTGCGACTGACCCCACTCACGTACGAATTAACCACACAAACAATCGAGGCCTCGGCAGCAGACGTCATCTGCAAACACAAGCGATTGCGTTCGGAATGAGATGCGAAAAAAACAAGGAAAACAGAGAGCTCATCCATGAACGTGTGTCGTCGAACATGTGCGGCCTGGTTTGTTTTCAGGCATTAATTAGGCAGACGGGACACGCAGCTTTATCTTTTTCCCATGTCCGTGCGCTGGATGTGCAGTTTATATACTGTGAAACAACATGCCCTGCCTCTCGTCACAGCGGAGGGCTGACGTGCACTGGGCAACATCTTCGTTCACTCATGAGAAAGTGCGCTTCCAAGATATTTACATGACACGCAACAGCGAGCAGCAGAGTGAGCGAGGGGAGAAGAGAGCAGCCCGGGAGCCGAGCTGTGGATGTAATATAGGTCAGGAACCTTAAGAATATATCCAAAGTCTCCTGCAGTTCATCTGGAGGCTTCTGCACAGTGATGTCAATGACCAGAGTGACTGTAAGTCGGGACGGGAGACGCAGCTGATACATTTATTTGTCTAAAATGTCTAAACTCGGTCTAAAAATGTGTCACATCATGTTTGAATAACATGTGAATGAGCTGATATGAGGTGCCGTTACAGCCACGTGACACGACGCTTGTAAGCACGAAACCTTCTGAGATTTTTACCTAGACGTCGGGTTATTTACAGTCGTGTTTGTGGCAATTAAAACTGGTATTTTAACCCAGAACATGATCTTTTCTGAACCCTGAACCAAGTGGTTTATGTGCCTAAACCTAACCGGACCATAAACACAGCGCTGACACATAAAAAATTAACATAAAAAAGAGTCCAAGATTCGCAAAACCGTATATTAAATCAACATATTCACATTTGGGAAGCTGGAAGCAAGATAAAAAATGACAAAACAGAAACTTCTGGGTGCGATGTGATAAATAAAACTAAATATTTACAGCGAGCTAGCAGCTGGACAAGATGGCTGCCCAGAGAGACCGTGGTTTGAAACAGCGTTTCAACATTTGTAAGCGTCACGTCTCATCATGGATATTTTTCATTGAGGAGGTTTTTCAGCCGTGTTTTGTGGCAACATTAAGTCAACCAAGAAAACATCTTCTCCTAAACTGAGCCAAAAGATATTTCTGCCAAAACATAACCAGATCAAAGACAACGACAGAGTGTCACAAGTTAAAATCTTAGACTATAAACTGGTTTCGGACCTTTTTGGACCCTTTTTTGAACGCCATGGCTTCTCTCTTTCCCGTCTCTCTCACATGTTGTTTTGTTTATCTACAGTTATTTAGATTACTCTTAAAACTTTTACTTATTTACGTTAAAAAAACGATCGCTTCACTTTTTATTCGCAGGTTCTGATCTGTATTTGGACACTCGGGGATGTGATGGACATAAAATCCTGTTTAAACTGTTCAGTAAAAACTGAAATGAACGAGGAGCCTTTGATGCAAAGCGAAGAACAACATAAGGTAAACACAACTCAGCACGCTGTCATAAAGTTCTGCTGCAGCTGTAGCTGCGTCGACCCGCCGAAGCCCAGCTGTTAGAGGCATTTAGCTGCCTATGCAGTGCAGGTAATGTAATCAGCAAACAGAGACTAATTGGGCAGTAAAACAGATGAGCACACACACATACACATGCACACACACTCACACACACACACACGTCTTCTTGCCTACACTGAACACATTCACTCGCAGTACATTAACCCTTTAGCACCTGCGCTTCATGTGGAGTCTTTATATTCAAACAGCACGTATGACACTGCGGCATCACAGCTGTCGATCTGCTTTACAGCTTCTATAAAACGTTACACTCCACAAACAAACCTGGCGTATAAACGAGGGTGATTACATCATATTAATGTCAGCGCCTCGCCCGTGTTTGCGGAGAGACGGCCGTTAGAAGGAGGCTGTCCTGAGCTCCTGCGAGACTCCACAGCAGCCGTGTGTTAGCGTACAATGAATATTTGATGTGTTTGGTTTATGACAACGCAGCTCAGTCAGCGTCGGGGGGGAGGATAGTTAATGGGAGCTCTTTAAAGGAGAGGAGGAAATGAGGTTTGACAGGAGGGAGCTGTGGAGGTGAGGCGGCAGGCGTGAATCACCGCGCAGAAGAAGAAGAAGAAGAAGAAGCAGACAGGTGAGGAGGAGGCGTGAAGGGAATATAAATGCCTCCGAGCTCACAGCAGGTGATAAAAAAATAACAGATGAATGTTTGAGGGAATCTGTCTCGTATATAAATCAACACATGGAGCGGAAAAACTGCAGATAAGATCTAATTATGAACATCATCAGGACAATATGAAGGTTGAATAGCTGAAAAATGCTGAGAGGAATTCGATACACCACAACTTCTGTTATGATTTTAATAGAAAGTGAACTTTTCCACTGACTTGGTTGTGATGACTATAACATCTCCGCTCCGCGGGCTGTTCCCACACAGACTACAGAGAACAATATGTGACAGACGGGACGTTTACGATATTACAGTTTAACTTTTGAAACATATTTTTAATGAATCACACTTGGAAAAAAGGTCTCAAACTTTTCAAACTTCCTCCTCAAACTATTTTTCATGATTCTGTTATCTTGTTACCTGGCAGGTCTCCAGGGATGTGAGTGCAGAAAAGGGATTTCACCGACTTTGTAAGAAGGTAAACAGTGAGAGGAGGTCAGTGAAAATTTAGGATAAAGTGTCATTTCACTGTCAGACAAAAGCATTTCGGCTTGGGTCTGAAAATAAAGTTGTTATTTATGCGGGAACGTTGGTGGAGCTTCGACTTCTTCCCGTCCAATAATTTGGTTTGTGCATAAATACATGCTGAACAATTCCCATCAGTCTCAGCTCTGCTTTGTGCTTAAGGATCGATAGCAGATTTTAGTACGCAAACAGCTAAACTAAGACGATAAACACGGAAACCTTATGCCCTGTTAGCATCTTCGCATTTTCAATTTCAACACCGCTGTGCCTAAGACAGCCTCAGAGCTTCTCAAAATCAAATCGTTTTTTTTATGTACACATCCAAAAAATGACGATCACATCGCCTCAGTGGACTCGACCCTCGATTCAAGTGAGCGAAAACTTCCCATTATTAAAAAAAACAACCTTTTTGACAGGGGGAACAAAACGAAAGATGGCAGCTGAGCAGCAGCATCACTCACACCTTTTCAACGTCTGATTTTTTGGGGCTGTGTTCGACCATTTCTCTGATTTTCCTAAAAGTGACAAGCCAACATTTACTCACACCTCACGCTGTGATTGGCCAGCTGTTGTGAGAGACGAGCCAGGGTTGGAACTCTCTCTCTCTCTAGTTCTCTTCGCTCCCTTTTCACACAACAGTTTCTGTCATTTGAATGCAACACTGTGAATGCCTTCCAGACTGTGCACCGCTCTCCCCGTATTTAAATTATAGGGGTTATTGTTCAAAGATATGAATGCCTGTTCTCACTACCAACGGGTCAAATACAGTGGCCTGGTCAGCAGCATTACACACTTACAGACATACGTTACAAGACTGAATGGAGTTATTTTAACCCAAAGTATCATATTTTTCTAAAACCAAACCAAGTGGGTTCTTTGGGAGAAACCAAACCAAACTGTGACGTTTCCAATCTTAATATGTCATACAATGTGATGTGTTTGTCAGCACGCTTTATTTTGAAAGTCTCCCCGGATGATGTATGCTACGTATTAAGTGCTAACTTGCCTGTGAAGCCCGTCAGGTGCAAATCTGACGCTGGAGGTGCAGGTAGAGCGTCACAGTTTGATGCTCCGGGGCTCTGACCTGGCTGCCCAATTTGATGAGTTGGGGGTGAGAACGTGATGTCAACACGTTGTATGAACTGCTTCTTTTCAAGAATTTACCAAACTGTGCAGAGGATCAACTACTTTCAACATGGGAGGACTTCTGGTGCACACGCCGGGTCGAAGCTTCAAATATTTGCAGATATTTGTCACCAAATTTCTTAGAAGGACACTGACATGTGTAATTTAGGACTATTCTTGACAAATGTGTTTTTTTTAGCAAGCCTGAAGCAATATTTCCATATTTGTCAAAGCCGTTTTTGTGCAAAGGTCTGATTAAGTCACTAAAACCAACAGTGGCCCTTGTGGGTGTTTCCTGTGCTCTTGTGACAGCCCTCAGCTGAGAGTGTGAGCGTGTTACATGTGGATGGAGGTCAATGTCTCCCGCTGTGTACACAGCATTTGGAGTCCAGCCCCTTCGGGTCAGAGACACACTGACATCAGCAGTCTCTCCGGTGACGCAAGAGGACATGCTGTTTTTCGACTTCGACTAACAATCAGCACCACTGAAGACTGGAGAAGCATTCACTGGAAGGTAACAGACGAAAAACGCTGGTCTGGAAGATATTAGTCTGAGTCTGCAGCACGGCAGCAGTGTTGACAACCACAATCACTTACAAATGCCAGAGAATAAAAGTAAAAAACACACCGACTTAACGAAGACCATCCGAGGCCGACATGTTGAAGTTATGAAGCACCAGAATTATGTGTACGACCTGCTTTAGATAAAAACAATGACAGTTTGGGAGGGATGCTTTTTGGGGAGAGTTCAGCTGAGTTCCTAAATAGTCCCGGCGAGCTCCAGGGCACAGTTTGGCCCAAACGGCGCCGTTAGTTGGAATACAGCGGTCGGTGATTGAGAGCACCGCACTCTCCCGACAGCAGAGAACGATCTGGGCGCTCTGTCGGAGGAGACGGAGCGGCGGAGCGCCAAGAGCAGTCAGCGTATCGGGAAGTGCTGAAATCGCAGTCCGAGCTAAGTGTTGCAATTATGTGAACTGATGAATGAATGAACGGGAGCCTTCCAACGCAGGTGTGCGGAGAAGAGTGAGCTCTTTGTGTGTGTGATGTCAGCTAACTGCTACCTGGAAGCCTGCTTTTGTAAAACGTATTTTCACGATGTCATTCGTCTCACCTCGACAATCATCGCTCATCAGTTTTCTATTGATACAGCATCATATTGTGTTTTACAAACGCATCCAAGAGAAGATTGAAACCACGCTCATGTGGAGTTGGTGAAATGAGCGGGGGGTCGCCATCCCTCCCGAGATGTCACTGAAAGGCAGACCAGAACCTATAACCGATAAATTATTGATCATGTTTTCGAAAGAAGCGCCTTCATTTTAGCCAGAGCAGCTCGCCCACTCTCACAGATACCCACCGCTGCTTCAAAATCTCATATCTGAGACCTCTGCGGTTATTAACAGAGTGTGTTTTCAGCAAACACGCCCACTGAAACCCAAACTCAAGGCACAGGAAGTGGAATATTTTACACGGCAATGAAGTTTCATGGGAGGTTATGTGACAGAAAGTTTCCAGGCGCAAAACAGCAAAAAAAAACGTCATTTTACACTTCGGTTTTTATCTGAATTAAGCAAACGAGATGCTGGTCGGCAGATCCAGGTTAGCTGTGTCACTGTTTCCCATCTTTGTGTTGAGTGGCATCAATCTAACCTTCGATAAGAAAGAGAACAAATACAATTCCCCTCAACTATTCCTTGAGCTGAGTTGACTCGTATGACTCGTGTTGTATATTTAACGACGATTAACACGTTGGACTCTTTTCTGCATCAATTAAACAAAAGCTTTTTCCTCCACGTGCACGTGAGCGTACGTCCTTTATATTTCTTAACAATGATGAAGTAAGAAAAGAAAAGACACTCTGTTCTTTATCCCTCCCAGAAGTGGGAATAGTCTCCACTCCCGTCGATTCTGTACGTCGCTGAACTGCACTCAGACTGAAGTTAAGAAATACAATCGTTCCCTCTGTGACTGTGCACTGCTCCTCCTAAAGCTGGAGGGGGAAAGCGAGCCAAGCCTCCCTCTGTGGCTCCATCGATTTTAAATGTTATTCTGGCACATTTACTGCTCGAGGTCAATAAGCCAAATGATGATCTACAGCTGTGTTGGATCCAAAACCTACAAGAAATACTCTGAAGTCCTGATCCATTTCACGAGTGGACGGGTGGTTTTGGCCTCTGCGGATCGTTAAGGAGGTGTTAAAAAGCGAACAAGAAATAAAGTCAAACGGTTGTTTATTCTGCTGAGTGGCTCAGATTACCATTTCTAAGCCTTATTAATCTTTAGCTAGTGATTTATTCTAACATGTTACAGATCAATAAATGTACATTAGCTGCAGCTCATTTGTGTTTTTTTTTCTCTTCACTTTTGTGCCCGGAAGCATTTTCCCCCGGCTGCGTTCGTCTCGGGAGAAGCTCGCTGACAGAAAAATCACAGTTATTAGATTCACTCGGTTCTTTCAGGCGGAAACACGACAACATATAGACGCCCGGGGACGTTTGAAATCTGTTTATTCTGAAACATTTTAGATGAATCCATTATCAATTTTTTTTTTTTGCTTTTACCTTTTGATATACCTTTAACCAGTTTATGCTCCTTAAGCGACGCTCTGTCTTCACATTCATGTAATCCCTTCACTCCAAAAATGAGCAGCGCGCCTGAGTTTACAGATCATCTGTCTTTGGCCATGTGGACGACGTGCGATCCAAAGCCCGCGGCAGAGGAACAGTTGTGACAGTTTCCAGTCGAGCTGCCGTTGTGCTCTGTAGTGTGATAATAGGCCATGTTGGGGAGCAAAAACCAGCCACACTTGACCCTCGACCCACACACGTTGCGAGGGAGGAGGGGCAGTATTTTTAGTGCCTCGCCAACGTGGATCTGAACAAACAGAGAATGGCTCAATACTGCTGCCTCCCCCAGGGTTCACAAAGCAGTTCAGAGAAAAAGCAAAACCTTGTTGTGTTCTTTTATCTTTTCGAACCGTTCGCCGCGCCTCTGCTGTTATCGATTCTCCCGCGATAAATCTTTTTTGTTCCAGTCTCCACCCTACATGGAAATGTCTCTGTGTGCACTGAAGAGGAATTCACTTCCCACCGGACCTCAGGTTAACGCCGAGCGGGCCGCGAGCCGAAACGTGAACTCAGCTGGCACCTTTTCAAATCCTTCAGATCTGATGGGCAGCTTGACACCGGCGACCCCCGGTCAGCCACGTACACATGGCCTCTTGTTCAGGCAACACTGGAGCGCGTAGGTTGGTCATTACTGTGTAATCGTATAAGCCACGTTGAGCCTGATTGTGTGATTCATCTCAGAGCAAGATGAAGTGTTTCCATCATCACAACCCACCGGCTTCTCTCAGAGCTACATGACTTATCTGAGGCCTCGGAGATAATCCCAGTCATGACCTCCGGAGTACGAAGCCGCATATCTTGGCCCATCTCCAGGTTCTGATTAAATGTAATGGGCAGGTTGATCGTCTGCCGAGTGCTACGGACCAGAAAAACACCCTAAGTCTTAACATATGAGAGCGGGCTGTGCATCATCATCGATCTGCTGAGCTCAGATATCAAAGACTCCCAGACGTTGTTCATTCCATACAATCAAAGGTGCCGACAGGTAAATGAGACTGCAGGCAAAATTTATAACTTAAAAACAAAATCTGTATTATGTAATCGTAGCTGGCTGTGAGGTCGCCTGTGCAAAAGACAATGTTGATTTCAAACTCTGCCGATGTTGGAGCGCGACATCCTTAATCCTGCGATACAGAGACTTTCTTATCAGCTCTGGGTGTTGAATCTAAATTTAAATTAAAAGAATTAAGCTTGAGGCAGTGGATTTTTTGATTATGACTGACAGTGTCCTACTGTAATTTGATGGGTGTAATGTTTGTAGGCGGGCACTAAAAATAGTTGATAAAATCACCACGTGATCGTTTTAACCTTCCGAAGGGAAACGTGGATTTCTCTGCCGTTAGTTCAGTCTGGTGCCACCAAACTGTGTTTGAATAACACACCAAAGTCATTTTGCATGTTATCACAATTTTTTTTTTTTTTTTTTGTTGCTTTTTGCACATCGTTTCACGCCACTTAGCCTCCACTGACTGACTGATACAGGGCAGAGACGGCGTGTCATCACAGAGACAGGAAATGTCCAGGGACGTAAACAAGGACAAAGTCGGGCGAGTAAGGACAAACAAAACGGTCAATAAAATAATAATTATTTTGCGATATTTTTGCAGATATTGTGATTGTAATACGAGTCACAGTTGGTAGGAATGATGATGTGACATTTGTTGGGGTTTATATCCAGAATATGGGTTTGTAGTTTGTAGTTGTTTAGTTGTTTTTACAACCATTTTGCATCCCTCAGTGGAGATTTTGCTTCCTTTGACTGACATTTTGTTGTTGTTTTTTATTTGTTTGTGGATGTTTTGCATTTTTCTACAGCTAAATTTCATCCCTTTGAATGTATTTTGCATCTCTCTGTATTTATTTTTCATATCTTCTGAGTCATTTTGTGCCCCTTTTTGGTCATTTTGAGTCTATTCACAGTTTTTTGCTACCTTTCACAGACATTTTCATCTTTTGGCAGCCATTTTGCATCAATTTGTAGTTGTTTCATATACATTTCTGGAGATTTTGCAACTTTTTACAGCCATTTTTAGTGGAGATTTTGCTTCTTTTGACTGCCATTGGACATCTCCTACTATTTATTTTATGCATTTGTAGATGTTTGGCATCTTTCTACAGCCAATTGTCATCCCTTCAAAGTTATTTTGCATCTCTACCTAGTCATTTGTGCCCCTTTCTGGTCTTTTTGAATCTCATTCTGGTCATTTTGAGTCTTTTCACAGTGGTTTGCCACCTTTCATGGACATTTTCATCTTTTGACAGCCATTTTGCATCAGTTTGTAGTCATTTTACAGCTCGTCTTGATCATTTTGTGCTTCTTTCTGGTCATTTAGAGTCTTTTTTTTTATGCTGTGATTGGTCTTTCATTACCGATGATATGTAACTACTACGCTATGTGAGCTTGTTCACAGGCGAAAGAAGGTCATTGTATTAACGCTCTTGGACCCGACAGGATCATCATGTGCTTCAGTCAGCAGCAGCAGCAGCTCATTTCCCAGCATTGCCCTCACATGTCTTTCTAACGCTGGCATGGTAAACACCTACACACCCGCCGGGGTTTGAATCATGGACGCTGTTTCCACAAATACGTCCAACAACAGTTTTATCCTTGTGTATAAAAATGGAAAATTATGCAGAAGTATCTCGACTGACATTTTAGCTTATACAAAACAAATTTAATTTGACTTTTGTCATTTGATTGTATAATTGTTTCAACAGATATTCACTCTCTTTACCAACCGATTCTTTATGAACAAACAGGATTTCTGTTTGAAGGCGTGATTTCAAAAAGTCATTATTAATGACATTTCCTGGATGAACTAATCTCCCTCTGCTTCACTTAACAGCTTACAGACATACGCCTCTGAAACTCCCACACAGGGACGCTGTCATCTTTAAACTATTCCTTGTGGGACTTTCTTGAACTTATTAGGCAAAAACCAGGATTTAAGTGTTTTGACGTCTGGCTGATAACCAGAGCGAAATGTGGTGACTCTTCGTGCTGCGAGGCTGAAATAACCGATGAGGGTTCATTTACGATGTTAGAATAAGTTTAAGTTTAAAAAAAAAGTGGGGGATGACGCCATTTTTTCTGTCTGTGGCAAGACCCACAGACTCGCTGAAACACAAATATCTAAAAAAGCAATTCCAAGACCACTTTGAACAGCTTGAAGCTCAAGTGCTGATTCCTTCTGACCGCCGCTGCAGAAAAAATTCGGCCTGCCCACCGTGAGGGGATGCGCGTCTCTGTTGGCACGTCACATTGATTCATCTTGTAGTTTTCCAGCAGCGCGGCCGGGAACATCAAAACAATGTCTGCGATCGCTCACGGGGGCAGGAAGGTAAGCCGTTGGCAGCCGCTGCGGCCGCAGTAAGTGATGGAATGTGCTTCACTTCGTATCAGATTCTGGTTCTGGTTCTGAGTGGAGAGAAAACACAGGGGACGGGCAACAGATGCTACCCAGAAGATCAGAGAGCCGAGCATCAGGACGCCGCTCAGGAGGTCGTTAAATCAACGTGGCCGACGTGAAGAAGGAAGGAACGCTGACATGTTTGGTTTCAATGTGTGATGTATAAATGCATCCTTCACATCGGCATGAATGTCAAGGAACAGAACCACGAGAAGGCGCTGCTCAGAAGAACCTGGACTTCTCCTTTGCTACAGTCCGACCCACATTTCATTATATTAACTGTTGGCAATGTATGTTTCTGGAAACCACAGGTGGATCAAAACTCCATTATGTTGCAGCTTTACGTCTCTTTATGTTTCATTTTCGTGTTTCGCTGTGTTCGAGGTCCGGTTGGGTTTACACGCCAAAAAAAAAACTCCTGGTGATGGTTCGGATCATGTTTTGGCTCACTTCGTTCTGCCGCCACAAAGACTGCTGAAGATTTTCCAGACGTCTGGTCAGAAATATCTGCTTTTGTTGCCACTAATGTCCAAACCTCTCATTAAACATATCCGGCGGTTTTTAAGACTATACATGTTGAAACGCCGTCTCTTGGCAGCCGTCGGGTCTCGTGTTGATATGTTACATATGAAATTGAACCTCTGTTTGCAGAAACACACAACGACATGCAAGTTATCCGTGCAGCTGGATGAATCTCGATAAAAACATTCTGTCGCCCGTCCTCCATTTCCACAAGCAGTTCTCTGTTGCTGTAACAGGTCCATCTGTTTATTGTTCTATCAAAGACATAAGTAATCTGATTTTTCTCCTCCACAGGTGTCATTAAAGGAACTGACAGTTTCTCTGCTACTGGCACACCGTGAGGTGCACTTGAGAAGATTTAATAAAGTCTTCAAATTATCCGTTTAATCCGGCTCGTGCCTGAGAGTCGGACAGCAGGATCGAGGCTCGGAGCGACGTGGGAGTCGATGTCTATCCAATAAGCAGTAGATGTTTCCTGCTGCTAACAGGAAGGAAATCGCTTCTGATCCTTCCTGTTCAATCGTGTATAAACACTTTGTATCTGTACATATAGATTACACGTGTGTGTGCGCCGAACATACGTGTTTGTATGAGAGAGAAAGAAAGAGGGTGCATGTTTTATTCTGGTGTGTGTTTGTTTGTGACCTGCTGATTATTTCCTCACGTAACCGATTAGTTGTTTGGTCTTTAAATTGTCAGGAAATGTCGTCCTCAAATGTCTCGTTCTGTCCGCAACCCAGAGATATTCAGTTTACTGTCAAAGGGGAAGGAAACCAGGAAATATTCACATTTACGAAGCTGGAATTTGTTCGATTAATCATTGCAGCTCTAGTTTTGTCATTTCCTTTTTACTTTTTGGAGAAACAAAAGTCAATGTTGCGACTCCTGGATGGTTTAATCATTATGTGCATCAAATCTACAACCCTTCCACAGCGTGTCCGTCTGCACTCGTGCACCAATGACTGTGTACACATCTGTGTGTGTCTATAAGGTTTTATGAGCTGGATGGCACACAGGGCTAAAGTGGAGCCCGGCGGCTGTATACAGACAGACCCTTACAATCCAGAGTGACAGCTCTTTGTAGTGGAAGCTATTCTTAGCCCTCCTGCGTCCATCACGGGGGTCCGTTTATATCGGAGCCCGTCGAGCCTCGCGGGGCGGCCGTGTCAGTTGATGGGCGCTGACACCGACACTCCTCCTCACACCTGTCCACCACAGGCCGACGTCCATCCAGCAGAGGATTACCTCTCTTTGTTTCTTCCTCTTCTGTTTGCTCTCTCAGTTCTCTATCTCTTTGGCTTTCTGTAACTCTCAGCTCTTTTCTCTGCGCTACAAAGAAAAGCAGACTGGAGCGCAGCAGGAAACAAGCCACTCGAGTTCTCATCCATCCCGCTTTCATCTCGCTGGATGGCTCGTACTCAGGAAACCACAAAAGGCAGATATTTGTTGCCGTTGTCCTTTTGCTTCCTCTGTCTCGAGCAGCAGATCTTTGCTTCGCTCACCTCTCTTTGACCTCAATTCTGCTGCAGTGCCGACTCTAAACCGAGCTGTGTCATAACGGAGCGACCCGATGGGTTTTCAAGCGTTAGATAAGAAGCTTTCTTCCCTCTTTTCAGTGTCAAGTCAATCCCGAAAACACTCATCACAAAGGTCAAAGCAATCGGTGTCAGACACAAAACGTGGCCATCGACTATGAAGATGTTCACGTGAGTCAAGAGACTCAATTGATCTCTGTGATGAGTCGTCCTCGTCTTTCACTCTGATTCTCTGACAGACACGTTAGTACGGAGGCCTGGAGCTGCCAAAACCAAAGATAATATTAAAAATAAAACTGTTTCCATTTCATTTGTGCGTTTTTAATGTATTTCCATAAATATTTATGTTTCATATTTTATATTTATTCAGGCATCTCTGCTTCATTATGCAGTTAAGTGCACAGTGTTCAATGGGGCTTATTCACTTATTTAATTAAGATTTTGGTAGTTTCAGTACGCAGACAGAAGGCTAAATGTTTACAGCTGAAAGTAATTAGGGTCTTTTTTCTCATCCTAAATTAATACGTCCTCCGTAAAAAGATGCAGCAGTAGTTACATGAAACAGTCAGTTGGTTTATAAAGGTGAACTTTGGTTTAAATAGGACACACAATCCAACAAATGACATTTTTTCAGTCAAACAAAACTATTTTGACAATCAACTAACAATTTTGAGTAATTTTTTTCCAAATTCTCTGATTTCAGCTTCTTAAATGTGATTATTGTCGGTGTTTCTTTGCTCCTTTCTGACCTGATCGGCATTTTCCACGATTTCTTAGATTTTACAGACCAAACAATTATCGACTAATCAAGAAAATAATTGTCAGATTAATCAGCAATGGAAATCCGACAATGGGAACCCTTTTAACAAGCTTAAACATGAAGTTATAACCTACAAACTACTTTCACTTGACTCCATCACAGATCACTTTATTCCAAGATGTGTCGCTCCTGCTGCTGATCTCAAGATTTAAACTTATAAAACTCATTTCTAGACAAAGAAATGAGAAGAGTCGGTCTTGAAGGCTGAATGTCAGACTCAACGACGGTTCGACTTGACTGATTAGCCGCTCCTTGCCTTGTCATCACGTTCTACATATTCAAATCAACCGTGACCACCTGTCATCTCCGCTGAGGCGACAACATGTAAATGTTAATCTTGTTTTGAGACCACAAAGCCTCGAATCCACAACACAGCGTTACATCTCAGGGGTGGTTTTACAGTGAGATACAACAAGGTGACGGATACTCACCACTCACACGTAAATGACAAAGTGCAACTGCACGCATCTCGCTGTATAATACAGACGCTGTTTTTCACTCGAGGCACAAAATTACACAGGCAGACAGAGAGAGAGAGGGCGGAGAGCGGAGTCATTTGAATATCAATGTATCTTCTCACACATGCTCATCCAAAGCTAATAAAGCCATGAAACAGAGCAGCCCTTCTGTGACGGACCTCGAGGGACACTGGAGCTGAACAGTCTCAGACGCGCTGACGTGCTGGACTCTGGGGGGTTAAAGGATCAGAAAGCACTCTCTGCTTTTAGATTGAGCCCCTTGAGGCCACAGATCACAGTCGCTGCTGAGGGTTTCTGAATGCACAATATCCTGCATGCATAAGAGAATGAAATATATGTGCAACCTGTTCACAAAAGCAAACTCCCACCAGCTCGCTCTGTATTATCATTCAGCATTATTATCCACATACATACATGGCGCCTGGGAAAAGTTCTCCCTGCTGACTGTAGCAGCACTCAGAGGAGCTTTAAACTGCTCTGCTATGTGTTTTGTATGCGTCGGAGGACCTGCGCCACCTGCTTGTGTTTGCAAATTACCACTAAAGACAACATACAGCGAAGGCATCACTCATTCGCAGCGCACACCTGTATGCCTCCACGAGATATATAATGAATATGTTAGTTTAGTTATGTGACCTCGCTGCATACAGTGGGATAAAATATGCACATGGGACCGAGAGCCCACATGTTGTTCTCTCACCAGCGTGATGCCGCCCGAGCAGCTCTAATTAGGATCAGAATCTGTCCGGAGCAATTACCTCTCCTAACAATTAAGCTCTCCTGTCTGCAGTGTTACAGTGAACACAGACGAGCGCTAATGTGTTTGTTCTGTCTGGAAACACGATGAGAGAGAAAAAAAGGTCGCCCTTAAAATAGCAATGTTCTTGTAAAATTAAACGTATGAATTAAAAATATACACATGCATGTTATTTATTTGATTAACATCTCGAGCTCGCCCCTCTCTTGTTTCCAGGCGTGAATATGTTTAATGATTCTGTTAATTGATGCACAACGAGGGCAGAATAACTCAGTTATTCAGAGCAGTGTTTGTTATTACTGGTCCTGCAGTTACGGCTCCACAACATGAATTAAATGTAAAATATATCGCGATGTGTTTAAAGATTAGAGGGATCGATCATTTCTGCATCACGATTTTTCATTTTCTCTAAAAAAAAACACAACTAAAGTCTCGTTGATGTGACGTTTGAGTTTTTTCTGACATCTGGAGAACAGAATCTGGATATTTGCCATTTTGTGTTTTCAGTAATACTTCAATCAGTTGTGCAGACATTTGTACAGTTATAATGTAGGTTTAGGTTTATGACGTCCATTAGTTTTTGGTTTGGACTTGGACTTCTGTTGTTGAGGGACCTCATCCACACAAATAATGATAATTAATATACACAAGAGCAACACAAGAAGTGTCTGAGAGGTGAAAATCCCTCAGAGAGGTTTGATATGAGCACTTGTCCATTAAAAACATTGCAAGAGAATACAATCCAATAACAGCTTTAAAATGACATAAATAGAGTAAAATCTCCCCTCTAATCAAAACATGTCTTCATATTTGTGGTGGAGTCGACTTCTGCTGTAATGTTGAAGTCAGTGCTGACACTGACATTGTGGAGTAAAGCAAAGTCAACATCGATATATCAGCCAATTGGCCAACATTTTTTAAACATAAGCACAAGATATGTTCGTCTCTGAGGCTCTTCCTGAGGTTTCTTCAATCTTTTTCCCTGTTAAAAGGGCTTTTTTTGCTCAACATGGCAACGCAGATCTAAAAACAGAGGATGTGTCAGATTTTAAAGCCCACTGAGGTGATGTGATTGTGATTTTAAGCTATATAAGTAAAACTGATTCGATGTGATATGTACCTGTATCCCGAAAATCATCGAAATATTCTTCAAAATACAGATTAGATTTGAAGGAAAACGTACTGGAGCAGCTTTAATTTACTTGGAAAACAAATATTTCACATCCTTTTTTAGTGAAAATCAAAAGATCTTAAATACACAAGCATAATTTTATGGTCTTCCAGCAAAAATAGAGAACGCTGTGAAGATAATCATCTCGATGCACGATTATACCGATGATGACGATTCTTCCCGATCAACTTATCGGCTTATCGAGTGTTTTTTTTATCACAATCTGCAACTAAATCTTCTGTTTTCTCATCCCTAACAGCAGGATATCTTAAAAACCTTCAAACGTTATCTACCAAAATGACAATGTGGAGCTGAAAGAGTAAACTGCAATGAGAATTTAAAAACTACGAGCTACAGCAAGGATTTATTTCTGCATTAGATTCTACAAGAAAGAAAGAAAAGATCCTATTGGACAACATGTACGCAGATACAGATATCTGAGAGGTGTAAGTGTTGTATCGTCCCCATGCAGCCTAATTCAAGTGTGCAAATGCTATTATTGTGCAATACGCAACGTGCATGCAGACAGGTGTGCAGATGTGTGCATGCAGACAGGTGTGCAGATGTGTGCATGCAGACAGGTGTGCAGATGTGTGCATGCAGACAGGTGTGCAGATGTGTGCATGCAGACAGATGTGTGCAGATGTGTGCATGCAGACAGATGTGTGCAGATGTGTGCATGCAGACAGATGTGTGCAGATGTGTGCATGCACTTTTTTGCTAAATAAGAAGAACCAGATGCTGCAGCACTGACAAACACTGTGTTTCAGATCCAAACACTGACAGCATTGCTCTATACCACACTGAGCTCCGTCACATTTTTACCTTGACATCCACTCAACTAAAGCACACACAGCCCGGGAGGCAGCGCGAGGGCAGATTCCAGATAGAGAGGATGGTTCAGATAAGGAGAAACATTTGAACAGGAGCGATAAGTTCAGCCTGAACCCGCAGCTGCTGGAAGTCTGATTCGGGGAAACACCACACGCCTGAATAATGAGAATAAACGTGTGTGTCGCGCTCTGAAAAGAGTTTGAGAGTCCACTGACAACATGTTAAATCTCAATGAAATAAAGATGAAATTAATTACCGCTGACAGCCCGGGATTCCTCTTATTTCCCCCTGAAGTCCTGCAGCAGTTCACCGCTGCTCATCTTCTGAGCGGCAGCTGGCGGACGGACAGTAATTTCCTCTCCGCTGCTGCTGCTGTAAATCCAACTTTCAACCATAAATCACCGCCTGGTTCCGATCGGTTCCGGAGAGAAAGTCCTCGTGTGTGTTCTGGGTGTTAAATCAAAAGGGTTAAAAGCAGGAAACGTAGTGAGGAGAGAAAAAAAAAGAAATTAGTAAAGTGGACGGAGGAGCTCTGTGGTTGTAGTTGTTGGCACCGCGGCTGAGTGAGCGCGAGCTGCTAAGTTGCGCTCCTTTAACAGGGAGGGTATGTGTGTGTGTGTGTGTGTGTGTGTGCGCGCGCGTGTGTGTGTGTGTGTGTGTGTGTGTGTGTGTTCGCTGACTGGACTTACGGTTTTAATATTGCGTGTGTGTGTGTGTTTCTTTGTGTGTTAATGACATATGGCTCAATAAATATGTGAATGAATAAGATGCACAACACTCATTAAAGGGGAGTTCCACCAGTTTTAAACATAAATAGGTCATATTATGCTTATAAGGGGTTTTTTTGCCTTCACTTCCGTAACTTATGTGCGTCACTATGTAACAGGGTTTACATAAATATATATATTTTTATATATATGTCAAAAAATTACACAATCGATGGCTGTAGCTGCGTTATTTTAGATCACGCTACCTTTACCGTCATGACCCGCCCTGCTCTGCCTCTGATTGGCTACATCCTGCCCATTTACATAATGTGTGTGCAACTCTTGCCAAAGATTCGGACAGAGGCGAGATGTCTCACTCTGTAAAATTAAATTAGGTAAACTTTTTCTACCCTGACCCTTAAAATAAAAGTATGAAACTGAAAATTAGCATGATATGACATCTTTAATGTATCCACTGCGTCTATCTTTAGAAGCCTTCAGAGGAAGCTGCATCTAATCTGATAAATTGCCTCCAGTGATGTCACTCAGTGGTTGAGTTGCATTGTGGGTAATGTAGGCTCCAGGTTTTTAAAAGCAGTATAGCCTTTAACACTGGTGGATTCGTTATGCACAGTTAAAAAAGGAGTGATCAACATCGATACAGCTGAATCAGAGACGTCATCTTTTTTTTATTTCACATATTCTTCTTCCTTATCAAAACTGCCTACATTACCCACAATTCAACTGACCTACTGAGCGCCATCACCGGAAGCAATTTATGAGATTTTCATTTGGTGATTTGAACTAATGTCTGGAGGCTAGCTAAATAAGCGACCGTCAGTTAGCAGCCACCTAACTTAGCTTAGCATGACGACTGGAAACAGCTGATCAGGCTCCGTCTGTCTAAAACTCGCTATAATACATTTTGTAGGTAAATCTGTCCAAAAACAGAAACGTAAACATGATCATTTGAGATTTTAGGGACCTGACCGGGGGTTTGGCCCGTCGACGTGCATCTGTGTTTCCAGCTTTTGAGGTTTTGTCTTGCACCACTGGTAATTTCAGCCAATTGGCCGAGTCGAATCTGCGCTGGAGCCTTTCAATGAGCGCAATCAGTCTCAATTAGCTGAGTAAATTCTTGCACGAGAAGAAAAATAATAGAGAAAGGGAAAACCCCTTGAGTCTGCTGCTGTAGTATCCTTGATTTTATACATTTAACTCAGCTTCTCCTCATTTTTCACCTCTGCGTCTTCGCCTGTGCCACTGGCAATTTCATATCAGACATATCCTTAATTAGAAGTGGTTATATTAGGGGAGTGGCTGGGAAACCTCCAGGTTCGCTTTATGAATGACAATTACAGACTACCTGGTGGTATGGAGAGTTATTTCCTTTCAAGTGCGTTCAAGCGCAGGTTTTTTAGGCCGAGAGGACATGAGACGTTACACAAAACCTCTGATGTGCTCTCAGGTGTCTCTTTCCGCCAAGCTGTTGTTCTTTTTAACCGAAGGCTGAGTCGAACTAATGCGCTCCTCGAGAGGATTTGGGGCTGGAATAGTTTACGGCTAATGAGGGCTGAATTTCTTGTGATCACCGCAGAAAAGCCGAGCTGATGACCCTCCTGAGTGATGTTCATACTTAAATGAGTCTGAAGTTATGTTGTAAGCAGAGAATGCATCACGTTAAAATGTGGAGTGAGCGGTTGTGGAGGGTCGGCTGGAGGACTAGCAACTGAAAATGCATCGAATACTGTCAGCGCTTTCAGGATTAATCTGGAGATCGTAGTTTTCCCATTATAAAGCCTCGCAGTATATTAACACTCACAGTCTGGGGAATCTCTCTGGACTCCTTCTGGGTAAGCAGCTAATCAATCACCTCGCCTTGCGGTGCATTTGAGCTGCATATCGCACCGTGAATACAATCCTTCCCGTAACTTAAATGGAACTGTCTGGGGGCTGTGTGCAGTTGCAGTAAATCCCTGAACAAAACACTGTGTTTCTGCTTGCAAAACAAACACACACACACACACACACACACATACACAGACACACATATAAGCTTTTAGCTTGAACTTTGTCCATAAACAGAGTTGAACTTTACCCATAAACAGGGTTCAAGGACCTCCTGAATGTGTCAATAAGCTCTGCAGAGCTGAAGCAATGATCTCCTGAACTAAATTCTCCCTGAAGTATAAACTAAAAAAACTATTCTGCCATTTGTGATAAATGTCTTATGATTTAATGCTTTTAGCACAGGAGAAGCTTGATGCATTCGAAGCAAGTCGAGTCGGTACGACACCTTCTGTCCTCTGACCTTTTCAAATTTCGAGGGAGGAAAAACTCCTCCAACAATTCTCGGCTGGAAAAACGATGGAAAAACCTTCTGGAGGAGCCACGGAGGAGGGATCCGTCTCCGAGGACAGACAGACATGCCACAACACAGACCAACTAAATCACTATTCAGCGATAAAATATCTATTGCAAGTGGACGATGAAATATACATGAAGACTATCAATCCAGGAGGATAACACGATTCATAAATCATTACATTACACTTGTTGCATCTAAATTGCTGCCTCAGTCTTACAGCTTTCCTCTAGTTTACTTATTTAAAGTCAGGCATGTAACATCTGTTGTTAAAGATGCCCCCGTATGAGATGGGAATAGATGGCGAGCAGCTTCTGTGACTTTTTGTGCTCTTTGTGTGGACTGATGTTAAAACAGCCTCGAGCTCTCTCAGGCTACAGTGTCACGGCTTCCATCAGGCAGGCATCACTGCCTCTATACTGAAATGCTTTCAAACGACGTGAAATTAATGAAAACTTCAGTCGAGAGCTTGATGTACATCTCCCACCCCTCCCCGTCGTCCCCTGAGGCAATATAATAACAGCGTCTGAATCAGCCTACTGGCACATTTATAGGCTCTGTTTGACTCGGATTTGATCACGGCACCATCTGTATCTTGTTTTTCTGCTATAGAGGCACTGCATGAGCTATAAAAAGAGACACGTCTGCTAATTTAGACGTATTCCTCGTTCTTTCAGACGACCTCAGGGCAAAACACTTAAAGTCTCATTACATATGCAAAAGTGTACTGCCTGAAAATAGCGAAACGCGATATAGTATTTAACAAATGACAGTGAAAGCGTGACTGTGTGTGTGTGTGTGTGGCGTGAGCGTGAGCGTGGTGTGACTGAAAGGTGAGGCCAGCAGTACCCAGACTGTCCAACAGAGGGAGCCAGAGAAGCGAATGAGACACATAAACATTCATAATGAGGCGCACAGCAGGATGAAACATAACAAAAAATGTCCTCTGATGTTTAAAAAGAGACATTCTTCTTCTGGTTTGTGTCTTCCTCTAATCTCGCTCACCTTCCTGCAGCTTACACTTCTAAAGCACACACATCTTTTCACAGCTGTATGAAAGGATAATATTTGAAGAGAGATTAGTCCCACTGCAACAGGTAATGTAAACACTGGATGTATAGGTGAGATAATTATAATCTGTCTCGGGAGCAAGAAGGCTGAGTTAAGTGTGCTTACATACTGAACATGCCACTGTACACAGGGTAATTAAAGGAACAGTTCGTCCATAAATAATAAAAATGGAGTCATTAGCTACTCACTCCCATGCCGACGTAAAGCTAGGTGAAGTTTTGTCGTGCACAAATCATTTTCTGGACCTTTACAGCAAAATCAGTGTTGCAGCATTTCTCCTAAACAACTAAAGAAGATGGGGAACATAAAAGTGGCTCCATAAAACTCGTCTGGCAAGTCTCCGGAAGTCCCGAGATCCCAAACTGGTTTCAAAAGCATTATTTACACCCTTTGTAAAGCATAAATCTTCACTGTAGCTGCTGAGCTAAAAGTGTTAGCATGCACAAGCTCAGCTGTGCACTGAGCGTGTAAATCAGATCCCTACGATTTCAGTCCGCATCCACTTCAGAAATGTTTTGTGGACTTCACCTGACGTTCCATCAGCATCAGGGTGAGTAGATAATGACTAAACTCTCATTTCTGGGTGAACTTACCCTTTGAAGACATACAAGTAAAAATAACTGCATGTTGTCGAGGTATTTGTTTACATCCGTGCAAATTTCACCAGTTGGACATGAAGCTGCCAAGATGTTCAGGCAGGTAGAACAAAAAAAAAAGAACAATCTGTGCTCCACATCGTTCCCTTCCAGGCGCCGATGTGAACAGGTTCTGCTGACAGTGGGAATAAACAGGTGAGAGTGTTTATTTGGGTCAGCTGTGGCTCGGCATCTGAACCCTCCGGGCTCGCACAGACTTGTTTTTCGGAGTCTGGACACGCTGTTTGACTCCAACTATTCTACTGGCACTGAGCAGAATCACATTCTCTATGCCAAGACAATGAGATCAGTGCGCTGCGGCATCTAAAAGAGATGTTTTTGAACCTGCCATTGAAATAATAACTCGTTTGTGCTCATACAATGCACAGGGAATCATGTAATCGTTACAGTTAATGTATGAGGCAACATGAAATACCATCGACGTTTCATGCTTCACTTCCTCATTATGGCCAAATTATCTTCCATTGAATTAGTGAAGGATTTAATAGAGGGAGCATCAATTAGGGCTTTGTCAAAGTCCCACATCAGCATTCAATGTGGTAGCCTACTTTCTCCTGCAGTAATTGTTATTGTTTGATTAGCTAGAACTTTGTTTTGACTAACGTGGCCTGGATGTCACATTAAATCATTTAATCTGTTCTCTGATAAATACGCCATTGTTAAAAATTGGTGTTCACAGAATATTCTATTTTGACCTGCAGCATGTTGGGGGTTTATAAGTTCAGCTCAGGTCCACAGCTCCTTTTCTCACTAATCCAGCTTCCTTGGGGAGAATATGAACAATTTAAAATGAAACATAAAAGAAAAGTAAAGTTCCATCATATCAAATAGAGAGTTTTGATATGTCAGTGGTTTGCAGAAACATCATCAACGTTTATTCTGGCAAATTCTGGCGATAAATGTTGGCAGCGTACATCTCTCTCTGTGTGATCTTCTGACAATTCTGTGCTTATGGTTCTGGTCGGGCTCAGGCCCAAAAACCACTTGAATATGGTTTGGAAAATGATCATATTCTGGCATGAATTACCTGTGGTCTCCAGAAATATGACAAGACCTCCTGTTTCCACTTTCCGTGTTAAGCATCAGTGCTTTTGTCCCGAGGGCCACACCAGAAATATCCAACGGTGTCACGCTGGCAAAATGTTGAAACTCGGGTTTGAACTGTGATCCCTGCATCCCCATCACCTCCAGATATGATAGTCAGGTCACTGCATCCATGTTAATGTGACATAGCAAATCTTGTAGAAATGGTGCATAATGTGGTTTACAGAAATATCGACATTTGATCCTGGCAACAGGAAAGATTTAAGAAAATATCATGTTTCGGCTTATCTGGGTCTGTCGCCACTAACATGGCAGGAAAATGTTCCAAAATCTCCTTAAAAATCATGGAGAAGTTTCTCAGTTACAAATGTTGAAACCCAGGCTTGAACAGTGGTCTCTTGCTTACAAACCCTCCTCCTGACATGAAAGTATGAAACGTACAAATGTAATGCAGCTGTGGTTCGCAGAAACGTACATTTTATTCTGGCGACTGGGTTGGAGAATACGCCTTTGACTTTGAAAAGAAAGCGAGTCGATGGTGGAAGCACCGGAGCTTCTGTAACGCCATGTGTGACAGCAACACGTAATGGAACAACACACACACATTCCCCAACTCGAGGCAACATTCAAGCAGCCAATCGGTGTATTCAAGCCTTTACATGCGCTGATGCGATGGCCTGAGTGTTCGTCAGCCAGAGATCCATCGACAGTAACCGCAGGGTGTTAAGAGAGAAGCAGCACAGTCGCGCTGAAAGACTATCAACTCTGTTCTCACCCTGCTGCCTCTGACAGCAACTGGCAAAGGCATGATTCTCCCCTGGGGAGGCTGCTGCCGAGACATCAGCTGTGCGGAAACCTGCAGGACCTTCTCTGAATCAGGACCAGGTATATTGTGGAGTAGGAATTCAGCTGTTCTTTAAATGTAGGTCTTTAAATGTTTGGGAATCGGTCCAGTAGATCGCCTCAGCCGGCAGCTGCAATGGTTGCGATGTAATCCTGCAGGGGAAACTCTAAAAGTTACATCCGCTAAAAAATAATGTGCTTGTTTTTGAAGTTGACAGTCTGAGGTTGTTGTTCTGAGGGCTCGTGTCTGACGATATTAAGAAACTATTTCAATGGAGGTAGACCTTAAAAATAAGATCCTTTATGTAACCAGAGACTCAAGGAGAACTCCTGCCTGAGGAGTAGTCCCGCTCAAGGAGAAGTCCTGCCCGAAGAGAGGTCCAACTCAAGGAGAAGGCCCGCTCATGGATAAGTTCAGCCCGAGGAGAAGTCCAACTCAAGGAGAAGTCCTGCAATGTGAGCTGGTTGAGCAGTTTTTTCCTCATCATAACCAGCTAAAAACTCGACCATGACTTTGGAGATAAATTCTTGCTGGCAGCTCCTCTAGCAAAGTCCACTCTCCTGTTTCCAGCTCTGACTCACATTTCAACTGTCATCCTCCTTCAACAACTCACTCCTCATGAGACTTCAGACTGAGACTGATTATAGTCAATTATAGTTATAGATATAGATAACTGAGTGCAGTAGAGTTCCGCAACTCAAGGATGAAAATGTATGATTATTACTCCATGGAAATGCAATCAAAGTTCATATGTGTCTTACCTACCAGTTTATAACAGTTATTATCGAGAGCTGACAGGGAAAAGAACGGAATTGAGCATTTCTAACTGCACTCGGTAATCGACTCGTCAGGGCTTCCCCACAACAGGAAGCTGCGGCAGGAGAGTGGTGAGTTGTGTTCACTTTACAATAGCAATCCAGCTAAGCTAGCAGATGTTTGATGCCTCGAACTATGTGCTTAGACTAGAGTTCTCAACGGGCCTGAAAATTACAACCGGACCCGACCCGGCCCGCGGGTTTTTAAGCCCGAACCTGACGCAGCCCGACACACCAGCATGAATTGTCTGCCCTAACCTGGCCCGAACCCAACCCCCCGCATGCCTGCATTGTTTTCCTCATACACTTGTTATCATGATCAGACAGACAGCAGACGGAAAGGTGACGCGAGCCAGTGGACAGGTGCTGCGTCACCGTCACCAGCTGCACCCGCTCCCGCTGCAAAGAAGACACCGCACTTCGACCAGTGGGAAAAATATATTCGGAGAGACAGAAACAGACGATTTCCCCACTCCTCGAAAAGCAAGGGTGAATTCACCTGTGGCAAGTTTACTTTTAGCCAATTCCATCTTCTCCAGCCAGGCTATAGGCGCGAGTATACGTCACGCAGCGGCATCAGTTCTGCGTCTGCCCCTCCCCATGAAGCAGGCAGCCAGACTCACTCTGCACCACACCTGAACAGTGATGATTCACAACAGGCTATATAATTTACAACCTGCAAGAAATGTGGTTTATGAAATGTGTTTTATAAAAAAAGGAAGCCCGAGGCCCGGCCCGACCCGCCTCAATTGCGTATTTTTTCGGCCCGAACCTGGCCCGAACCTGCGGGTCTGGTCGGGTTTGTCTGGCTGGCTCGACCTGTTGAGAACTCTAGCTGAGACCCTATTTGTACTGTTGCTGAAATTTGGTGATGTTCTGAGCATTATTTGTGGCTTTTTGATGGCGGTTTCTTGTTGGAGTGTGTTGTTATCGTGCGGTCATTTCTGAGGTTGCTAAAACTACGTAACCTAGTGGTCTGCAAACTTGATCTCTCGAGGGGGGGTCTTACTCGGTGTCACAGTGTGTTAAACAATGGATTAAATTTACACCGGAATATCCCTTTAAATTACTTGGCATAAATATATTAATACAAAATAAGTACAGTTTTTTTCAATATCTTCCATGTCATGTGACCCAGTGACTCCAAACCAGCAGCAGATTGTGTTAGTAAACTGGACAAATAAGAAACACGTCTTTCTATCTTTCTGAAAGTGCTGCCTGTGAAGTGTTCGATAAATCGATGAATAAATATTTTTGGTGCTCCCAGATATTTTACTTTCGGAGCACATCTGCTCGTTGGGAAAAAATGTCAGCGTAGAGCCCTGACTTACAGTCCTGTGTGGTCTCCCTCATGAGCCCGGGTTGTGACACATGACATTACTAAAGCCTGGCTTGTTTCTTTTCTCTAAACTAAAACCTGTCGTGTAGAATAAACACAACTGTTCTAACTTAAGCATAAAATATTGGGTTCATGTAGGATCATACCACTCAGAGTTAGAAGCTGATTGAGAAAATATGTTTGTTTAATCCTACTTTTATACGCAGAGCATCCTCCTGGAAATAACCTAAAACTTACTTCTCCTGAGAAATGCATCTCTGCATGAGCTCTGTACTCACTGATAAGGCAGCTCCACAGTGTGTATAATTATTCTGAGAACAGCTGCAGGTGTTTATTCCTGTGGACTAGAGGGCCACAATACGTAACTTGGACCACATCCCTGGGTGTAGAAGTAGCCATTTGTCGGATCTCGTTATCTCCCTTTTCACACAACTACTGACCGACATAGATTACTTCCCCCTTTTCCCTCCCTCCTGCAGTAAACTTAAAGCCAAGCCAACGCTCTCTCCAGCAGGGTTCACATTACAGATTTCTGTGATAGAGAATCCAAACCAAACACAAATCTCTCCTCAAAGACTCACATTAATCCACAAATCTCCTTCTGGAAGCAATCGACAACAACGTGTTTTTAAAACGATTTAAAGTTTGCTCAAGTTGTATTTAATGTGTAAGAGGTCAACACTCATTATCATTATCAGAATGTAGTTCTGTATTCATAAAGCTCTTATGATTAAATGATAGAAAAGTTGCTAAGCAAGAATCTACACTAACAAATTATTTAGCCAAACATTAGGCAAGTTCAGCACTGTCAGTAATATGAAACATTTACAGTTTTAAAAAGCACTTAGTTTTTAACCCTGCTACATTTGCGTCCGACTGCCGTCTTCATGGCTGGTTTGCGTTACGCTTAACTTATCTGAAATTCTTGGAGCTCCGAGCTAAAAAATGCAGCAGTTTTTACGCCGGCTTTCTGCTTAATGGGCTTCCAATAAGTTGTAGACGGGTTGATGGAAACAAAAAACAAATAATTCATGCATTGAAAAATAAAGTTGGAGGACCAAACGTGATATCTAAAAAGAGACCAGAACACCAATGTTTTCTGATTTCCAATAATTTATGAATGTGTTCTGTTTTTTCACGCAGCTTCAGACGAATGCTGTTCAAAGACTCGTCCCGAAGCTTCAAAACACATCGGCTTTACTCTACAAAGCCGATGTGTTTCTGCACATTCAGCAGTGATATGGAGGGTTGGATGGTTGAAACGAGAACATGTCTCATGTCAGCATTTTCTCAAACATTTGTAACTCCAAATTCCGCCCGTCTGCAGAAGGGAGTCAATAATTAGCGTCTCCGCTGGACAAACACATTTGTATTTATGAAAGGTAACCACTCCTTCCATGTCGAGCTCATCGAACAAGACAACAGTTCTGCAGACAAACAGCTATTGTTTAATCCTGTCGTCATCAGCAAGTTAATTCTTTGTAAGCATGATCCATGATTGAATTGAATCGTGAGCATCTTCTGTAACCCTAATCAACTTTAAATTCATCCCTCGACCAAAAGGCTTAATTTAACTGAGCCACTGCTCAGTTTGAAATGGGATTACTGAGGATGTAATTATGTGTAAATAATGGAGAGAGAGCAGCAGATAAGACAGAAACAAATTGAAGTTTAAGATACTGACAATGAAGTGATTACACCGTCCTTCAAAGAAAAAGTGAACGTTTTAGTAGATACAGTGAAATAAAATTTACAACACAACTTATTTTTAACAGTTTAATGCTGCACAGCGCTAACCTGATACTACGATACGATACGATACGATACGATACAATACGATATGAAGCGATATACTTTATTACTCTAGAATAACATCAGACAATCTGGCTCTACTGATGCCTTTAAATCTAAACTCAAAACTTTCTTCTTTGACTTGACCTTAGTAGTAGAATTAGTCCATGACTTTGATTGTTAGCTTCTTCACTCGGTCAGTCTCAGTCACAAAGAGTCTCTTACCTAAAGTGTTAGAATTCACATTGTCCTCCTCCTCTCTTTTTATTCAGGCTCCCTTCTGATGGACCGTGCGCCTCCGAGACCATCTACTTCTGGATCCTTGCTCTCCTCTGTTTTACTATGTCCTTATATCTGTATTTCTGTCAAATGTGATGCCTCTTCACTCTGATCTTTTCTGCTTTCCTGCTAATTATCTCGTCCTGCCCTCCTCCAGGTCACGACGTTGGAGAGGAGGTCGTCTGGCTCGGGCGCCGCTTGGCGATGCCTCAGCCTGCTCAGTCGTCTCCTCCTGGATCCACACACTTTACAGAGGATGTCGTTCACTGTGCTGTTTGTTAAACCCACGGAGGCAATGTGAATCTGATTTTGGGCTATATAAATAAAACTGATTTGAATTGATTTGAAGAAAACACATAAAAAGAACAGCAGACAACACATGTGCCAACACAGATAACTGCAGAATCCCTGCAGCCTCGAGCAGCTTTATTTAACACTGCATGTCATAAATAAATCTTAACAATTCTGCTCAGCAGTCAATTCAATCTGTGAGGGATTATGTTTTTAACTGGACCCAGAAGTGGACAGACCAGACCGGGAGACGGTTTAGAGGATTGCATCGTTGTACTCAAAGGGAGGTTGGGAGCAGAGTAGCAGGGAGGCTCCGTGAAACAGGTGGAGGCTCTGCTCGGATGAGCTCTGAGTGGCGTGTGAGCTGGCGTGGTGGAGCGTAGTGGGTGAAGCCGTGGGCTGGCAGAGGAGTGGTGCCAGTACCAAGCTGAGACTGGTGGCAAAGGTGGCTGAAGCCGGTGTTTGAGGCTCAGGCCAACACTGGAGATAATGAGGAGAAACAGGTTTGTGGTTGAGCAGAGCAGAAATGCAAAAATTAGAGCTCGAAGGATTCATCTACCACACGGTGTCAACGAAAAACAATCTGGCAGTGAGCGAAGAGCAGACCAGGGTGTTGAAGCCGGGATTAATGATGAGACGTGCTGCAGGTGTGTGTGAGGCGAGAGCTCCAGCTTTCTATGAAAACACAGCCAGCCTCGGAAACCCTCCTGCGAAAAACACACCAAGCACTGATGAACACCCCACACAGCAACTCTAAATCAATCTCCACAATACATGTTTATAATGTTCACTTCCCGAATTTATTTGTTTAGTTATTTATTTATTTTGGGATGTGAAAAGGATGGTGGTTGAGACAAGACGGCAGCCGAGCCAGTGACCACAGTTTTTAGACATTTCAACATTATCAAGCTCGATATTTTTAAGGAGACCTCTCAGCAGTTCCCAGCCATGTTTGTGGTGACAAAACCAGATATTTTAAGCTAAAATATTAACTAACTAAGTGTTTTTTGGGGCCTTAACCTAACCAGAACACAAGCACAACATTGTCATAACATAACATTGAAAACTGAACCTAAAGAAACATGCTCAGAGATGGAAATGGTCAGACTTTCTGAGAAAAACAGCTGGTTTTGGTCACCACAATTTATCATCCATTTGGCCGCCCTGTTGTAATAACACCACCACTTTCCCCTCGGCCCACTGTTGCAACAGGCAGCAAAAAAGCAAATAATGTGAACACGAGGTAACACGTTTGTTACACATGTCAACCTTTGACGTTACTGTGGTTTGCAGAAATCTGTAAATCATCTGATAATGTGTCCTTTTTCTGTCTTTATTCCTCTGACATGACACATCACATAAGTGAATTTAGGTTTTTAACACCTGATTATGTCACATTGGGTCTAATCCTGTCTGTCAGCTCTTTGTGCAGCATACAGTCTGAAAAACGCGTAGTCACATCCTGCGGTATGTTTCCACAATAAATCCCATTAAGAAGTGATTGCTAAATAAAACTCTGGGATGTTTGTTTGTTGGTTAGCTGCCCCGAGACTGAGAGGCCATAATTACGGTGATTACTGCATATTTAGAGTGGCAATAATTGTAATAATGGGTGGAAAGCTGGTGGGGTGCCTGATCGTCCTGTTTTGGCTACGGGCCATTCGGTTAGTTCCACTGTGGTGAAATCCCATTAAAAGGAGTCGGCTCAGTAGCTGCTCGCTCCACACAAACGACTTTTCATCATGTGGAGCTGAGCACATGCAGCTAATACTGACTTTCGTGCAGATTAAAACAACTGCTCCACCGATATTGAGATGAACAGCTGTATATATGTGATGCTGGTAGAAGCTGCTGTCCATTTCTGTTTCTCTTTCCTTCTCTCTCGTGCTTTTCTACTTCCACATGTCTGAGACATTGATTGATGACATTTTCTCCAGGGTGTGTGTGTCGTCACAGAAAAAGTTTTTCGGCCTTGTTGTTAATTCCAGCTCTCTCTGGCTGACGTACACAGGTTTCAGTCACAGCTCATTTCATCTCTCGCAACCGGTCCCAGAGAACGACAGAAGAGTTGTTGTTTCTTTGTTTACATCTGACTTTTCCAATTACAGCCGTATGATTTCAATGAACACTGAGAGAGCAGATTTTTTTGCATGAGTCATTTTGCCGTACAACAACAATCTTATGTTTTAGTCCTTTTTTCGCTGCGTTCAGTGAGCCGGTGTTTGAGCCGTGGTCGTGCGGGTAATAAAAACAACAATGATTTCATCTGTCATGATCTAATAACGAGACTTGAGTGAGAGAGTACAGGCATGAAGCCTATTGCTGCTCTGTGATGCTCAGCACAGAGGAGCTTTGAGCTAAACTAACAGCAGATATTATGTTTACTCACTGTATATATTTTTATAAGAGTAAATCTGATTTATTTTTCATTTTGGGGTCGATTAAACAGTGTTATATCATCAACATATATTGATTAACATATTGAAATCAACCTTTATATGTATTGAATTATATAGGCTTTTTTATAATGGTGCCTCCTTGCAATTTATATTTGAGTGCAGTGATGGAGTCTCTCTTTGTATAGAAAAACATACAAATTATTGACATTTTCTATATATTTTCAAAATGTACATATATTGTATTGCAATATATGCAAATATATGTTAACAGATTTTTAAATACATATCAGTATACATAGATTACCAATATATTTTTAAAATGATCATATTACTCTTATATTCTTGAATGACAATATATTAACATTTGAGGACTAATTCCATATATTTAAATGTATTTTGATATATTCCATGATAACTTAATTGGACTTCAGTACTGGTGGGATGTTAGCATGCTTACATTAGCTTATTAACGCCACACGCAGCACCACATACTGCTGATTGGTGTGTTTATCAGGGGCTAAATGAAAAGTAAAAGAATAACCAATTTATTACAGTTCATCCTGAAGAGGGCATGAATGTGTCTAGATCGATGGGTAGTTAGGTAGGTAGGTAGGTAGGTGACCACCTGACACCACGTATTGTAGACCGCCTCCTCTACACTGTGCTCCTTTGCTCACATTAATACATTTGAGACAGGAACTACATCATCATAACAGCATGATTTCACGACGTGTTTATGTAAGACGTGACTCAACTCTGTTACAATCATATGAACCACTGGATCCGGCCAGAGTAACGTCCTGTCCTCCAGAGCCTTTCGATATAAATAGCCTCTCCTCATTATTGAAACAAATTGAAGTAGATTCATCCAAGATTAGAGTTAGTGAGTTCTTTGTGGTTTGTCTTATTTATGTGAATCCTCATAAACACATTCTCCACTGGATATGTAATTATTTTTTACTTCAAACTGTGTCAGGCCCTCTATGGTGCTGTTTGCCCTGGCAACACTTATGGTTGTGATGCCAGAGAAGTATGTTCAGCAGAGATAGAAACACAATAATCAGAGGTAACAAGGTAGGAAATAATCAGGAAACTCTCAAGAAAATATGCACAATGCAAGGTAGAACCTAAAATACAAGAATGGAAGTTAACTGGTACAGAAAGACAAGAATCTTGAGGTCCATCACAGCTAAAAACTTAAGTGTGTGTTTCTTGAACAGGAGACGTGACAGATCTCAGTCTGTATAATATAATATAATGTCTGCAGAAGCTTCAAGCTCCTTTAGTGAAACCCTGCTGCCCTCGTCAAATATCCAGTGCAGACCGCTACTGCCCCCCTGGACAACAAGAGGTAAAGCAACCAAAATTAGGCCGTCCTGTTCTTTGAGTCCCTCTAAGACAATGGCTCAATGTGAGTTTGGTCCTCACATGGGAACAGAACATTGGGTTCTCCTCGCCCAATGCGGCAGCTCAAATGTAATTAACCACCCTGTAAAACAATCGATGCGTCCTGACACATACTCACACACAGGCTTCGCAAACAGTGTCTGTTTCCAACCCCCCTATTTGTTCTACCTCAGAGGGAGTCTTCAAACACTTAGCGACACCGAGTGGGGATGCTTCTCATTTTGCGTCACAGTGATGAAGATGTTGACATTTGCTCCTCGGCTGTTGACATTGTTCTCGTGCACCTGTGCTCAGCGTCTCCAGCAGCGGGAGGAAAAAAGGTTCAGGGCTGAGTGAGGATGACACAGATCGCTTCAGGAAAAGCCGGAGTGTCACCAGACTGGTCCCATGATGCTCTCTGAATCCACATGTCATGTCCAGTCTGACAAACCAGGAGACAAGAGAAGGATTCCCACACCTCTGACACAATTTGACAGTGGTAGAGTCCTCATGTCCAGTACTTCAGGACAACAATATATAGAATGAATACATATAAATGTCCTCCAGTAAGACTCATGCTCATGTAGAAGTTCTGCAGAAAAGCAGCCCATCAGCTTGGGTCAATATACCACTTTTTGACTTGTGGCTCCTCAGACGTGCTCCCTTTTGTCATTACATGGCTGCTGTACACTCGGGGGCATCTTAAACAAGAGGCTTCGACTGGAATAGTCACAATCCCCTTGTGGTAAATCAGAAACTCCAGGAGATCCTCCCCTCCTGGTCAACGTCAAATCCACGACACTTCTGAGAAGTTATAAATGAATCCCTGCCCGTGATGTTTGACACACACTTCATCAGTACACAGCACGGGAGAATATTTCACACGGGTGAGTAAAAAACTAAATGTTTGTACTTTTAAAAAGCTCCACAGGTTGTTTCAATCAATGCATGACCTTTAAAGAACGGCAGCATTTCTTAACTGTTGAGTTTCATTTTGAGCTGCATTAATGTGATATTATTTACTGAGATTAACCGGCTTCGAACATGAAGTGATTAACTCCTAATTCTCGTTGTTTTTAGTTTAAATGATGCTGATGATGTGGACGAATCGAGCTTCGTCTCACATTACTTGTAACTTCAAAGTCGGGACAATTAACTGGAAATATTTTAGTTATTGATGAACAAAGATCTTTATGCATGCTGTAATTATGTTTGATAGCAATTTATGAGCTTTTAATGCGTCATCAGAGTCTTAAAAGTGTTTCCATTTTAAATCTCTCTGTAATTTCATTTGAAATATTGAACAAAATTTGTATTACATTATTCAAAACATTAAAAAGTGAAGAAAAAAGTAGATAAACAATTGTTTTAGACAATAGATTAAATTAATTTATTTTTTACAATTTCAAACGACAGAAATATTACAAATTTGAAACATAAAATATCCAACTTGCTTCTAAATCTTTCACAAAACACAAAGTGTCCAGCGAGAGCTCAGCTTTTTTTAAAGGAATACATGTTTAACAGTTAATTATACTGTTGGGTATTCAGCACCTTGTTAAACGTCCGATATACTGTTTAATATTCTGCTTTGTTTATTCGTTTTCAGCAGATATGCCTGAAGAAAAATACAATTGATTAAGTCTTCCATCTCCAGGGACGTGGACTTGGCAAAGACTCCTCCGCGTGATTAGTCCCGCAGGAGTGTGTGTGGCCTGAAGTCGAGCCATCAGCAGAGGGAGGTGAGAAACAGCATCCACCGAAGGAGCTCAGGGATGAAAGGTCCACATTAAACACACAATAGTTCCCTTGATGGTTGTACAAGGAACAATCACAGCCTCTGGCTCCGATAGTCCATTCAGTGAAGGGAGCTCAGGTGTGCTGCATGTGGAGACTTTTACAATTCGAGAGTCTGTGCAAAGCAGCCTGACTCAGAGCTGCTGGAAAAAGTCCCAGAGCCCAGATCAAAAGTTGACATTTAAAACCAGCATTTAAAAAAGTAATTGCTAAAAAAGCCTCCATGCTGCTGCCTCCTGTAGGACCAAAGACAGAGACACAGGGCTCAAGGCCCACGACACCTATAATGGTTTGCTTCATGTCTTACTCCAGTTATTATTCCATCAATCCAGACATTATTGCATTCATATTCCGAGTTATTGTCCTTTTTCTGGTCAGAAATTGGCCTTAAGAATAGCTGAATGTCAGAGTCAGGCTTTTAAGAGCTCCAGGATATTACCAGGTTACCGCTGCCCCTTACAACAATGATCTTAAGAAAATGTCCACGTGCTGCATTTGTACCTTTGCCATTTTGATTTGGGAAGAGCTGCCCTTTTATTCTGCTGTGAGAGGGTTGTGCTTTTAGTATGAGTCTCTTAAGTGAGTTAGAAGTCCCTGCATACGGGGAGTCACGGTTCCCAGAGGAAGGTCCACTCAGGCACAATAACAAGATAACAGCCCGAGGAGAAGCCCTGACAGTGTTTGTGACATGTTTTTGCTCTCTTGAAACCGTCAGGCTTTACTCTGCGGCTAGTTTAACTCTACGGAGAATAAACTTCTCAGCAGGTTAGAAAGAAAGGACTCCAATGAACAATAGTGTATTTGACATGATGACCCTGAGCTAGAAAACAAGATCAACTATAAATCCCCTTGATGAACAGCTTGGCAGTTTATGTTTCTGCAAACCACAGATATGTTGAAGCCTTCTTTGTATGTTCAGGTTTTAATTTTATGCTGTGACAACACTGTGTTTATGGTCTGGTTAGGTTTGTGAAACAACGACTACATGGTTACGGTCAGGAAAAGATCACGTTTACCTGGTTCTGTTACCATAAACATGACCGGACAATGTTCCAACATCTCATCAACAATATTGAGTGGTTTCAAACTCAGAAATGGTCAAATGCCATCGCTAAAACCATCCAGTAGTTTCAAGCTTTCAAATCTAGAAATGATGGGGTCATACGCTAGAAATATCCAGTGGCTTCCTGCTTACAAGTGGTCAAACACTTATCTATATAATGCATATCCATGATATGCAGAAACAATAAATGCAAACACTTAATTCTGGTGACTGGGTTGGACTATATAAGCCTATATAACCCTAACCCTAACCCTAAGTGTCCAGGCAATGGTAGTAAATGTATTAAACTTTGATCACTCATTCTTCTCCCCTCAGAGTCCTGGTGTCAAAGTTGTGAAATCATGGAGATAAATGCGTCTTTGCCTCTCAACTTGACCTCTTCTCCAACTCAACTCCCTCTCAACACCACCACTGACATCAACACTACAGTGAAACCCTTCAGTGTGTTTGACGGATGCGATCACCAGGTAGAGGGCATGCTCTTTGACCTGACCCTGCAGATCATCAACGTAGTCGTGGGAATCCCCGCCAACATGCTTGTCATTGCCATCCTCATCTCCCATCACAAAGAGCCCTCCACTTCAGACATATTCTTGGGCTGCTTGGCGTTCATGGACATCTACTTTGGCTTCATGACCCCCATAACCTTCACCAACCTTTATCACTGGAAGAGCAAGGATGTGTGGTCATCTATTAAGTTCTCCTATGGTGTGAAAGACACCAGCGGCCCGTTGTTCCTCTCCTGTATCTGCCTGGATCGCTTTGTGGCTGTGCTATTTCCAGTTATGTTTGGTCAACTTAAACACATCAAGTACAGGTTGGGTCTCTCAGTGTTGGTTTTCTGCCTCACCTTTGCTTACTCAGCCGCCAAGATGGTGGGAGGTCTTCCCAACTTTGAGAAAGTGTTCACCGGTGAGATCCTTGCAACATTTGTTTGGATGATTGTGTGTAACGCGAGCATCCTGTGGGCCCTGAAGAAGTCCCGCGGTGCAGGGAAAGATGAGATGCACCCCATGAAGAAGAAGGCCTTCAAGACGGTGCTGTATATCCTTGGTATCATTGTGTTGAACTACCTGCCGCCTGTCGCGCTGTTTCCTTTTGAAGACATCTACTCCCCAGACGTGTTTCGCTGCTACGTGCAGCCGGTGGGCTTTGCCTTCCTCAACATCAGCAGCACTATCCAGCCACTTTCCTACCTCGTTCGTCTGGAAAAGGTACCTTTCATCTCAGACACCTGCCTAAAGAAGTGGTGTCGTCGTGTCTCTGCAGAGAGAAATAAAAACCCACCTGCACCAAACCAAACTCAAACTCAGGCTTAGGAAGATCAAATGCACATATTAAACCTTGTAGATGTTTATTTTATGTCTCTAAGGAGGAGCTATAAGGGAAGGAACAGTGACTTCATGTTTTGTTATTATGCTGCTGATGTAGTTGGATTTAAGTCCAGTGTGAAGGATTATGAGGTTGCAGATATCAACCAACCAAAAGGTTTTTATATTTCTGCCAATATATCCCCTGAAATCCTTCACACTGAACCTTTAACTACTTTATCTGCAAAGATGTGTTGTGATTGAATAGAACTGCATGTAAAGTGAAGGAAAGCAATCGGGAAAAAAAGATAAGATGTTCCTTTATTGTTCCCCCTTGGGAGAAATTTCCAGATAACACAGCAGTTCAGAGGGAAATAAGTAGCAGCACAACAGCTGGTCTCAAACAATAGAGACATTTATAAAGGGATATTTGAAGAATACAATACAAGAATGTTTTCTTAATATACTGATCATGTTCTGAAAGATTAACGTATGTCCTCATAACAGCGTGAGGATCATGTGTTGGAAGCCGTCTCCACCGAATCTAAACCCTTCAAATTATTTGTTTGAGTTTGGCGCCATCATGTGTACAGAAGAGACCAATAAACAGCAGTGTGAAGTCTAATCATTCTAACAGAGAGTACCATGGACCAGTGAACTGTTACTTCTGTTTAACAACTTAAATTTGAATGTTGTGTGTGTTTGTGTGTCTTTCTTAAAGTGCTTGGTACTAGTTGGTTTAGAAACAGCTCCCTGATCACAGTCCAACATAACATGGTTATCGTCAAAACCTGGAGCTCAATCAAATGAAAACACGCTCGCCGCTCCACAACTTATGTTTAGCCACTTCTATCAGCAGTCGACAAATCATCACTGAATTTAATCCTAACTGAACTCAACAGCCTGTTTTTCCAATTAAGAGCACATGTATTATCATGTTCGTAGTTAATTTGGGAAATACTGTTTGTTTATTTGCTGAGATTTGGATGTCAAGTCAGTTTTATATAGACCAAAATCTTCTATCCTTTGTTCCTTGAAGAGAAGATTGTTGCCTTCATGTTTTTCTAGTAAGTCGCATATAGTCGGAGGCATATTAGTTTTTAGTTTTTGTACAGAATAAACAAAAATGTTTTTGTTTTTTTTAAGTTAATTAGTGACATCTGACATGTTGGAAGGTGGATTGTGTTACCTGAGAACAGAGACAGGTTACTTTGGTCACCCTGTTTTTCAGTCTCAGTGCTAAGCTAAGCTGAGCTAACATGTTATCATACAGACATGTAAGTGGTATCAATCTACTTAACGCTCAGCAAAAAGTCAGTTCTAAGTAGTTGCCTAATTTAAGTTAAGTTAGTTTCTTCCCTTTTCACATTTAGCTTTGTTTGTAGTTTTGATAATGACCTCAGTGTCTTGGATAATCAATCGCGATCTTATCTAGTAGCACTAACATTAGCTGGATTTTGTTGGCTAACCTCGCTGAGGGGGGATATTAAAATTTTGTAAATACTGTTAACAGGATTTACAAGGCTAACGTAAGGTCGCTGCATAGGTGACAGGAAGTAAACCGATGTGCAGTTCCTAAATATACATCAAACTGCATTGTGCACAGATAATTCTTTAAAGGAGGAAGGTTTTATAAAAACAAATGCAGCATGTTTTGGAAGCTGCAAAATGACTTTATAATGTGCATGACCTCTGTGTGAGAGAATAATATTAAGGCCTGTCAATCCACCAATCTCAGTTTTACATTTTTTTGACGCAAATCTCTTGGAAACAGGCCTGGGGTCCGATTTTCTTACATAATCAAAAAATCATTCATCCACTCACTGACGCAGCATCTGTGTATCTGTGTATAAAAATAGGGAAGTAAAGTTTCTGTGAATGTGTGTGTAAATGCATAAATGAGTGTGTCATCTGCAGTGTCAGAAAAGGACACAGTTCTCTTTGTTGTAGTCCAGTTGCACTTTGACTTGTTTGGGTGTTCCTGTAACAGCCACTGGGGTGGTTGGGGAGGTCATGGCCCTGAATTCTCCATCCCGGAAACATAAAGCCCAGAAGCCATTCTCGGGCCGGGCGGGGATCTCAGCATCACCTTTAATGATCTAATAACGAGACTAGAGTTAGAGAGTACAGGCATGAAGGCTATAGCTGCTCTGTGACGCTCAGCACAGAGGAGCTTTTGGTTGGGACCCACAGATGAAGTCATTTATTGTGGATTTCAAAATGGACTCTGAACTGAACTCAGTATCCCAGAATTCCCCATTCCTCACACATTGGTGCAAAATTCAGCATTTAGCTACTTTTGGTCAGAGTGACAGACCCCCCTCTAACCAGATGGTCAAAAACTCCAGCGGCTTCCTTGTTCTTTCTCTCTCACTCGACGCCCTCCACTCCTTCGACTTCTTATCATCAAGGGCTCCTCTCTGTGTCTTCTGCCTGCCCTCAAGATCTCTTCTTCTGGGCCGAACAGCTGTGGAGAGCTGCAAGCTGCATTTGCAGCAGGCCCAAAGAACATCTCTTCACTGCAGCATCATGGGGTCCTGCCAGTATTCCAGATCAGTTAGCACCAACAGCTGCAAGGCAAAGCTCTCAAGCTAACTTCACAATCTGAGGACAACAAGCAAGTTAGCACTGAGCTGCTATCCATGCAATGCAAAGGAGCGACCAGTTTCCTCCTCTGCCGACTTTCATCAGTCCTTGCACAGCAAGAACAGCATTCAACATTGGAATCCCAACCTTCCCCTGCAACCACCAGCACCTCATCTTCAAATACTGGTAATGTTGAACTGGGCTTAGCATAACATAGCACGGCTAAGCACAGGACTTTAAACTCTGGTTGATGTAATGCATATGTGTTCAATTTATGTGTTTTTCCACTATTTGAGTGTTATTGGCCCTCATTTATCAATCTTGCGTGAAAAAGGGTGCAGATCTGAGCGCAGATTTGGTCTTACGACAGGACACACGTGTGATTTATGAAAGGTTCGTATCTGACCAATTCCAGCGTACGAATGATCGGCTCTTGATAAATGCGGCGGCTGAATTTCATCGTCATTAACATGCTACGCCCTTAAATATTCCTGGTTCGGAGGCCTCGCCCACTGAGGTCAAACATTGAGAGAAGAAACACTGGCAAGAAGAGAAACTTCTCCGAGATGGAGATCAGCATCCCGGCAGCGCCGGCACATCAAAGGCTCCATTCACTAATGCAATGTTGTGCAAAACTGAACAGGCCAAAATAAGATGGCACACTTTCTCTGGTGTATACAGCAGAGTTCCACCTGCTGGTCATAGACAGAGCCACCTGCCCTTCAGCACCCCGAAGCAGCTCCACTGTGACCCGTGTGCGTGTGTGCGCTCTATTGAATCTGCGTTCCTGCTCTGTAGCAGGTTTGACAGCGGGGTTATTAGGTATTCCGTTAATTAGTTTTTGATCAGTTCTAAATATGTGACTGCTTATGCTTAATGACAGCTGAGGTTTTATTAATAATCATTTTCAGACTCGCTGTGCTGCACCGCAAATCCACAGACTCAAATTTGCGTACACGAGCTCAGACCTGACGTGAGATCTGATCGTAGTTTCCGCTCACGTCCAAATTGATAAATGCCGAAGTTTGCGTGGAAATGGTCGTACGCACGGTTTTCTGCCGTACGTTCGTTTGATAAATGAGGGCCATTGTGATCTCAGGTCAGGTTATTGGTAGTTTGCTTTCCTAGACAGCTAGACGAATGCAGCTTAACACAGACTCAGCGTCTCTGCATGCAACTAACCATCTCCTCTAACATGGCATCACATCACGCACACACACACACACACACACACACACATACACACACACACACACACACACACACACACACACATTCCTTGAGCCTGGAGCAAATCACACTCACATGCAATATCAGTGACCACTACTGTTTCTTTGTTCTGCCAGACACACACACACACACACACACACACACACACACACACACACACACACACAAACACACACACACACACACACACCTGTATATAGTACATGTTCGCTAGATTGAGTGCTTTCATCTTTGTGTTGAATAACAGATTTTTGAACCTTCTTGCTGTCTATTTAATATTGTGCAAGAATGAATTGTTGCCAACCTCTACACTGTCAAGAACTCCAAAAGCCTTAAACGATTACCAGCTGTTATGGTAAATTTGGTTGTAGTTATTAAATTGATTATTCATCAGAGTTATAAACAGTTTGGTACCTTTTTATGAGACCAATTTAGTAAATTTGCTATGTTTTCCCGTCTTCAAGGCTGATGCTCTGAGGTATTCTAGTGTGAATTGGATCATATAGGATCAATCTAATGGTGCCCCGCGTGAGGACTCAACATAATGGTGCCCCGTGTGAGGAAGTGTACTGTTGGCCATCATTCATTTATGTGCAATATTAATTTAAGCATAATTTCGACAGTGCTAAAATTTGAGATTCACATCTTGAACCCTTTAGCCAAAAGTCTTGACATTTAACCCCTAGTCTACTATACAAGTAGATGTTGGAGGCGTTGCAGTGTAATGAGAACTGATTTATCAATCAAATTCATAACCAATTTGATTAACCAAAATCTTTTAGGTTATTATCTGCCACTTTCAGCCATTTGCTAGTGCCGCTTTTGATTCAAGTTGAAAGTGCTCTGTAGAAATTGCGAGATTTCCAGTTCAGCATTTGAATATCCCATATTCAGTGCACTGTAGCTGTTCATGACAATTTAAGTGTTGTGCCTCTTGTAATGCAAGGTCCAACACTTTTTAATAATGTAGCCTAAGATTTTATCTCTCTATATAGAAAAACATACCAATTATTGATATTTTCCTTATATTTTCAAAATGTACAAATATTATCTTGTCATGTAATGTACATATATTTTGGTAATTTTTTTAAATACATATCAGTATATTTACATTACCAATACATATTTTTTTACAATTATTTTCTTACATATATTAAAATGTATTTTGATATATTCCATGACATTTTTAATTGCACTTCAATATTGGTGAGAAGTTAGCATGCTGACATCAGCTTAATAGCACCACACACAGCACCAAATACAGCTGATTGGAAGTTAACTGGTACAGAAAGAAAGAACCTTGGGACCCATCACAGCTAAAAACTTAAGGTGTGCATTTATTGAACAGGAGACGTGACAGATCTCAGTCTGTCCTGCTGAGTTTAATAGAATGTAAATATGATATAATGTCTGCAGAGGCTTCAAGCTCCTCTAATGAAACCCTGATGTCCTCATCAAGTATCCAGCATGAAGTGCAGACCGCTACTGCCCCCCTCGACAACAAGAGGTAAAGCAAGCAAAATTAGGCTTTCCTGGTCTTTGAGTCTCTCTCTTTTCCACATCAGTAAGACAATGGATCAATGTGAGTTTGGTCTTCACATGGGAACAGAACATTGGGTTCTCCTCGCCCAATGCAGTGGCTCAAATGTAATTAACCACCCTATGAAACGATCAATACATCCTGAGACATACTCACACACAGGCTTCACACACACACACACACACACACACACACACACACACACACACACACTATTTGTTCTACCTCAGAGGGAGTCTTCAAACACTTGGCGACACCAAGTGAGGATGCTTCTCACTTTGCGTCACAGTGATGAAGATGTTGACATTTGTTCCTTAGCTGTTGACATTGTTCTCGTGCACCTGTGCTCAGCGTCTCCAGCAGCGGGAGGAAAAAGGGTTCAGGGCTGAGTGAGGATGACACAGATCGCTTCAGGAAAAGCTGGAGTGTCACCAGACTGGTCCCATGATGCTCTCTGAATCCACATGTATTGTCCAGTCTGACAAACCAGGAGACAAGAGAATATATTCCCACACCTCTGACACAATTTGACAGTGGTGGAGTCCTCATGTCCAGTACTACAGGAAAACAATATATAGAATGAATACATATGAATGTCCTCCAGCAAGAATCATGCCTAAATAGAAGTTCTGCAGCCCGTCAGCTTGGGTCAATATACCTCTTTTTAACTTGTGGCTCCTCAGACGTGCTCCCTTTTGTCATTACATGGCTGCTGTACACTCTGAGGCATCTTAAACAATAGGCTTCGACTGGAAGAGTAACAATGCCCCCGTGGTAAATCAGAAACTGCAGGAGATCCTCCCCTCCTGGTCAACGTCAAATCCACGACACAGTTATAAATTAATCCCTGCCCGTGATGTTTGACACACACTTCATCAGTACACAGAACGGGAGAATATTTCACACGGGTGAGTAAAAAGCTAAATGTTTGTACTTTTAAAAAGCTCCACAGGTTGCTTCAATCAATGCATGACCTTTAAAGAACGGCAGCATTTATTAACTGTTGAGTTTCCTTTTAAGCTGCATTAATTAGATAGTATTTACTGAGATTAACCGGCTACGATCATGAAGTGATTAACTCCTAATTCTCGTTGTTTTTGGTTAAAATGATGTAGATGATGTGGACGAATCGAGCTTCGTCTCACATTGCTTGTAACTTCAAAGTCGGGACAATTAACTGGAAATATTTTAGACTCTTATTGATGAACAAAGATCTTTATGCATGCAGGTATAGTTATATTTGATAGCAATTTATAAGCGTTTAATGTGTCGTCAGAGTGTTTCCATTTTAAAATCTTTCAGTGATTTCATTTGAAATATTTAACAAAATGTTTTATCACACTATTCAAAACTTTAAAAACTGAAGAAAAACGTAGATAATCAATTGATACAGACAATACATTGAAATTGATTTAATTTTTACCATTTCAAAGGACAGAAATATTACAAATTTGAAGCATAAATTTCCAAACTTGTTTCTAAATTTTTCACAAAATGTCCAGTGAGATCTTTTTTTTTTTTTTTAAATGAATACAGTTAAACAGTTAATTACACTGTTGGGTATTCAGCGTCTTGTTAAATATCCAATATACTGTTTAATATTCTGCTTTGTTTATTTCGTTTTCATGCCTGAAGAAAAACACAATTGATTAAGTCTTCCATCTCCAGGGACGTGGTCTTGGCAAAGACTCCTCCGCGTGATTAGTCCCACAGGAGTGTGTGTGGCCTGAAGTCGAGCCATCAGCAGAGGGAGGTGAGAAACACCATCCACTAAAGGAGCTCAGGGATGAAAGTTCCACATTAAACACACAATAGTTCCCTTGATGGTTGTACAAGGAACAATCACAGCCTCTGGCTCCGATAGTCCATTTAGTGAAGGGAGCTCAGGTGTGCTGCATGTGGAGACTCTTACAATTCGAGAGTCTGTGCAAAGCAGCCTGACTCAGAGCTGCTGGAAAAAGTCCCGGAGCCCAGATAAAAAGTTGACATTTAAAACCAGCATTTAAAAAAGTAAATTGCTAAAAAAGCCTCCATGCTGCTGCCTCCTGTAGGACCAAAGACAGAGACACAGGGCTCAAGGCCCACGACACCTATAATGGTTTGCTTCATGTCTTACTCCAGTTATTATTCCATCAATCCAGACATTATTGCACTTATTTTCCAAGTTATGTCCTTTTTCTGGTCAGAAATTGGCTTTAAGAATAGCTGAATGTCAGAGTCAGGTTTTTAAGAGCTCTAGGATATTACCAGGTTACCGCTGACCCTTACAACAATGATCTTAAGCAAATTTCTACGTGCAGCATTTGTACCTTTGCCATTTTAATTTGGGAAGAGCTGCCCTTTTATTCTGCTGTGAGAGGGTTGTGCTTTTAGTATGAGTCCCTTAAGTGAGTTAGAAGTCCCTGCATATGGGGAGTCAAGGTTCCCAGAGGAAGGTCCACTCAGGCACAATAACAAGATAACAGCCCAAGGAGAAGCCCTGACAGTGTTTGTGACATGTTTTTGCTCTCTTGGAACTGCCAGGCTTTACTCTGCAGCTAGTTTAACTCTACGGAGAATAAACTTCTCAGCAGGTTAGAAAGAAAGGACTCTAATGAACAATAGTGTATTTGACATGATGACCCTGAGCTAGAAAACAAGAACAACTATAAATCCCCTTGACGAACAGCTTGGCAGTATATGTTTCTGCAAACCAAACCCTAACCCTAAACCCTAGCCCTTACCCTAGATATGTTGAAGCCTTCTTTGTATGTTTTTTAATGTTTTGCCGTGACAACACTGTGTTTATGGCCTGGTTGGTTTTCTGAAACAAAAACTACATAGTTATGGTTGTTAGGGTTGAGTTCACTGAACCCAAATGCAGAGACTGGAGACTGAGCTTTCGGGGAGAAAAGGTTTATTTCTTGGTGGTGTGTAGGTGGTAAGCAGGCGTGATGTCCAGATCGGTAGAGAATGGCAGGCGAGCAGGTCGGGAGTCGCCCAGGCAGGCAGGAAGGCAGGCAGGCAGGCAAGGTCTCCGGCAGCGGACGCATAGGCGCGCAGGAAGGTTGGCTGGCAGGAACAGAGTGGAACACGGCGGAGTTTTCTGCAGGATGAGCCAACAAGACGAGCGTTAGCAGACGAGCAAAAACACAGGACATGGAATTTGTAGAGATAACATAAGACACTTCTTTCACAATGTTACCACCGTTAGTTACGGAATAATCTGGCACTGAAGTTGTGGAGAGACCAGGGTAATATAGTTGGAGGGTGATGAGTTGATGAGGAGTAGGCGCGCCACTCCGCTGCTGCCGCCACGCCCACAGACACACACACACACACACACATACACACAGGGAAGGAGCAGGTGAGGGAGAAAGGAGGGGGTAAAAGGCTGACAGGAAACACAAACAGAACAAGACACAACCAGGCTGTCACAGCAGCACCGTGACAGTGGTCAGGAAAAGATCATGTTTACCTGGTTCTGTTGCCACAAACAAGGATGGAAAATGTCCCGACATCACATCAACAATATCCAGCGGTTTCATGCTTGCAAATGTTGAAAAACTGTGGTAGCTTGATAGAAACTGACAGTGGTTTCAGGCTCAAACTGGTCAAATGCCATCACTAAAACCATCCAATAGTTTCAAGCTTGCAAATCTATAAATGACGGAGCGCCATGTTAAATATCCAGTGGCTTTCTGCTTACAAGTGGTCAAACACTGTGCCCCTTTTTATATGTATAATGCATATCCCTGATTTGCAGAAACAATAAATGCAAACACTTTATTCTAGTTACTGGGTTGAAATACTAAGTATCCAGATGATCTTAAATATGTTAAACTCTGATCACTCATTCTTCTCCCCTCAGCGTCCCTGTGTCAAAGTTGTGAAATCATGAAGATAAATGCGTCTTTGCCTCTCAACTCGACCTCTTCTCCAACTCAACTCCCTCTCAACACCACCGCTGACATCAACACTACAGTGAAACCCTTCAGTGTGTTTGACGGATGCGATCACCAGGTAGAGGGCATTCTCTTTGACCTGACCTTGCAGATCATCAACGTAGTCGTTGGAATCCCCGCCAACATGCTTGTCATCGTGATCCTCATCTCCCATCGCAAAGAGCCCTCCACTTCAGACATATTCTTGGGCTGCTTGGCGTTCATGGACATCTACTTTGGCGTCATGACCCCAATAAGCTTCATCAACCTTTATCACTGGAGGAGCAAGGACGTGTGGTCCTCTCTTAAGTTCTCCTATGGTGTGAAAGACACCAGCGGCCCGTTGTTCCTCTCCTGTATCTGCCTGGATCGCTTTGTGGCTGTGCTATTTTCCAGTTATGTTTGGGCAGCTTAAACACATCAAGTACAGGTTGGGTCTCTCAGTGTTGGTTTTCTGCCTCACCTTTGCTTACTCCGCCGCCAAGATGGTTGGAGGTCTTCCCAACTTTGAGAATGTGTTTACTGGTGAGATCCTTGCAACGTTTGTTTGGATGATTGTGTGTAATGTGAGCATCCTGTGGGCCCTGAAGAAGTCCCGCGGTGCAGGGAAAGATGAGATGCACCCCATGAAGAAGAAGGCCTTCAAGACGGTGGTGTTTATCCTTGGTATCATTGTGTTGAACTACCTGCCGCCTGTCGCGCTGTTTCCTTTTGAAGACATCTACTCCCCATTCGTGTTTCGCTGCTATGTGCAGCCGGTGGGCTTTGCCTTCCTCAACATCAGCAGCACTATCCAGCCACTTTCCTACCTCGTTCGTCTGGAGAATGTTCCTTTCATCTCAGACGCCTGCGTTAGGAAGTGGTGCCATTGTGTCTCTGCAGAGAGAAATAAAAACCCACCTGCACAGAACCCAGCTCAGGCTTAGGTAGATCTAATGCATATATTAAACCTTGTAGATGCTTATTTTATGTCTCTAAGGAGGAGCTATAAAGGAAGGAACTGTGACTTCGTGTTTTGTTCTTATGCGACTGATGTAGTTTGATTTAAGTCTGGTGTGAAGGATTATGAAGTTGCAGATATCAACCAACCAAAAGGTTTTTATATTTCTGCCAATAGATCCCCTGAAATCCTTCACACTGAACCTTTAATTACTTTATCTTCAAATGTATGTTTTGATTGAATAGAACTGTATGTAAAGTGAAGTAAAGCAATCATGAAAAAAAGGTAAGATAAGATAAGATAACATGTTCCTTTATTGTTCCCCCTTGGGAGAAATGTGCAGGTGACACAGCAGTTCAGAGGGAAATAGTAGCAGCACAGCAGTTGGTCTCAAATAATAGAGACAATAATAAAGGGATATTTGAAGAGAATGTTTTCTTAATATACTAATCATGTTCTGAAAGATTAAAGTATACAAAAAGTGTGAGGATCATATGTTGGAAGCCATCTCCACCCAATTAAAATCCTTCAAATAATTTGTTTGACTTTGGCGCCATCATGTGTACAAAAGTGACCAACAAACAGCAGCGTGAAGTCTAGAGAGTACCATGGACCAGTGAACTGTTACTTCTGTTCAACAAATTAAATTTACATGGTGTGTGTGTGTGTTTGTGTGTGTTTCTTAAAGTGCTTGGTGCTAGTTGGTTTGGAAACAGCTCCCTCATCGCAGTCCAACATAACGTGGTTATCGTCTGAAAACAGCTGCACGTCAGTGTCATTCAAAATAAAGAAAAAGGCTTTTTGTACACAAAAAGCAAGTAAGAAAATAACCTGGAGCTCAATCAAATGAAAACACGCTCTCCACTCCACCACAACTTGTGTTTAGCAACTTCTATCAGCAGTCGACAACCAAAACTGAATTTTATCCCAACTGAACTCAAAGGCCTGTTTTACAAAAAAAAGCATATTTGTCATCACGTTCGTAGTAAATTTGGGAAATATTGCTTGTTTTCTTGCTGAAATTTGGAGGCACATTAGTTTTTAGTTTTTGTACAGAATAAACAAAAAAAACTTTTTAAAGTTAATTAGGGACATCTGACATGTTGGAAGGTGGATTGTGGTGGAAGGTGGAAGATGAGCTAACGTGTTATCGTACAGACATGTGAGCGGTATCAATCTTCTTAACGCTCAGCAAAAAGTCAGTTATGTGTAGCAGCCTAACGATAGATAAGTTGGTTTATTGACTTTTCAAATTAAGCTTTGTTTGTAGCTATGATAATCACCTCAGCGTCTTAATCAGTCGCGACCATAGCTTGTTTTGATTGGTTTTGATTCAATGTAGCACTGACATTAACTGGATTTTCTTGGCTAACCTTGCTGAGGGGAATGCTAAAATAATGTAAATACTGTTAACAGGATGTTCAAAGCTAATGTAAGGTCACTGCATAGGTGACAGGATGTAAACCGATGCAGTTTGTAAATATAAGTCTCATTGCATCGTGCATACATAATTCTTTAAAGGAGGAAGGCATTATATATTATAAAAACAAATGCTTCAAGTTTTTGAAGCTGCAAAATGACTTTATAATGTGCATGAGCTCTGTGTGAGAGAATAATTTTATAGCCTGACAATCCACCAATCTCAGTTTTACATTTCTTTTCTGCTAATCTCTTTGGAAACAGGCCCGAGGTTCGATTTTCTTACATAATTAAAAAATCATTCATCCATTCACTGACGCAGCATCGTGACAAGTACCTTCTCTGGCATTATTCTCAGCGGAGAACTGCACTGTGTATAAAAATAGGGAAGCAAAGTTTCTGTGAATGTGTGTGTAAATGCATAAATGAGTGTGTCATCTGCAGGGTCGGAAAAGGACACAGTCCCTTTGTTGTAGTCCAGTTGCACTTTGACATGTTTGGGCGTTCTTGTAACAGTCACCGGGGTGGGTGGGGAGGTCATGGCCCTGAATTCTCCATCCCGGAAACATAAAGCCCAGAAGCCATTCTCGGGCCGGGCGGGGATCTCAGCGTCCCGAGGTACAGACAAAGAGGCCACACCCAGCATCCAGTCCTGATTACTTCCTGTTTCCACGATCCAGTGGTGACTTCCTGAACCCAGCACGCTCATGCCTACCACCTCAGCGCTGATGTGGAAGCGCTCTGGGCTGTCGGGGCAATAACTGGGCCGCTTTGAATAGTGGAGGGAAGTGAGGTCGTCAGACAGGATGAGGCAGGGGTGTGCTGTGTTTGGATCCAGAGTCACAGGAGCTGAAAGGGAGGAAATCAGCCATGAAGAATGATTTATATATATATCACAAGGGGCAGTTCACCCAAAAATCAAAAGTACGTATTGTAACTCATAGCTGTGACGCTATTTATCCCTCTAGATTGATTCATTCAGAGATGTCGACTGTAGAGATGTCTGCCTTCTCTCATTTGCTTGTGGTAGCACCAAAGAAATACATCTGGAGAACAGCAATGTGTCTTTCTTGAAATCATGACCCAGTTACTCAAGATAATCCACAAACATGCATTGACTCATGGACAAGAGGCTTGTGCTCGTGACAGCGCGGGATTTAAACATCATCACGTTCTCGTTTGGTTATTTTTGCAAGCTTCTCGTCAATGAGTAGATGCATGCTTCCGTCTGCCCAGTGATACGGTTGGTGGGTGTAGTTTGGAAGAAATAAAATAGTTCCTTCTCCGTATTCCGAGTTTTTAAAACTGTCTTTTCAGCTATTTGCGCACCAGAAGCCGAGTGCTATAGTTCCAGACATCTTTACATCTTATATCTCCAAAATTATGCCGCCCAAACAAAACTATCTCAATGGACAAAAAGCACCGCAGGTAGGAGGAAGAATGTTCACTTCAGGTTTTTTCACTAAAAGAGAAAACAGTTTTGTGTACTCACTGTAATCAATATGGTCCAGCATTGTTTCCCACACTCTGTATTTGAGGTTGGAGAGATGCTTGGTCACATCAATCAGTAAGCCGGACATGTTGTCTGAACCGAGTGCAATGCTTTTTTCTCTGTGACGACAATAACAGAGATCTTACACTGAGAACAAACACATCAGAGCACAAAAGAGTAAACATCCATGACTTGTTTTTACCGACCTGTCCTGAGTGTCTTTAAAATTCTGGAAAAAAGGAAACAATCACTGTCAAGTTGGTACGTTTTTGTGAACTACGATTAAAAAAAATTGACGTATACTGAACTTTACACACCGTCAGCAGCACCATATCTGCTTCCTTTAGCTGCTCCTGTATGACTGAGATGGTTTCGGTGAGCAACAGCACTTCTGCTGAAAGCTCCTTCATCTTATCCTTCATTCCTTCCATTTTCTCCTTTTCGTCTTTCTTCACCGCTGCGATTCTTTCCGACTCCTCCTGGTGGAGGACCTGATGGAGCTGCTCGAACTGGCTCTTGATCAACGACTGTGTTTCCAGCGACTGACTCTGAAGGAGATTATTGCAAATGTGGAGAGTTTTCTTTCTGACAAGATATTCTTTTTTTAATTCAAAACCAAATATAATCATAGATCATCTCATCGCAGGTTACCTTGATGTACTTGAACAGGTTTGTGGAGGTCAACTGAATTCTTTTGAGGGTTTCCAGTTTATTTTGCAAGCTCTTGAGCGATAAAGAAAGTTCATCCTGAAAAAGTAAGCAGGGTTCAGTCAGCAAAGATTAAATAGTTTACAGAACAAGTCCCCATCTACTGCAGTTATTCAGGAGAATGCTGCAACCCTGTGAACTACATAAAGTCCCCCGAACTTCCATCGACATGAGAGTGAATGAACGACCAAATTAAATTTTTAGATGAACTCATCCTTTAGTAGAATTATGGTTTATGTTTTGAGTACTTTACATAATGTAGACCAGGATACATATCTGACAGACAACCGCGTCGATGACGATCAGGGCAGACTCGTGTAGCAGCATTCTAACTTTAGGTGTTACCTTGAACAGCTGAGTCAGTTTATCAGGTTTCTGTTACAGAACAGTTGGGTAACATAACTGACATGTTTATTTTCTCTTACCTTACAGTCCAGCACCGCCTCCTCTATAGGCGAGCAGTCGTGATTCTTGTGCAGTTTGGATGACTGACACACCACACAGATGGGCTGCTTGTCAACCAGACAGAAGAGTTTAAACTTCTCCCTGTGCAGGCTGCAGTTCGTCTTGTCTTCCTCCAGCAGTGAACTCTGTCTCCTGACCTGCAGCACAGCTTCACAGACGTTTTTCAGAGCCAGATTGGAGGGAGCGTTGGACTTGGAGGCTTTCTTCCTGCACACCGGACACTCGCGTAGCCCAGTTTCCCAACAGCGCTTCAGACAGCTCCTGCAGAAGCTGTGGCTGCATGACAGCAGGACGGGGTCTGTGAAGATGTCACAGCAGATGGGGCACGTCAGATCCTCCTCTGGGAGTGACATGATCAGCAGCTTGTCATGTAGAATATATTAAATCCACGGGTCAAACGAGCAAAAGTCCCCTGGTTTAAGTCCTCAATGATTCCTCAGTCGTCAACATAATTCAGAGCGCCTAGTTGAACTTGTCCGGTGAAAACCTCAGAGCTCCCTGACTGCCTGACCTATTGTTCTGCCCGTGCAGCAGAATGCTCTTGGCTTTCCTGTCCACGACTCCTGCAGCAGTCTGAAAACCAACCGCTGTATGTAGCAGTGCTGGGAAACAGGAAATAAAGCCCCATTGGCCAGTTGTTGGATAGCTTCAAACTGGTTGGCAACTTGCTGCAAGTTAAATGGAATGTCATCATTCAGGATATGAATGCTTCAGTGTTGACATCCAGCGTACAGCCCAACGCTGCACACAGACAAACCTTTAAACCTACTAATTAATGCGAGCAGCTCACCGTTTGCACGACACAACTATTATTTTATAAGTCGGTTAATTAGTGGCTGTACTGTTGTCCTGGTTGCGTTTACAGTGTGGTTTTCTACCTTTTAGCATCTGAGTTTGGACCCAAATCTTACTCATACTGACAAACATGTCACTTAAACATTAATATTGTATAGCTACAGATCGGACAGGTTGTTAAGAATATTAAAAATGGTGTCACTGCAACATTTATGCTGCAGGGTCGGATTTGTTTCTTCTTTTCTGAACAGAAATAAAGGTGGCAGCCAAAAATAGATGAAACACCACAGCGAACATCTCACCTGAAAGTTTGTGGTACGTCTGAAGGAGCACAGCATTCACACATGTGGGCGACGGCTGACAGGGTTTTGGAATAATCTAATTTTAGACGTGTCCTTGATCCTGAATATAAAAACCCAACGCTGCGCTGTACAGCATCTGTCGTTCGGGCCCGAGGCTGTTCACATACAGTATTAGCTTTTCTGTCAGTTAAACAGATCGTTGTAAATGTTATACAAACTGGTTTAGCTTTAAGAACTGTCTGTAGGTCTTAAGAGGATATACTCACAATGAAAACAGAAACAGGGGATTCTTCTTTGGAAGACATGCACATAATTTGTCTGCCTCACACAGCTGAAGCATAATGTTATCTTCAGACGTTTGTTTATTTTGCCCATCACTTAAATTTTAAGAACATTTGGGATCTTTTAATGGCCAGTTTGAACACAATAGAAAGAGAAACCTGATTTAATGTTCAAACATATGACCTCTGGTTCTTAGTTTATTTTATTCATACTCAACATTTATTGATGAAATTACAGTTTTTTGAGTGTGTGTATTTGCTCTTCTATCTAACCTTTTTGTGTTGATTTGTTGTCATTTTTTAAAGTAACCATACGTGTGTCAGTGTTTTTTCTCATTGACCAATTTTGAACAAGAAAAGGGGCTCCTGTAATTAAAGGATAAGCTCACCCAAAAATGAAAATCCGGTCTTTATCTACTCACCCTCGTTCTGATGGAAAGTCAAGTGAGGTTTTTTTTGTAGTCCACAAAACATTTCTGGAGCTTCACAGCAAAACAGTGTTGCAGCATTCTCCAACAGCTTAAATAGTTGGGGACTTGATTTAAATTGTAAAAGAAAACAACAGAAAAAAACATCAATTTGGGATTTGGGTGAGAGTCCAGAGACTTGGATTACATTGGACGAGCTGTTAGGAACCACTACGTTGCTCCAGAAATGTTTCACGGACGACAAAATTTCTCCCGACTTTCCATCAGCATCAGAGGTGAGAAGATTTTTGGGTGAACTGTTCCTTTAAAAGTATTTTTTAAAGGAAATAAAGCACATAGTTGATATACTGGGCCTGCACGGCTGCACATTCTGGGTGTCTTTTCAGTGTTTTTGTCCTGTTTCAACATGCAGACCTGGTGGCACCAAAAGTCACAGGAATCCTTCAGACTGTAGTTGAGACTTTTTTTTATGAGGTACTGTCCTTTAAAGTCAGGGCTGATGAATGTCTGTTAAAACTGCACAGTAACGACCTTGGTGCTGGTGTGTGTGTGTGTGTGTGTGTGTGTGTGTGTGTGTGTGTGTGTGTGTGTGTGTGTAGGTGTGTGCGTGGGTTCACTCGGTCCGTGAGAATAATGAGAATGTATTGATGAGGCTTGATGCAGGCTCCTCGCATCCTATCCGCCCTGTCCACGGCTCCTGGCTCCTCCCCCCTCTCTCTCTCCTCCGGTCTATGGTTGCCATGGCGATGACGTAAAGTTGCGCCACCGACACCAGCCCCACTAGAGGACCTCTCTGAGGCGGTGCAACAAAACCCCCAGACCGTCGACCGCAAAGGAAAAACCATCTTCGTGTGAATCTCGCCTTCTCCTCGACAGATCATCGAAATCCAATCCAGTCCAAAATGCGAGAAATTGTGCATTTGCAGGCGGGTCAGTGCGGGAACCAGATCGGAGCCAAGGTACTCTTCTGATTTGTGTCGTTTTGTGTGTTTTTTCTGCTGACGCTCCTGCAGACTTGCACGGCTCGGCTGGAGGCGACTAATCCATCCAACAGGAATCTTCTAGAATAAACCCCCCCCCCGACCCACAAACACACATACAGAAATTGCGATGACTGGACCGAACCTCCGTGCAGCGCCTGGAGATGAACACGGTCGATGTTCTGCTCGGTGTTCTGTTCGGGGCTCACTTTGGGGGACATCACGCGTTGATGTGCGTCGAATTGTGCAACTTACACACACAAAAACATAAAATTCTGGTTAATAATTACATGCAAAATGTACTTTTTCGTGTATCTGCGTGTTTTTCTCGATGCTTCAGACACTTTATGAGCGATGGGCGGTTGTAAAAATGTCACCTCACTGACACCGTAGCAGCAGCAGCCTCCCCTCCCCCCTCCGCATCTGTGACCTAATTCTACCTTTGATTCCTTTCAAGCCAATTCATGTTGAAAAAAAAAGTCTTATTTTACACCAGTTGATTATTTTATTTATTATTTTATTTTAACATTTGTATTTTAAAGCTTGTGTGTGTCCTTGAAGCATCTGAGACATTCACTGATCAGATTATTGCCATCTGCTTGATTCCCCCTGAGACAGACTGCATTTCAGACTAATAGAGAGCACTTTTAACCTGCGTTCAATTAGAGAATTAAAGGGTCCTGCAGCTTGCATGTTTAAAAATAGCTCCATGTACACTCGCTCTTACAGTGTGTTATCTATTGGTGCTACTCTGACTCTCTGTGACTCTCTCTTCTCCCTCCACGCCTGTTTTTTTTTCTCAGTTCTGGGAGGTGATCAGTGACGAGCACGGTATTGATCCCACCGGTACCTACCATGGAGACAGCGACCTGCAGCTGGACCGGATCAGCGTCTATTACAATGAGGCTACAGGTACGCTACAGATCCAACAACCTCAACTCTTCTGATACACAAACTGATTCGCTTGCACATCTTTGTTTTATAAATCAAAATGACTGAGTCGATTGATTTTACGTGATACGTTGCAGGTGGAAAGTATGTTCCCCGTGCCATCCTGGTGGATCTGGAGCCTGGCACCATGGATTCAGTCAGGTCTGGACCCTTTGGGCAGATCTTCAGACCCGACAACTTCGTCTTTGGTAAGATAAGCTGAATTAAATAAAAAATGCACTTCCTTATATTCTGATTAGAGTTGACTTCATATGAAAAGCTTGCCTGTGTTTCAGTGAACTGTAGGGCCCCAACTAATGATTCATTAAATTGTGGATTTATGTCATTATGGATGAATTTCGTCTATAAAATATCAAAAACATTTTTAAAAATCACAATCACAATTTCCCAGAGCCCTAAATGATGCCAAACAACTGTCCAAAGACTCTGAATTTACTCTAATAAATGACAAAGAAAAGCAGCAAATTCGCTCATTTAAGAAGCTCGAACCAGCAAATGTTTGACATTTTTACTTGAAAGACGACTGAAGCTATTAATCGATTATCAACATATTTGGTATTTCCTGACTAATCCATTCATTGGCTAATTATCGCTGCTCTAACGACCTGTAATCCTTTTCACTACAGGTCAGAGTGGAGCCGGAAACAACTGGGCCAAGGGCCACTACACTGAGGGAGCTGAGCTGGTGGACTCAGTCCTGGATGTCGTGAGGAAAGAGGCCGAGAGCTGCGACTGCCTGCAGGGCTTCCAGCTCACTCACTCTCTGGGAGGCGGTACTGGCTCTGGCATGGGCACCCTGCTCATCAGCAAAATCCGGGAGGAGTACCCCGACCGCATCATGAACACCTTCAGCGTGGTGCCTTCCCCCAAGGTGTCCGACACTGTGGTGGAGCCCTACAACGCCACCCTCTCCGTCCACCAGCTGGTCGAGAACACAGACGAGACCTACTGCATCGACAACGAAGCGCTGTACGACATCTGCTTCCGCACACTCAAACTCACCACACCCACTTACGGAGATCTCAACCATTTGGTGTCCGCCACCATGAGCGGGGTGACCACCTGTCTGCGATTCCCCGGCCAGCTCAACGCTGACCTCCGTAAACTAGCCGTCAACATGGTGCCCTTCCCCCGCCTGCACTTCTTCATGCCCGGCTTCGCCCCCCTCACCAGCAGGGGCAGCCAGCAGTACCGCGCCCTGTCTGTGCCCGAGCTCACCCAGCAGATGTTCGACGCCAAGAACATGATGGCCGCCTGCGACCCACGCCACGGCCGCTACCTCACCGTGGCCGCAGTGTTCAGGGGCCGCATGTCCATGAAGGAGGTGGATGAGCAGATGCTGAATGTCCAGAACAAGAACAGCAGCTACTTCGTCGAATGGATCCCCAACAACGTGAAGACCGCCGTCTGTGACATCCCACCTCGTGGCCTTAAAATGGCCGCCACTTTCATCGGCAACAGCACGGCCATCCAGGAGCTGTTCAAGCGCATCTCCGAGCAGTTCACCGCCATGTTCCGCCGCAAGGCCTTCCTCCACTGGTACACCGGTGAGGGCATGGATGAGATGGAGTTCACCGAGGCCGAAAGCAACATGAACGACCTGGTGTCCGAGTACCAGCAGTACCAGGACGCCACCGCAGAGGAGGGCGAGTTCGAGGAAGAGGGAGAGGAGGAAGTCGCCTAAAACCTCCATCTACTCAGCTGCCAAACTCACCCATCCCCCGACTCCACCCTCTCATTTTGAATCCCTCTCCATTTTGAATTGAAAGTTCAGTTCTAGATCTGTGTTGCTCGAGTGTTAGACGCCAGTGTTAACTGATACTAGTGACGTTTTTGGGTTAAAATGTTTTTTGTATGTCGTGAATGCACTGAATTATTTGCGTCCTTTCACCTGTCCTGCCATCGCCCCTGCAGAAGCGATTTCAACTGTGAAGCCTTGACATTGTAGGATGATAAAAAGTCTGAATAAAAGGCCGTTTCTACTGCGTCCGAGTTGTTAATGATTGACGTTTACTGCACTTTAACGTCTGTCCTGCAAGAGATCTCAACCTGAAGGTCACAACATGATCTGTGGGTTCTGTTAAAACATGTTTCTGCTTAACAACTACATCTATTATCGTATCATTATGAAGTAAAATGATTGCACAATGTAATCCCTCTAGAATTACAGCATTTAGATTGGTTCCCTATAAGCTTTATTTACACACCTGGAAGAACAAAGGGTCTCATCTGCTTTCACATCTGCGTTATGGACCACATGAATGAATGATCTCGTGTTTTGTCCTGTGTTGTTGGTCGTTGCTACTCTGGGGAAAACAGAAAGGGTTGTGGTGAGTGGGGGAGTTGTCTGTTTCCTACTTACACTGAATTGTAAGTAGCCCGTAAGCCTCTAACCTAAAGGATAATTCATAAAAAAAGGGCAGAAAATGACGAAGGAAGTGAAAAGAAGACAGAAAAATGAATATCGTGTTTGTAGTCGTGGAGAAACGAGAGCACCAGAGAATAAAAATGTCCTTTTCACACGAAGAGCAATAATAAAATGTGCACCAAAATCAAACGTGCACATTGAAGCAAAGATTAGAGATCGATATTGGGGAGTGTTCAATATAAAAGCTGTATTTAACACACAGGAAACCGACTGAGCTGCAAAGTAAATGAAACATTGCACAGTTGGGAATAACTGAGCTGGGAGAGGAAGTTATTCTGAGTAGTTTCACACACTCAGACTTCCAGTAAAAAAAAACAAAAAAACAATCTGAGATGAAGCTCCACCTTTTTTCTGAGCTCCTTGGAAAGGAGACGTGTTGTCTTATCAGTGAGATGTCTCGCAATATCTTCTTTATCAGGAACTCTGAGTCAGCAGCTGGCGATCCAGCGTGTGGTCGGGATGAGAAAAGTATTTATGGTTTGTTGTTTTTCTTTTTTATAAATCCTGCCAGGATGAATTCAGGATGAAGGTCAGAATGTGGAGACCTTCCAGTAACGTCCACCACTGGCTGCACACATTTTGATGAGTTATATTCATTCTTGAACCACTGAGAAACAACAAACTAAATTATTATTTTGCTTCAGTGTTTCCTGGTGATTCTTGTATTTATATTTTCACTGGGATTGAATCAGAAAATCAAGTAATTTGAAGAACACATGAATCAGGACAGGCTGAGACCGTCAGTCGTGCTTTAAATAGTTTCATTGCTTTGTAAAGTTTAATCATTCCACGATTTTTACAAAAGAGGGTGTTATTAATCTGAGAGAAGCAGAAACATTGTGACATTGTAAACACTTCTGCCTGATCACGATGCATAAAGCACTGCGTGGTGGATGTGATGAAATGATTTTCTTTAAACAGCGTGACTAGAAATGAGTTTGATTACTTGAGGAACAGAAGAAATGTGTAAACAATCGCTTGCTTGTGCTCGATGTGATTTCTCACACCTGTCTTGTAAAAAATCAAGAGTTTTTGCAGTGTGGTGACCAGTCATTGTTAGAATAATAAAATAAAAAATAAACATCTGTCTCAATTTAAAATGCAATGGACTCATCAGGACTCTCAGAGGCAAAGGTTTGAGGTAAGAGATCGGTAGTGATTTTTGCCAGTGACAGTAAATCAGCATAGATTGTATGAAATCAAGTACAGGCGAGTTGTATATTAAGGCAACTGAATGGAAAACATCTCTAAACTAAAACTATTAGTGGTAATAAAATACTGAAGCTCTCGTTTCATTTGTGCAGAGGAAACGTTGAAAACCTCCTTGAAATATTCACTTGTTTTTAAAATCCTTTGGATCCATCGATCCCGGTGCTCCCAGGAACCGTTCAGTGCTTGTTGAACAACCTGCTCAGACTTTCCTTCCATTGACCAGCTCGTGGTGGAGAGCCTCGTCGCACAGCGCTCGCAGCCTGCGTTTCCTTTCAGGAGTTCTCAAATGAGTCTTTCCTCCTTTGGTAGCTTCAGCGCGTCCGGCGCCACCACGCTGCTGGCACCGGACTGCTCCTCGGCACTGGGTCTATACGTCCCTTCAGTCTGCCTCTTCTTCTTCACCACGCAGAAGAGCCAGGCGAGGACGGCCGCGACGATGGCCAGAACGCCAAAGATGACGGTGGGGGCGACGATAGCCGCGATGTTGACGCTCTGCAAATGGAAAAAAAATGCAGAACAATGACCGATCTATAGTGGCACTAGATACGGCTGGATGGTATTTACTCGTCATGATAAAACTTTTTTTTAACTTACATTTGGGTCATTAGTGCCGTTAGTGTGAGTGTTCGGTGCAAGAGTCGTAGAATTCCCTGTGAATAGAGCAGAAAGGTCAGCGACACTGTAACAACATCAATTCATTTTATCAGCAATCAGTAGAAACACTGATAACAAAAATAAAAAGCTGATAATTGGAGCTGATAATCATTCAGGCGGGTAATGCGTTGACCTATAAAATAAAGACTACATACATATAAGTAAGGGCGTAAACAGATGTATAATTTAACTTCCATTTTTGATACAGAAAATGAGTCTTCATACATAAATACATGTAACATATGACACATTAAATCAAGAACTATTCCTATGTGTGAGTTTCGCTTTCACCCAAGTATTTTACTTTAGTTTTGTGTACTTTTTACACAAGTAAATAAAGATAAGGAGCCGATGGAGCGTCTCGGTAGCTGAATGGTTTCAGCCACGTGGCTGCATCTGTCAACGGTTCAACCTTTGTTGCATGTCACCCCCCTCTCTCTCTCTCTCTCTCTCTCCCCCATATCCCATTTCCTGTCTGAATCTTCTAGTTTTTATTATTTGTTTTCTTCAGAAAAATACAAATATGATCCCAAAGAAAGCAATAATCTTGGAATTAGGGACCCGGGAGCGCAGCAGAGGTTGCTTTTGGCTGTACGCACACTTTTCCAGGCAACAAACATGAAAACGCAGCATTCCAGATAACCAGTCTATTGTGGCCATGTTATCCATGACCGGCCATGTGATTCCTCAGGGACATCGTGAAAACTACAGAGTAACCACTTGACCAGGAGAGAGTGAGGAGGAGGAGGAGGAGGAGAAGCTCAGGAATGCAGTCTGTACTGCAGCTATACAGTCAGCTGAGTTAATATGTAAAAAACACTTAAATTCATTGCTGCTTTGTTTTTGTATAATAGATACCAAGAGTCACTTTAATAAATAAGTTTTGCATGGAAACTTAAAACCCTCCTATCATTTTCTCAGTCAATCATTCACTCGGGGTAAACAGTAAACTTTGCAAGGGCACAAGTACAACCTGATAACAAGACGCAGGGGTCACCGGAGGGGGCAGCCGTGCTCTGAAGCGAAAGCTGGATGAATTGTGAAATTCTTTTGCATATGTACCTATTGATAAGCTAAAAACGGTTACAAATACACCCCTATTTCACGTGTCAGGGTGTGTTTCTTAAATCATGTCTCAAGCCAGAGCTCTGACATCATGCTGACAGGCCTGTGCATGTCTCAGATCTGCTCTGAAACATCCTGTGTGTGTTTTTTTTATTCTTATCGTTGCAGGATTGAGTGTTGTGTGTGTGTTGCACGGAGGTGTGGTCCGAAAGTTGTCTGATTTGCGTGGGAGAGCGCTGAGGACGAGTGGGATGGTTACTGACTCACCCCACACAGGATTACTGCTCAGCACCAGCAGTAAAACACTCCCGACCACGACTCCGGGTATGGCGAGCACATCCGGGCACGCTGCCATCTCTCTCTACCTGTGACCAGCAGGGCCAAGCGGGGCCGTCTGGGGCTTCTGGGCATCAGCTCGGGTCCATTTCATCAGGTGCACCGTGTGGATTTATGGCCTCCCTTGAACAAAACACATTATTGTCAGTCATATAAATACAAATGTCCTTTTTTTAAAAATGTACTCTGTAAAGTCTACTTTAATCTGTGGTTGAGTCAGGAGGCGAACCCCAACTGAGTCACACATTCAGCCTGATGTTGAATCACCTGCTAACAACACAGCAACAGTATTAATAGCTCATGTATTAAAAACTACAACAGCTTTAAAGTCCAACTCTATTATCATAGTCACTAATAAAGAGGATGACAACACGAGTTGGGGTTAATTAAAGCCACTCACCTTCAGTGATCAGGCTGTTTTCAGGTGATAGAAGCAGAACTGCAAACATCCAGCAGGTTGTTTCCTCACGCGCGAGCCATGTCGCTTCCGCCTCACCTTGTCAGAGATGAAACTGCAGCGAACGGTTCGGTCCAGTGAGACAGGTGACAGGTGACATCTCAGGACAGAACGGCACTTCAACACGTCCAGCACAGTTCCGGGGGACTGAAGTCACCGACTGCTCCGCCGGCTGGTGTGCTTTTATGTAAAGCAGTTTTTTTTTTTCCGTCGACTCTTCACATCGCCATTGGTCACATGCTTGAGTTTCGTGTTACGTTACCTGAGCGCAGTTATCCACCTGCAGCGCGAGGCAGCGCACAGATCCTCCTTTGTGCAAAGTGGAAGAAAAACGCAGTCTGATGAAGCAGATTCTGCTTCTGCTTGTTAGAAAAAGACTCCTCAACAGTATGTTATCCAAAAAAAATAACTTTTAAACGCGTGTGTCACCTGATAAGTTTACCTCCTGGTGCTCGATTTAAACTGGCCCTTTCTTTTTTTCTTCTGTTCTTGTGGAGTAATCTATGATGCCAGCTCGCTCCAGCTCTCTCCAACCTGCCGGAGAACAATGTTGTGTCTGTGCTCGGTGCCCAGCTCCCACCTTAGCAACCTGTCTGATGGTGACGGTGGCACGAAACAGCGCCTCCAGCAGGTTTCACGTTTCCCCAACATGAGAGAGGAAATCAACATTCCTGAGATATTTTAAGGATGAATTCGGCGGCCAGCTGGTCCAGTGGGCTCTAATCCCCGCCTAATCTCCCCCTGCTCAGACTCCGAGGGGCAGAGAAAATGTAGGCCTGCTTCGGGCCTAATCTGAGGTGCTCAGATAGTTTTCATTTGGACTGTGTGTGAGAGCACTGAGGCGTTTTGTTGAAAAGCAGAGAACCGCTGTGGAAAATTACTCCTGTATTACAGCAGTGAGTCAGCCTGTGGAGATGATCCCTTATGACCGAACTGTTTGCTCTTGTGTCTCTGGTGCAGTAGCTTATTTCAGTAAGAGTGATACCAGGGAATGGACGGATTATGAGTCACACAGACTCAAAGTTCACTGAACCCTCATTTAAACTATATTAAAGAGGCATTATGTAGCTTTGGAGAAGAAATTCACACTCAGAATTCTAATAATTACAATATTAAGGAGGTAGTAATATCAACTTTTCCATACCTGAACACTGTCTGAAGCTACAAAGGTGGAAGGGTCCGCCATATATAAACGCAGAGTATGAACCTGTGTTGTCCTCAGTCATGAAAACAAGGAGAGTTTGAGTATTTAGTTTGTTAAGGCATAAAAAAATCAAAGATCGTTCTCTTCTGATTAAAATCTCTTCCCCAAAACTACGTAGTGCACCTTTAATGCATAACAGGTGCAGAGGAGAATTATTTTCATAAAAATAAAGGATGGGTTGTTAAAGTTAGCTTCTGCTATAAATACTAAGAAACATGCATCAAACAGCTGTTTCACTTTGTCTATTTGCTATCAATCCTTATCAAATAAACCATAAATAAGTAATCAAAGAACAAAAATAACATCTGCTTTATTATTATATCTATTCTGATGAATAATTCCAGCTTCTTTAATGTGAAGTAAACTGAACATATATTGATTGAGGACAGATAAGACACCTGAAGACGTCATCTCGGTCTCTGAGGAAACGCTGATCCACAACTAACCGATTAATCAAGATGTGACATTAGTTGACAATAGCAATCGTTAGTTGCAGCCCTGCAAATGACTGGAAGACAGATTTCCAGTTTCTGGAAGCGTCTCCAGGTTTGACCTGTGAATGTCACCATTCTGCCTGCACGGCAAACGTTGTTGTCCCCTCAGTTGCTTAAAGCAATGTAGACAATTTATTAGAGAAAGTCTGTTTCTGGTGTAAACAGGGCGTGGAAACATCACACAAAACATCAAGTCCTCTAATAAATATTACCCGTGGAAAGCTTATATAAACTCAGGGCCATAGCTACCATTGAGGACACTGAGGTCATGTCCTCTGTATTTTTCTGGATCTTTGATATCTTGATACATATTTGATAAGACTTTATATAAATAACAGCATACTTAACTTTACTTAACCGTTATTTAACTGTTAACAAACAATGACATGCTGTATAATCTATTTATTGGCTATTGTTTATTGGAAAGTTGCAGTTGATGCTCATAGTATTATAAATGGTTTATTAATACTGTGTAGTTCTTTTACAAACATTATTAAGATGGCCTTTAGAGAGTTGCAAGTGATATTTATAAACTTTACAATTGCTTAATAAATGTTCTATGAACCATTATCATGTTTGACAGTGCAATTGCTGAAATGAATCTAATTAACTATAATTTACCATTTATTAATGATAATTATTATAAAGTTTCACCCATGTCAGTAGGTTCTTTTTAGCATAAAGATAAGTTTAATAAATTTAAGTCAAATTGGACATTTGTTACTTGTCCTCTTCTTCTTCTTTCAGAATCTGAGTCCAATTTTGCTGGCGTTGATATTATTTCTAAAGCCATTTTTGGTCCTGTCAAAAAGCACGGAAATGATTTATTCTGTAGTTTTAAAAATGTTCCTTATGTATTAGCGGTGCTGGGGGACGCAACCTCAGTATCTCTAAAATCCTGGCTACGGCCCTGTTAGTAAATATTAGTTTTTGTTCAGGGAAGAACTGTCTCAAGGATGTTGGTCAGGGTTGAATTTTATTGCGTTAGGATATATTGTGCCAGTTGTGCTCCCTTCATGGGGTGAGACACCATAAAGTTTTTTATTGCACCTTCCAGCCCAGGGTAATTCAAAACAGATGCAATGTCGCACTGGGCCACTAGGGGGCGGTAGAGTCGCTTTGCCTTTCCCGGGATGGACGCGGCTGCTCCGTGACGCACTCACCGCTTGCCGTAGGCGCGCGCGCGGTGAAGCCTGGGTATTAGGAGACTGAAAGCGGCGGGAGAGCAGCGCATCTATCCTCAAATTTAGCGTATTTTTCTTACTCTGAGCAACAATTAACTGAATAGAGTGAATTTAGGCGAGCAAACGAGGTTTAAGCTTGGTGAAATCGAAGGTGTTTGGCAGCTTAAACGGTTTAGTGTGTGTGTCGTTGTAGTGTCGCTTTTAGCGTTTCCCCGGGAAACTGGTTTGAACGTTTGTTTTTGGTTAGCCCCCTTTTTTTTAGCGCTTCAGTAACAATGGCGAAGGTGCAGGTGTTGAATGTGGCTGTCCTAGATAACCCGAGTCCCTTTGGAAACCCTTTTCAGTTTGAAATAACGTTTGAGTGTATGGAGGACCTCCCCGAAGGTACGTACCCATCACAGATAAACTCATTATTGTGTGTCTGAAGCCAAAGCATAAGCCTGTTGTCAACATCTCTTAGTGATTGCTAACAGCTAATGCTAGGTTAGCTTAAAAGAAACTCGTCAAATGTGTCAAAAGTAACGTAACGATTCAAGGTAATGGCAAGGTGATGTCACACAGCTTGACTGATTGTGTCTCCCAAGGTGGATTATTCAATAAGCTATCTGATAATAATCTTATAGGTCCGGTCCGTGACATGTATAAGTATGCTAATCGAGATTATTTAAAAAGCTACGACAGCCTGAACTGCATTCATTTCATACCTTTCCTGTTACGTCTTAGCCTTTGTTTGTCCTCGGGTAATGTGTGAAGGGTTGCAAATACATTTACTGTTAATGTACATAGTACAATAACAACTTTTCTGTGTTGTATATTCATGTTACATGGGAAATAGACACAAAATTGCTGTTTTTAATGAACAACAGTTTTGCACATGTTATAGTTAGATTTGAATGTTTCTTTTGGATGATATTCCCAGGCAGTGCTATTAATAATATTTTGCCAATTGATTATCTAACTGGTTAGTGGACTAATTGTCTCATCTCCACATTAATAACTTTGCATTTTACAGTGATACATAACTGTTTTGTTTTGTTCTGCTTTATTACAGACCTGGAGTGGAAGATCATCTATGTTGGCTCCGCAGAGAGTGAAGAGTACGACCAGGTCCTTGACTCTGTCTTGGTCGGCCCAGTACCTGCTGGAAGACATATGTTTGTGTTTCAGGTGTGTTTGGTGTGTTCACAGAGAAGTTTGAAAGACCAGAAATTACAAACTGCAGCTTTAAATATATATATATTTTTTTAAGCAACCTAGAGAATATATTGCAGTTCCTGTTTTTACTACCTGTTTGTCTTGATATGTACCAATAATGCAGCGCCCCAGTTGTTTCATGTCATTCCACCACTGGTGGGTAGCTGTGTTTTTTTAATCCATAAAAACTGGAAGTGAGATTGTATGGAAGAAAGTGGCTACTAGAGCCTGACTGATATATCAGATAAAAAAAATAACAAAAAAAAATTGAAGCACAGAAATGACAGAATTTGTAAAGGTCAGCATTCTATAATTTGTCCACCAGAGGATAGTGACAAGTACATGTTTTCATATAATGTCATGCCCAGAAAATGATGTGATCTGAATTATATATTTTTTTTAAATGTAAGAGAACCATGACAAAAGTATAATATCTCTCTTTCTTTTTGTACACTTGGGCTACAGTAGCTACTACTGACTGCCAGTGTAGTCTTCTTGATTTGTTTTGTTTAATCAAAACACAATTCAGCTCGCTCATAACATACTAACACAGGCCAGCTCCAGAAGGATGAGTCAGGTCAGACATCCTTAATAGTCAATGGAAACACCTTTTGAGTGTCTTCATTGTATTAACCCTAACCCTCACCTTTTTTCCCAATTGTATAAATATCAGCCAATATAATATACAATATATAATATATATTGTGTTCCTGCACCGAGGATCAATACACTGGGACTAAATTAGCTTGTAATAACAACTCAACAAGAATTGAAGTATCATGCGCACATCATACAAATCTGCACGATTCTTAAAGTAATCAGCATGCTGCAAACTTTGTTTTTTTATGTTGTTCTACTTATTGATCTCACTGCAATGTCTGTTTTATTGATCAAGAGATTTATCAAATTATTATGAGCCACAGCATACCATAATCTCTATTTGTCAAGCAGACGGTTAGAATCCCTGAAATGAATGTATACAAAAAAGTATATTTTTGCACATCTTTGTATTTTGTTTTTCCTTTCACAGGCTGATGCCCCAAACACTGGATTGATTCCTGAAAGTGATGCTGTTGGTGTAACTGTAGTGCTGATCACCTGCACATACCGGGGCCAGGAGTTCATTCGCATCGGATACTATGTGAACAATGAGTACACAGACCCTGAGCTTCGTGAAAATCCACCAATCAAGCCAGACTACACACAGGTCAGACTGATGGTTGCCAGTGAAACTGTTTAAAGTTTATTGCAGTGTTTTGAGATAATAACTAATGTTTGTATGGTAGTGGGAAAAAATATTTTAAAATGCTTTCAAGCAGGCAGCGCTATACATTCAATACACGCAAAATATTATTTTCTTGAGTTTTTGAAAATACCTGGTTCAATCATTAATCGACAATCACAATTTTAATTGGTAAAAGACATTAACACAGCACACAACGCAGCATGATGACATGTTTTTATTGTATAAACCGTGAAAATTAACAAAGGTTATCGAGCAGCATTGTGCAATAATACACTGTAGAGTTGAAGCTTTTCTTTCTGTTGGGCTTGCACTTTGGAGCAATTACTTATAATCCTTTCAAATTCCCTTGGTTATATAACTAGTTCAGCAGAAATGCTACTATTCTGTAACTTCTGGACTAATCCACTGTGAGATTTGTTGTGGTGCAAAGTTTTCACCTCTTTAAGGTCTTTTAGGTTGCTGACAGTCAGAATGAAACTTTAAATAATATTGTATGTATATGAGATGAAACAAAGTTATTTTGTGATCATGTAATGATGTTGGATGAATATCATTTGCTACCTTTGTACCATTCTGATCTACAGGATGTAGATTTCAACATGTACAGCTGAGTGGGATGTATTTCTAACCGCACATACTTTTTTAATGAGTGCATTTACTTGTCCAAAGTATTAATGTAAATTTGCATCTTTTTTTTCAGCTCCAGAGAAATATTCTGGCATCAAACCCACGTGTTACCAGATTCCATATAAACTGGGAAGGCTGTGCAGAGCGAATGGAAGACTCTGAAAATGTGGATCCTACATCAAACTCCATGCTCCCTCCAACCTGTCTCCCTGGCAAGGCCCCACCCCTGGGGTTACTACCAGATAACTCTATGGACTGCTTATAGAGATGACCCATGCCCAACAGTATGAGACCTTATTTTTGAAGAATGCCTGTGGACATTCTAGTGTGGATGTACAGACATTTTGCCTTACAGCTGCCCTTATTTAACTGAAGCTTATCAAGAATGAACTCTCTCCTTTGGCTTCAGATGAGTGTTTGTTCCAAGGAAGATGAGGAAGATAATGAACATCTCACCAGTATAATGCTCAATTATAGATGGGGAGTTCCTTACCATGATGTTGCAAGCAGTGTTGAAGTATTTCAAGTCATGGAAGGGAAACAGTGAAGTGAAACAGATCACTGATGTGTGATTCACCTTCCTGATTTTGTTGGTGCAGAACTGATTTGTACCCATTTCAGAGCATTTAAGCACTGAAGCAATAGGCAAATACATTGCAATATATTGCTGTACAGGAATTTGATATTCTGCCATTATATTTTTAGGTTTAAATTCCTTTTGCACTTAAACTTTTTCTCCCCTTAGGGTTTTGAATGGGCTTCGTATGGGCTGAATCACCTCCTCCATTTTTGCAGTGTTGTGTTCCAAATAAAATAACATTGTATTTGTTATGCATCTGTGTATGATTGTGTGACAGAGAGGATCATGCTTTGCCATAATACTTAGATAAATTGTCTTCACTTTTGATCACAGAGGCAGGAAAACAGAATATAAACCACTTTTTGAATGCATCTGTGCTGAAAATACCTGTAAAGAATTTATCAAGAAATAACTTAAATCCATCATAAGGTTAAACACAACAGAGAGGCAGCGCTGTAACACAAATAACAGTGTGAGTATCCCCTTATATTTCTCACATTTTACTAAAAATAGCCTGTGTTAACGTCACATCCAATCACAGATCAGTCGGGTAAAAGGGGTGGCTAGGATACAGAGCTGGCTGTGGAAAATGCTGCTCTGCACATAGAATGAAAGCTGTGAGATGCCGCAGCGCTTCATTTATATCCTGTACGAAAATCAATCTGATAAAGAAAATCAGCTGATGATTAAAATGAAGAAGAAACAAACAGTTACTGTTAATGGGCGTTTTGGTTATTAGCAGGTCCGGGAGGCGGGACAACCCCATTTGACAGACGAATCGCATCAATGCAACGACTGGATGTATTGACGCTTATCCAATCAGAACGCGATGTGTGACGTGTATCGGCTAAGTAGCTGTGCGTGTGACCAATCAGAGCCCGCGAGAGGCGGGACCAGCGGATGGATGACTGGAGTTTCCCTTGCGGTCTGAAGATTAATGGAAGGGGTCTGTTGATCTTAGGAATCGACTATCAGATGGTCGGTCCCAGGAAGCCATTGCACTTGATGCCTGGTCTGGAAGCGAATGGAGAGGTTTCCATTTGAAACAACCGACAGCGGAAAACCAGAATAACCCGGACAGCACTGTTGTTATCCAGGTTTTTAACTGAAAAGGCCTGCATTGACAGAGATAGCACCTGGTTAGTTCAGGCCAGGATACGACGGCGAGGGACGCCAGAAGCTAACGCTAGCCTGCTGGTTAGATAGACGGAAACAGCCTTCGACGGTCCGTCTTATGCTCTGGATTGGGATTTTTTGAAACACCAAGCCACCCCTGGAAATAAACGACAGTCGACTGACATCTTAATTCACCGGTGCTCGCTTGGAATTTGACGAGTTAACGCTGCAAAGCTAACATCAACTGACCAGCTCCACTAGAGTTAGCTTGTGTGCTAGCCTAGCTAACCCAAGGCGTTAGTGTTAGCTGCATATTTGGATATAATCGCTTGGTTGGGAGTTTTCGAAACACACCAAGGGAAGATATCGGAGGAAATATATTTACACTGGTTAGCTAATAATGATAGCTGTTAGCTAGTAGCTAGCTGTCAGCTTCATTGAGCCCAGCGACTGCGTTAGCTGTGTAGCATCTCTCAGCGACTCGTGAAGGAAGACTCAGTCCGAGCCCAGGGACTCCACCATCAGCCTGCCATCATGGGCAACACGCCCACCGCGAAGAAGGGCAATGAGATGGAGAGCGGTGAGTAGCCTTTAACCTGTAGCTGCAGCAGCTAACGTTAGCCATGTCATGTCGCCTGTCATTGAATCGCTTCGCTGCAGTTATTTCCTGTTTCCCACAGCAGCGAAATAAAGTTAACACCTGTATAATGCACAACAGGCCCGAAGACCCTCCACAACGACACCATATTACATTGCTTTCGACACTATTCTAGCATGGAAAGAGTGGTTGAGCCAGAATTATGCTCAACTTCACTGGGTTGTTTCACTGTACGTGATCATTCCCATTCACTTTAGCCAAGCTGTGAAGTGTGACACCATGTTCATGGTAACTGAAAAGCAGATGATATTATTCATTCTCTCCGCTGATTCTGTGGAAAAGCTCGTGATCAAAAGCCTCAGGTTATATTCTGAGGTAGCAGCGAGGATGACAACTAACCTTACACAACAACAGTCATAGGCTTCTTTGTGGGTCATGTGTTTCTGATGATTCCCCCCCTCTTCCTTTCATAAGGTTATGAACGGCTGCAATAACATAACAAACCGAAACCCCTCAGCTGGAGTTTTCTTATGCACTTCGTCATTAATTGTCTCAGGACAAATTATTCCTCAGTGTATAGAAAAGAGGTGTGTTTGAAATGCAGAGAGTGGACATGCATGTATTTCTGCGTGTTTCTGCAAGTGATGATTTGAATGTTAGTGCAATGAGAACCTGAGTTCCACAGATTGGGTTTGACAGTAAGGGGGGGGGGGAGTTGGTTGTTATCAGAGAAGGGAAAAAGGAAAAAGGCACCGAGATGTGGTCATATGATGCACGAGGGTGATACTCTCCAGGCAGAAACTTGGGAGTTTAGGAGTCTCTTGAATATCATGTGATGTGCAGCATTTAGAACAAGGGTACTTGTGTCACAGAGAGTGTGTGTGTGTGTTTGTACATGCACATGTTTGTGTACGTGACAGAGAGGAAGAGGTGCTCTTGTTAATTGTATTGTGAGAACATTTTTTTTTTCTTGACAATTAGTTTTCTTTTGTGCTGTAACGTTGATATAAATAACAGGAGGGCATTTGTCTTAGCTAGCAAAATAAATGAGTAGGCATGCACAATATATATATATCAGTACAGGGAAATGTATATGAAATCTGCAATTTATCAGTATTGTTGAAATTGTAGCTCATAAATGGAGACGATAATGTAAAGCCGAATTGATTTCATGGACTTAACAAGCGGAGCATCTGCAGACTCTGACATAGTAGCTGACAGCATGCTCATCTAAAGTTGGTTTGCAATTCATTAATAAACACCGAAGAAGAAGAAAAGGTGCAGCATACTCTTCTCAGACTCATGACATCAAACTAATGCACCTGGTGAGAGCGAGGAGGAAGAGAGCTAATTGTGTTGTTGCTGGTATGGACGCTTTACCGTTTAAAAGAAAGAGAACATGGTTGTAATTTGTGATGTGTTGTGTACAAGTTTTATACACAACAAAGCTTATAGAGCTGTGGAATATTAAATCATCCATTGTTGTTCACTCTATCTTAGTCTTTCTTACCTCCAGGTGTGCTTGTATTACAGAGTAGGAGTTTGTTTTTTTTTTTGGAATATAAAAATGTGAAATTATCTGTAATCTAATTGGTTTAAGCTTTGAGAAGCAGGTAAATGAGTTATCGGAATAATCTGAAAAAATATCCATATCGTGCATACCTGTAAATGACTGTTATCTTCATCCTGAATTAGATTAAGTGGTACACTGCTAGGTAAGACACACATTTCATTCTATTTCTTAATAAAATGCTTGTTAACCCAATGCCAGTGCTCAGGATCACAGGGCCTAGTGAAGGCCTGAGAGGACACCGTTTTATGTTTTTATCCATGACACTATAAATAACACTCAAGAGTGCAAAGTCTGAGCAGGTATCTGCAAAATGAGTGTCAGCTCCTTGTTGCTGGTAGAGAGTATGTGTGAAGAATGGCCTCCAGCCCTCTGTAATGTTAACCCGTCACTGGTAACCCTTCAGAATCAGAATTAGAATGTACTTTATTTGTCCCGCACACAGGGACATTTCTTCATCACAGCAGCCAAAGGAGAGTGGCATTGTAATAAACAATAATGATAGTAAAAGAATAATACAATACTAAAGTAACAAGTACTTGTAACTTGTAACGAGGCCCATGACTTTCAGGCGTTAATAGCACATACGTTTTGTTTTTCAGTGCTCAAGAAGTAATGTGAAATTGAGAACTAGTCAGTTAAAATCAGGGACAGAGGAGGAACTGCTGGTGGGAGGTTTGTTCACATGCCATGTTTCACATCCTTATCAGTCTGATCGCTTAGGGTCCACCCTGATCCCCAGAGACAGGTGCAGACCTGTGGTCCAGAGCCCACACCCCGGAGCGTAATTTTCCACAGAGCAGCGAGAGATGAGGACAACATGGCAGCTCGCTTGGTTTCAACAGAAAATGGAAAGAGAATGTTGAGAGCTTGTTCAGCCGCTGTTTCCCCCGAACTTTCCAGGCTCAAGAAGACGAGCGGAGAGCTGCTGCGCTAGTGCACAAAGCTGATTTCAGGAGGAAACAGGGTGGACAGACACTGAACTGAGGCAGGAAGTGAAGGAGCAAGGAAGGTCCAGCCCAGGCTCTGCACAGTTAGTAATCGCCTGTACTGCTCTACAAACTAAACACAGCCCGGCCAGGATAGCTTGAAATTTCAAGTCGTCATTGGTGTCGCATATTTTGGATTTCCCACTTGTTAAAACCTCCGGACAGACTGCAGTTTTGAGACTCTGCGCTGGCTATCAGCTGGCTTCCTCCTGCCTTGTACGATGTCTGTTATTCACAGGCTGGCAGGAAGGCTGTTTCATCGGGCCGGGCCCTGTCTAGGGGACACAGTCAGTGGAGACGACAGACATGACCAACCGCAGGAGGAGCTAGAGGCTTGCTGCTGCAGTGAGTTTTCATTCTGGAGCGAGGCAGGAGCACGGGTTTAAGCCGTGGTCCAGGCTATTCTCCATCAACTTAGTTGGTATCGGGCTGCGCGCAAAGAAATTTGTTTAACAGATAATAAAGCTGGTTTTCTTTTTCTTGATGATGTTTGATAGTAAATTTAAATCCTAGCCTAGAAAGCTTAATGACTGTTGGCTTTGGTGGAGTGACAGTTATTTTATTTAGATAATAGATGACATTGGTTGTTCTAGTATTTATGTGCCAGCAGCAATGACGTGTGTGTGTTTGTGTGTGCATATGTCCATGTATACGTCTGCGTAAACAAATACACACAGAGAGCAGCCTGCTGTTTCTCTCTGTTGTCTGACTTTTGGTGTTCAGCTCAAAGGAAGCCACGTTTCTGTTGTTCTGGAAGTGTGTGTCAGGCGTCATGCTGCACAGCAGAACACCACAGGCCTTAAACTGCTATCTAGTGTAATAATGAACATATCCAAACACACACATATGCTGTTATATGAAAGCTTTTGTGATACTGCCCTTACTGAGGGCCCTTTTAAGTCTACCTGATCGTTTGGTAGCATGTAAATGTTTTCTTCTTGAACATCAGAGCAGGACCATTCTCCAGACAGTAATGACATAAAAGATTGTTGTATTGAATGTTGTGCACTTTGAATTTGGTCATATAATGAGGTGGCACCCTGTCAAAGTGCAACTCCCTCTATCTATAAATATCAGTGTGGTTCATGTCCTGCCCCGGCGCTGCACGCAGCTGGTTTGTGTAACAGGCGAAGGTTTGTGTTTGGATCGCTCATCACTTCCTGTCTCCAGTTAAAGGGGCTTTGTTATAAGCCTGCACTGATTACCAGTGGACCTTGCTGTTGAAATGCCAATCAGCCACCTCAGATAAGCTTACAGCACTGAACGGGCAAGTTGGCCAGATGCCAGGGAACAAGCCCGAGATGCAAAATCCAGCAACAAGCAAAGCAAAACTGAGGATGGATTTCGGTTATTGGAAAAGGAAAATATTTTTGGATTCTCAGAGCAATAACAGGCGTGGTGGTAAACCTGGTGTCTGTTGGCAACTTATGAGGCTGCCTTTGAATTTACTGGCAGTTAGTGTTGCAACCAAAATTGTTTTTTTTTCCAGAGATCATTCATTACTATTCATTACTAAGATGGCAAATCCTTAAATTTAAGAGGCTGTGACTAGCAAATTGTTGAAACCTTTGCTTGAAAAATTAATTAAAAATCATTAAAATAGTTGGCATGTATTTTCTTTCCTATAAGTGAATGTTCATTAGCTACCTGATATGTAGCTGGTTAGCTTTAGCCCCCACAGTTGAAACATAGGTGTGGAGTTGAAACTAACAACCCAAATATGTATTCTTGGTTTGTCAGTGAATATAACTGGCTTAAAACCTAAACATTTTTGCTGGGCTGGCTAGCTAATGTTGATAACTTTAGCTTTAAGTTCTATAGGGTCATCTATTTATCATCATACCAAACAGGGTTGCATAAGAAAATGAATGTTACCTCACAAAATATATAGTTATTTATAGGGATGCTCCGATCAGCAGGATCACAGGAATCATAAATCTGCCGATACCGATCACCGATCACAGAATGGATGGGAGAATAATAATAATAATAATAATAATAATAATAATAATAATAATAATAATAATAATAATAATCCTCAGTGTCCTGTATTTACAATCTAGCCTTGTGCACCACTTAAAGTGGTAAAACCATTTGTATTAAAATAAATAATAAATACAATCAAGATCTTTATGTACCACAATCAACGTTTTATTTGTGTAAACATTACATACCCTGTCAAGAGCAATAGATGAAATAAAATTAAATTAAGCTTTTTTCCATAAGCTTTGTTGTTATATCCCTCCACAGGGTTCTCCCCAGAAATTTGTAGTGTAGTGGCGCACGGTCAGCGGGGGGGTGGGGGGTAGAGAGATCGCTCAGCGGGGTGGAGATCGCCTCTCATGGGCTCCCGTAGTTGATAAAACGGCACTGTCTCGTTAGTAGCTTGGTTTTGTGGCGTCGGACCTCATCGGACACTTGTTGTTCAGTACGAGAAGACCGCGGCAGCTCACAAACACCCGCTATAATGCAGCTAACATTAAAAATGAGTATAACGGCGCAGCGCCATTATTCCACCGTCTGCTCCACCTACTGTCCCTGCTGTAAGGCTCCGGACGTCTAAACGTTTCACTTACGGTGAGCTGAGTGACGGGTGTCTTTGGGATTGTTTCTCATACTCACCGTATTCTGTTGTGTGGCGCGTTCTCAAATGCCGTCTCAGGTAAAAAAAAAATATATAAGCATATTTATATGCCATCGGCTTTTCTGATCTGCACTTTGAGAGCCCACCGATTAACCTGTTTAGGGTCCGTATCGGCCGATGACGATCGGCGGGCGATCGATCGGAGCATCCCTAGTTATTTATATACATAAACGTGTATACACTCAGGAAATAATTCTGTTGTGCCTTTTTTTTTAATTTGTGTTGAGGAGATTGTAAACAACAATGTAGTCATGAAAAAATAGTTCATCAGCTGGTAAACAAAAGTTCACCTTTTCTCCACCTGCGCTACGTCCGCTCCGAACACACGCCGCCTGTTGGCTGCAGCAGCTTGATTTGGGATGTTGTGGTGGAGACGGGTCTCTGTTAAGATGTCGATAAGGCACATCTTTGTATTCCGAGCATGACTCTTGTCCTGGCTCTCACCCTGCAGAGATGGAAAATACAATAGAATAAAAACAAAAGTGTAATGTCATATCTGGATGAGTCGCCGTTGCCACAAGTCTGCAAAAATAGTATTACGGAGAAATGGATACTGGCAAAACTCAAACAAAGCATAACAACTGATCGATACATTACCTTGCCATGCATCATGCAAAAAGCACGATTTGTATTAAATATCACTCAGTTTTGAAAAAAAAATGCAGGCTCTTACCAGATCAGGAGCTTTATCACAGGACGAGTTGGTGCACATACCACTTTTGTCCAAAGAGGCCGCCACAAGTATCAAAAAATAAAAGCTCCTTCTCGCTCCTTAACTTGCAAATTGTGCTCTTGCGGTAGGATGTAAAGTAACTTCCCATCTGTGATTTTGTTGGTAACTTCTTGTAGTCATAGTAAAATATGAACTGCCAGTATCTTAGCTGATCAATACAACTGATTTCTCACCTTTACACAAATTGGAACACCTTTCCAGTTTGCCTCTCTGCACTCTGACTGATTTCTTAGGCACCACATGGGAGAGTCTGCTATCTGAACAAGGCCTGGTGTACACTGGGACTTGATTTGGCGCGCTTCACACTTGAATGTCGGTCAGCTCGCCCTAATATAACCCCTCTGTTCCTGCGTCAGAGTGGGCCAGAGAGGCCCAGGGGAGAGATGTAGGATTGATTTTTGGAGGATCGATTCAGCACTGGCACTACACAGACTCTCTGGTGCATTCGGGCGGGGGGGGAGAAAAAGTTTACTGTGGTTTTTGCGTTCCTGCTCTGCTAGTGTCTCCTGAGAGGGGCACTTTTATGTTTTTGAAAACACCCAGATCAACTGAAAGTTTCTCATCACAGATGTGACATCTGATTGGTTCTGCTAATTAGGGAAAGTTTTAGTTTCCTCTAGATCTGTCTAGTTCATCTCAAGGGTCTTCACTTAGGCCTAGTTTTCCATAGGACTTCCTCTCTGGGTTGGATAAATATACCAGCCAGTGTTTTACGCCCCTCCCTCTGGTGATTATGCCCCTGTTAAGATCAATATATAGCCTCCGTGTGTGCATATGTTTGTGTGTGTTTGACATGGGAGGGAACGGCAGAGAGTACTCTGTGCACAGGATAAATATTGATACAAACCAAAGCAAGGGTCCAATTGATCTGTGCGAGTGTTAACGGGAGCAGTGCTGCTGTCAATGCTAAATTGGACTGTACACTGGATGTGGATGCTACTTTCTGAATTTGGTGCCCAGCAAAGTGACAATCACAGGAAAGACTGAAGACACCCTGTTGGCAAGGACACTTGGCTGGATTCTGTGGATGATTGGGGCTGCTGATCTGACTCGAGTGCTCTCAGAGGGGGCAGATAGGTCATGAGTCAGTGACTGAGGAAGAGGCCAAGGAAGAAGAACAGGGGAGACTTTGCAGGGCTAATGTGTGACAGGAAGAGCTCCAGAAGGCATGAAAGGAAGAGGGAGTCATCCTCGCGCTCAAGCGAATCAGGGTCGCGCTCAGCAGATGGTGCAGCACCAGAGGTACCCATAGTCATCCCAGATGGTAAGGAACTTGGGGTTGCAGGAGAGTTGGGATGGTGAGCCTTAGTTGATCACCTGCAATTGCCATGGTAGCGACGGCAGCAGAAAAGAATTCCTCCCAGACAGCTGTTGATTTGACCACCGAGCTACCAGCTAATTTTGAAGGAACACCCACATCTTTCCTCTGACCAGCTCCAAGTTATGACAGTAATGGCTCCATTTCTGGCTCTTTCTGCTCGGAAGTGGGAGTTGAGCAACTTTCACGGGAAATGTTTTCTCCCTGTTGGCCAGTCTGCTTCCATCGCTCTCTTGTGGGAGCAGCGGCGCTCTCGACATGTTTATTCGAACTTTGGTCTTTGCCGTTCTTGCTGGCTTTCTCCCATCCTATTGTTGGAGCTGCTGGTCCTCGGAGAATTAGCAGGAAATCACATTAGCCAGTTCAGGATTAAGCTTTTGTGTTGTTTTTTTAAATCCATGTGTGTGTTTTGTGTGAGAGAGATGCTCAAGTGCTTTCATGAGAAATTTCTGCACAGTGGGTTTTGTTTATAACACTTTCATAATATTTAGCTCAGTTGACTAATTTGAACACTAGATCTAAATGTTGACTTAAATATGTCCAAAATATGGTCACCGCCGACGGCTTACTGCTTTATTTAAACTGGGCTCTGCAGCAGACACATCATTATCCCAAAGGGCTAAAAGTGGTTTGTGTTTCTGCAGTTTTTCTGCTGTTCATAAATTACTATGTATGATATTTAATTTTATTTATATTAATGCACCTTTCCATCATTTCTTCATTGAACTCAGTCTTATATTTGAAATCTGGCATCTGAAATGTTAAGCATATGATTTGAAAAATAAGATTTTGTTTGTATTTACTACAAAGATTAAACACATTAAAATATAATTTTTGTGCTTTCTGATATTTTACAACCATGATCATCTTGTGTCGCAGGCTAACAGTCCTCTCACATCTGCTTGAGGCGCTACTGGCCTCCAAACTAGCAGCCAGTGTGTAAAGAGGAATGAGGAAGAGCAGGTTATCTGCATGTTCCCACACAGCACTGTGTTTAGGCCATAAAGATGAGGGAATGAGAAATGATTTACTGCTGATGACACTCTGCCAAGCTGTCAAAATGTCCACAGGTATCTCTGTTGGTCTTTGATACAACCTCAACTCCCCCAAAAAGGTTGGATGCTGCGTCAAACATACGTAATGCTATCTTTTGCAAATAAACAGTGTTTACCGCGCACAATTTTACAAAGTGTTCCTGAACCGCTGTGGTATTATTCTTTGTAAATAATAGTCAAAATGACAACATTCTGTTCAGTTTATATTTTACGCACCGTCACAACTCTTTAAAAAATGGGTGTATGAACAGTGTTGCGTGTGTGTGTGTGTGTGTGTGTGTGTGTGTGTGTGTGTGTGTGTGTGTGTGTGTGTGTGTGTGTGTGTGTGTGTGTGTGTGTGTGTGTGTGTGTGTGTGTGTGTGTGTGTGTGTGTGTGTGTGTGTGTGTGTGTGTGTGTGTGTGTGTGTGTGTGTGTGTGTGTGTGTGTGTGTGTTCAGAGACCAGATGTTACTTTCCTCTAAAGGCATTGTAGCCACATGTTACACAGCACTCTTGGCACAGATCAATGAATGGTTCCAGATCCATTTATTGTTCCACAATCGTTCATTGATAAGTGCAGAATCATTTTAAGTGAGTCAGTGTCTGATCTCAGGGAACGATGACCATATTTGTAAAAAATATATATATTTTAAATGGATTCCGAGATACTGTTTTTAGTGAGATTAACTTTTGAATATCTCAGGAATTTGTGAGTGAGCAAATCCAACTTTGGCTGTGATGCTCTAGCTTGGGTTTTGTGGTGTGGGGCAGTGGCTGCCTCCAGCATGTACAGTCCTGATGTCTTTCTTGCAGAACTGCTCACATAGTGTCAAGCTGTGTGGGCGCTTTGATTGAACAACAATATTGAAGTCTTGACACAAATTCTAGATGGGATTGAGGCTTTGACTCTGGCTGGGCCACACCAGGCTGTTTGAGTTGCTTCCGTTGTGCCATGGCTTTATGTTTGGGTTGGCATCTTTCTGGAGAATAATCCTCCATCTCCAGCTACAATTTACACCAACAGTTCTGGTGCAGAGAAGCATGTTGTGGTGATATCCGGTGTTTGGTTTAATGAGCGGCACATATTTTAAGATGAACACGATGGCGTCCACAATCTATATTTCAGACGAGTCATATAAATTGCGTTATTAAATGCCTTTTTACTTCTTTTTCCAAAATTCACACAACCTCACTGACTAGCAGATTCGTGCTGAACATACCAATAGAGTGACATCGTCAAATGATTGCACCAACTACTTCACCTGGCTCTTCCTTAGGTGACATTTTGTAAATAAAAACACAAGTTAAAGCTAGCAAAATGGAGGATTTGGGGAGCTTGTACCAGAAAACAACTCTTTTAATGCATTATTGTATTTTAATGGTGCGAATGGATGAAATGTACAGCAGGCTATAGTCGACAGGGCATTTCAAAATTAAGAACAAAACATCACTATAGAGATTGTGGATTGCGATTAAATAGATCATGATATCTTTCAGCCAGGCTGCCACCCCTAGCATTTTTAATATGAGGGTTAAAAGGGCCACATTTTATTTAATTATACCATAGAACCTTTTCAACCTGGTTTCAGGCTCCACAAGAACTACTGGCAAACTCTGGCTGAGATGTCACTCGAGTGGTTTTCTCCACGTGGCTTCTTCAGAGTTATCGGAGGTCTCGTGGTGGCCTCCATCACTAGTTCCCGTCTTGCACTAGAAAGATTTACAGCTGTCATACATACTGCATCATTTTTAATGAATTGACATTGCAGTTCTCTGAGGGACGATCAGTGCCTTCGAGGTTTTTTTGTACCCCTCCCCCCGGCTGGTTCTTTCATTGAACTTGTCATGAGCTATTTTGAAATGTCCTTCCGTCCTCATTCATGTGTCAGTTTCCTTCCAAAAAACTACAAACAGCTGATGGAGCTTACATATGCTGGTGCATGTTAAACCTTGGTTTTATAGCGGTGATCCCTATCAAGCTTTATTATCTAGCTTTATTATCTAGCTTCTAAAAATAGTCCTCTGCACCTGTCATGATTTAGGTGTGGTATAATAACCAGGGAAATAATCAATACATTTTGTTTTATGTTTTCATACTTACCTTTGAGTGATTTGTTCTATTGTGTGAGGAAACTGTTGCATTATTACCTTCAGCAGTACTGGTCGTTGGATAAATGGTAACATTGGTCACAACCTCAGCCTGGTGTTACTTTATTTGTCTTGTGCACTTTCATGCTTTAGGTAGAAGCAGTTCTTTGGGACCCAACAACAAAGAAAGTAGTGAATCCAAGCCGAGAAGACGGATGAATGCAGACTGTCATCAGCTAGACAGCATTTATGTTCATGTACAAAGGCACATAGCATGAAACATGCTCAGTTACTTTAATGTCTCACTATGATCTCCACATTTTATTGCTAAAAACACCCAAATTGTGGTTGTCTTTGGGTCTTTGTGATGACAGGAGGTGGCCTATTATGTGCAATCTGATGCGTTTGTACTTGTTGGTTTTTAAAACAGAAGGACTCCCTCTAATGAACATGCACTTTGTCTCTAATTACAGTGAAGGAGTTTCTTGCCAAAGCCAAAGAAGATTTCCTGAAAAAATGGGAGAATCCAGCACAGGTGAGAGAGTGAAAGAGAATTACTTTTCCTTCTTAACTTCATTATTTTCCTGGTTCTCTAGTTGTTATTACTATTGTACAATGTTACAGGAGTTTTTTTTAAGTGGTTTTGATTTGTGTGTGTTGAGACACCTTAATGCGATGATGCATCTTGTAATAAATCTTAAAGCACTTCAGTGTTCACATCCTTGTTCACTCTCAGGCAGACTTATGGAACTGGTCCCGCCCATGAACAAATTAAGTCCCATTTATTTGAGAGGGGCAGTGCACCCTCTGCTGGCCTAATGTGGAATACCTGTTGTTGTTTTTTTATAGACTGGATAAGGAAATTGACATTATATAAAATTCACATGAAAACAATTTACTTACGGTAAACTGAAGAAGGGCTTTTCATGATATGTTCCTGGAAAGTTGTTATGAACTCGTTTGTCTGACTGACTGACTGACTTCCTCTTCTACCCCCTCAGCAAACTGCGGCATTGGACCATTTTGAGCGTTTGAAGACCTTAGGCACTGGTTCTTTTGGTCGAGTCATGCTGGTTAAACACAAAGAGTCGGGCCAGCATTTTGCCATGAAAATACTTGACAAACAGAAGGTACAGTACTTATAGGCACAATATGCAAGAGAAATACTACTTGTTCATAGGTGAAAAGGTGAATACTTCTGAAATAATGGTGTCTCTTTTGTAGAAACTGTTATAGTATGTATACCGAGACTTGAGGAGTATTTATATGAGCGCTTTCCTATTTGAAATTTATTGGCAATTGACCTGATTTTTTTTTTTTTCATTGGCATTAAATCGGTTCCCTATAAACTTTGCTTTCATGATGGAATTTTCCTGAGCATAATCCGTACGTGCTAAAAAGCATACAGCCTAGAGTTGCCGACAAACTGTAAAACCAGAAACTGATTTTCCTAAAAAGCTTGTTTGTTTATTTAAACTCTCGATCCTATAAATTGTAAGTCATTGCATACTGTCGCTGTTATCTTTGATATATGACGCTTGGCTGGCTGGGAGCTCCACGGAGGAAGGAGAAGTGCCTGTGACAGAATGCATTTTTTAATTTCAATTAATCTTCTGAGTGTGAATCAATGTTAGAATGGCGCAAAGATCACTTTGTTGTTAATGATGATGTTGACGTCACAGATAGAGAAGCACTGTTACATCATCGAGAGAAAATGTAATGGCAACTATGTATAGTTTTTCAAGAAAAACGTGTGCTGGCTCCAGCTTCTGTAATCGAAGGATTCACTGCTTTTCTTTGTCATTTATGACGGTAAATTAAGAATCTCTGAGTTTTGTACTGTTGGCTGGATAAAAAAAGCAATTTGAAGAAGCCTTTATTTTCTCTGGGAAATCATTATGAGCATTTCTCCCAATCTTTTGACATTTTACAGATGAAAAATCTCTGACTGCGATGAATTCTCACGTGTGGATGAAGTAATTCATGTTCAAGTGTTAGTTGCTTGTTTGTTTGTACTAACGTATCGTAACCGTGCAGGTAGTGAAGCTGAAGCAAATAGAACACACGCTGAACGAGAAACGTATCCTGCAAGCTGTCAGCTTTCCCTTTCTGGTGCGACTGGAGCACTCTTTTAAGGTATGCATTCAAAAGTCCAATACGTCTTTATCTTCTCAACATGTTCCCTCCGTTGCGTAAGTACGACTTGTCTCGTCTCTCTACAGGACAACAGTAATCTGTACATGATAATGGAGTATGTACCCGGGGGCGAAATGTTCTCACACCTAAGGAGAATCGGTAGATTCAGGTATGTTGACTTCTGGTTAACCCCATCGATATTTTTCATGCACCACTGGTTGACTGTAAACATTGTGGGTGATCTGTTTTGTAGTGAACCACACGCCCGCTTCTACGCAGCCCAGATTGTACTGACCTTTGAATACCTTCACTCGCTGGATCTCATCTACCGAGATCTTAAGCCAGAGAACCTGCTCATCGACAATCAAGGTTACATACAGGTAAGGATCTGTTTTTGTTTTGTTTTTTTTTGTTTTTTTTAATTGGTCTCTGTGCTCTTGCAGTGTGTGTTCAGTGTTTAGAGCTGTGCACTCTGTTTTCTAGGTAACAGATTTTGGATTTGCGAAAAGGGTGAAGGGCCGGACCTGGACGCTTTGCGGGACCCCAGAGTACTTGGCACCAGAGATCATCCTCAGTAAGGTAAGTGCTCGACTCGGCCATTAGTAAACAGCATTGCTCTTCGTCATTGGGCTAGGGGAGATCTCAGCTCAGCTGGGGACTTCACTTCATTAAGGAAACCATTTAATTGTCACCTTAAGGACTCTGATACAATTTGCTCCTTACTGTCTATTGTCAACACTCTCGTGTGTGAGGGTTTTTTTTTTTTTTGAGGATATATCTGACTGCACTTAATTTCCTTTTTGTTTTCCAGGGTTACAATAAAGCAGTGGACTGGTGGGCTCTGGGAGTGCTGATATATGAGATGGCTGCTGGTTATCCCCCCTTCTTTGCAGACCAGCCTATTCAGATTTACGAGAAGATTGTATCAGGGAAGGTGAGTTTAAAGACACCTACCTAAAAAAAGTCCTCTTGTTTTAGCAGTATTTTGTTTGTTTTGATGAAATGTTACATAATATCCTTATTAGTACAGATGCCTGACTACGAACATGGGATGTTATCTAGCACAGATCTAACATTTGTTGTTCAACTTAATATAGAACAGGGTCAATTTACTTTTACATGCATTAGATTTTTAAAAATGTGATTATGTTGATTGAATACTGACATCCTCACGCCCATCCCTAATTTCATACCAGCAGTGTTTTCCTTGGGTGTGCAAACAATTAAACAGTGATGGTAACGTCAGAGTCTTAATCATACGAAGAGGATTGTGGTGGTATTTTTCAGTTGTAAATACAATTCTGAAATACCTAAAACCTTGAAAAATCCCCCCCGATTTAAAAGCTAGTGAGGTTTTCTAATGAGCTGCCCTTAATGTAATGCCTCTAACACTCTCCGATGTAGGAATAAATGTACTGCTCTTAACTCATCAGCTCCTCTGCTACTTGCATTGAGTCCTCTTTGAAATCATGTATTCACTATATTTCTCCTAATTATTAGGAAGTGACATGAAAATACTTTTTACTTTCTTAATAGATCTTGAGCTTTTTTACCTGACTTTGTAATAAAAGTGTTTTAATCTTTAATGTTCCTTTGAGCTTATTCTTTGTAATTATCTTTTATTTTTAGAAGATACATTTTCTAGCGAGGAAACACAATACGGTCCCATGAGAATGTTATTCTAGTGAAGTTAATGACCGATCAAATCGTGGCATTTTGGTCACAATGCATTAGATGCAAGTGAAGTTGAACAAATTCGAATCAGGATCTATTTATTTACAAAAAAAACTGTGTTTATTTAACCTGTAGCATTAGAGTAGATGGTAAAAATCAGACAGAGTCTTCTTAGCAACAGTTGATGTACAGGAGAGCACTGGAACTAAACAAATGCTCTCAGTGTTGTTGAACATGGAATCGTACAGTCAACGTTTGGCAGGCCAGTTTTCGGATCCGTCACATGGCTGTCATCTCTGGCTTTTGTTCATGGTTTTAACCAGTACGGGAAGAAGAATTCACCTCCTTTACTCAAGTCAATGTACCAATTCAACAATGTGAAAATACTCCACTACAAGCAAACGTCGGCATTCAAAATCTTACTAAGTTGAAGTATGTTAATGTAAATAGCAAAATATACTTCAAGTATGAGAAGTAAAACTAAAATGTTCCTTTCAGTGTTTAATGACTTTTCATGGTGTCAGAAAAACATCCCTGCTTTCACCTCTGTGCCAATATATTTTCCAACTAATCCAAGAGGGATACTAAATAGTTTATTTAGCTGAGGAAAAAGGAGACTCATAAAGGAACACTTCATCCCTCAGTTCATAACAAACATTCAACATAAACACATCTGCAGATGCGTGTTTTTCACTGGACTGGAAGGGTATTCAAAGTTGTGATCTAAAAGGGAAGTAGTGACTAAAGCTGTCAGATAGAAATAATTTATATTTTGTGGAGTAGAAGTATCACAAAGTATCACAAATTTGTTCCTAAATACAGTACTCAAGCAAATGTATTTCCTTGCATTCAGCTGCTTGTGGTAACTCAGCAGTGATGTAAAATGCAAAAACTACTTGCGCAAACGATCCAAACAGTCAACAAAAATGGCCAATGCAAACAAGCAGATGTGTCACATCCAGATAAATCGCACCGCTCACAGGCTTCTGCTAACACACACAGCTGTAGTCATGTAAAAATACAAAGCACGAGGTACACAATGCTGGGCTCAAACACAGACACTCACACTGCTTTTACTGTTCTGCAGGTTCGCTTTCCCTCCCACTTCAGCTCAGACCTGAAGGATCTGTTGAGAAATTTACTGCAGGTGGACCTGACCAAGCGCTTTGGCAACCTCAGGAACGGAGTCAATGATATCAAGGGCCACAAGTGGTTTGCCACCACTGATTGGATTGCCATCTACCAGAGGAAGGTGAGAGGCCAGCCCTCGCTGCAGCAGTAATGAGTATAAAATAGAGCCCACCTGCCTTTTTGAAAACAGAAGGGCAGAAGAAAAGTGAGGCTGACAAAGGAAATGAGACGCTGGTCAGAGTATTAAGTCTACATTTGTGGCTATGGGTAATTTCCCACCATCTGTCCCTCCTCTGCACAGATGAAAATATTGAAAGCTAATAGAAAAATGTCTGAAACACACAAAACGTCTGTTTCCCTCCAGTTTTTTTATTAAGATATTCTTCATTTGACATTATAATATGAAAACAAACCACCACACGTTGTTTGGTCCTGAACCGTGCTTATAGTTTTCAAAGGGTTTCAGAAAGTCCACAGGGTTAAAGCACACATTGAAATGACCCCTTTCTAACCTTGGACTCATCAGGAAAACTGCTGCACAGAGAGGGGTCCCCCATCAGGGCAGTCAGGCATGTAAGGAGTGTCGACAGTGTGCAAACAAAATGTGGATAACGATACAGACTGTTACAAAACACTATAAGAACATGTCAAGCAAAACACACACATTTCATTGTTTTTGTCGTGATTTATTTGAACAGCTCTTAGTTTTGGTATTGGTATTACTTTCTCTGCCTACACATAATGCATATGAATGCAGGAAAGTCATGCAATTGTTGAAAATTCATTCTGGGAATATAGAAAATGACTAGCTGAATTGTAAATGGATGAGTTGTCTTCAGGGAAAGCAAATATCAGCACATGATCTCAGAATGAGTCCTTGATTAATAGACAACCTTTCAAAGTATTCAAGCATGACTTCTTGATCGTGTAATGCATTTTACTCCTATTTGAGAATATTTTAATCTTAACTGTGCACAACTATACATGAATATAAATGTGTTTTTTATCGTCTCTTTATCTCCTGGGACTTATTCCAGTGTCATCCAGTAGGTTTATGGTGATCGGTTTTGCTTGGATGCTCTCTATGAAACCTAAATGCATCATTCTGATGATTTGATTGTCCTGTGTGTGTGTTTCAGGTGGAAGCTCCCTTTATTCCTAAGTGCAAAGGCCCTGGTGACACAAGCAACTTTGACGACTACGAGGAAGAAGAAATCAGAGTCTCCTTCACAGAGAAGTGTGCAAAGGAGTTTGCTGAGTTCTAGATCCCGACCATGAGTAGCGGAGAGAGAGCGAGACAGAGACAGGTATTTAGAAAGTAAAAGGGGGTCAGAAGAAAGGAAGCGCTAGGGTGGACTGCTAACTTGCTTATTTGTAACGACGACAACAATGTAAAATCCCCCCAGTTGAAAGGTAGGCAAAGCGAAGAAAGATCCAACAGAACCAGCAGTGTTGCCTTTTCTGATTGTTTCTCAACTGTTACCTATTCATTTTATTTATCCCTCTTGTGTTTGTGGCAGGGGCTCGAGGAGAACTGACGTAGGTTGTGGCTGTCCAGCTATAAACTTGTATCTTACTGATGGTGTAACGACATGTTTTCAGTCTTTGCAGGTTGAGGCATTGATTTTCTGTTGAGGTACTGAATCTGCTAGGCTCCTTTTTTTGTTCGAACGGGCCCTCTACAAGCTTCTCAAAGAGTGATTGTTGTATCTCGTCACCCTGGTCCCCCCCCGCCCCCCCGCCATCTCTCCATCCTGAATCTGTCCAAGCAATACCAAGTCCAACAGATGTGCCTATCACAATGCCAACTGGTTGGAAAACTGTGTCGAAAGCATTGGTGCAGAGCTTTGGCCATGGTGGCATCAGCCCTTGTGCCCGTTTGGTTTAAAGCTTGAAAACTCTCTGCACCTGCCTTTGTCTGCTCAACGTGGCATGATTATTGGGTAGATGATGCACTCACTGCTCGCAGTTGAAGCGGCGGTGACCTCTTTGATCAGAGTGAAAATAATTTATCACAGTAAAATTCATCAAGGTCTTACTCCTTGTGGGGACCGGTGAGAAATCGTAAAAATGAGGTCTGCATTTAAGTCTGTCTTTCTCTTAGCTGAATTTATTAGAGCATTTTAAGAAATCCTATTGGTGATCATTTTGTCCTTTTTATGTCGATCTCTGTGCTTGTGTGTTATTTAGTGCTCAAGGGTGGGTTTAAAGAGCTGCTATTTAGCAGCAACTAACATTGTGGTCACACTCCTGACTATTGTTTATTTAATTCATAGTACATTTATTCATATATATATATATATATATATATATATATATATATATATATATATATATATATATATATATATATATATATATATATATATATATATATGAGATACAAAAAGATCCATCTCTTTCAACATTGTCTCATAGCTGTGAAACTGAATTAAGATTTCATAAATAAACAAATATAAATTCTGCCAAATTTGCAAGCTGAGAACGTTGCAAAGTTTTCTGTCTGTCACGGCGATGGTGGTGGATTTTAATACGCAAAAAAGTAGCAAAACGTTTCAACAAAATGTGCATGTTATTTTTGTACAATATCACTTTTAAAGAAAGATGGCGGAGCATTATGCTTTATTTGTGCTGAGGTACCTGAGATCATGGATAACGTGCTTAACTATTAAAATGGACTCTCAGCTGCTCTGTTTTGAAGATGGAATAAGACCCGGTTAAACCTTCTGGGCTTTTTTTCATCATTCAGTTGTAGGGCAACAGTTTTTTCTGATAATTGTCACTGAACCTCTTCTTCTCACCTGGATAATGGTTTATTTTTTCTCCTTCCCTTCTCTCTTGTATATACCGTACATGTAACACCTTCAGATAATTTTGCAGTCCAAACAAATTTTTGAGACTGTTGAGATTGGAGTGTTTTTGTTTTTCCGTTTTCAAGCTTTCTATGTAACAAATTAAACAAAGGAAGCTATCCTAAAGCTGTCCCCTTTTTTTTTGCCAAGTTTATTTCTGTGGATGCAAGACAATCGCAGACCAAATCTTATTGCTGGTTTGTTGACTGAACACATTGTTTTGGTTTGATGAAGGATGTTCGTTTTTCGCCCCCTCGCCCAGCCCCACCCTCCATAGGCCCTAGGTGCTAGACTTTGTCCATCTCACTGAAAAGCTTCTGTGAATTGTTTGATGTGCATCGATCTTTTTGTCATAAAGTCTTGTAACATGACATTTTTGAGAATGTTTTTCGACATTGTAATGAGTAATTATTTTGGCAGTCTCTTAATGTAATTGAGATCAAACGCAGGATACCTTTTTGAATGTCTTGAACTGTCTGATGGAGATGTTTCAATGCTGTTTGGAAACATGATGTGTGTTTTGTATAATACATGTTTCTCTGGTGAGCTTGGTTTTTCTTGCATGTGGTAAAGCAACCCAACGGCAAGGCACCTCCTGGACCTGAGGCGTGTTTTTGAGAAATTGTTTCCACAGCCGACAGTCTCATCGCTGTGTAACCTTTTGATTTGTTAGAGCATCACATTGAACAATGCAGTGGATCACCAACCAACCTGTCCAGTCTTTTGCAAATAGTGAAGCACATGCCACAAACCTTTCAAATCTATTTAATTGATTTGTGCTAATTATTTAGAAAACTCTTAAGACAAGAGAGCACATGTAATATCTTTGACATTTATGTTCTGACAAACGACTAAATCAGAGTTGGTGGGTAGAAGGCAACGCCACTTGATCCACTTCAGACACGGAGGCCGTCAAGATGGCTTTTTTTTAATAATGTATTTCTGTTTCCCATACAACACTTCTGGTCAACTGTCTTTAGTTCTCTTCTATCAACTAAAAACTATCAACTGCTCTGTGCTAATCTTTGAGTTTTTCTCCTGTGTTTGCCTTCTATTTTCATCAAGTTTCCACACACTCTTCATTCAGACATAACACTTTTTACATCTGAGATGTTTTGTGTTCATATTTTCTAATTGTATTTTCAAAAAAAAGCAAAAAAGCAAAAACAGACATTAATCTTTTCCTCATGACCTGGGTACAGTGATTGTGTAGTCTATTGTACCTTTTGGGAAACAATACTGTATATCCTTGCCTTTGACAGTCTTAACTATCTTACCCTCTGGAGAACTTGACAGATACCCTTAGAACACAATGAGTATGTTAAAAAAAATATACATAAAGTAATATTTTGCAAAATGTATCATTCCAATAAACTTTTACTTGTTAAGACTAATATGTCTGGCTTATATCTAAACTCTCTCTTCCCTTTGCACCATGTCATATTAAAAATGTTTTTCTTTGACACTCTCAATGGAATAATTTGCAGTTAAGGGTTTACTCTCATCAGAGGAACATACTTGTTGGTAGGTGAGGGGGGGGGATGCTGTGTTTTCACCGTCCAGTCTGTTACTGTGAGTGTTTTAAGAGGCTGGCAGGTGCATTTGAATAATGCAGTGTTTGTGTTCATCCTGTCACAGTCCAGGATCAATTACCAGCCAGCTTTCAGCACCTCTCTCAAAATGTATTCCCATCCTCGGTGAAATCCTTTTTAGAGTTGCATCTGTCTGCCTCAGTAATATGCGAAAGGGCCCAGAGAGCCATCCAGATGGTCGGAGAGCAATTAATATAAAGCAGAAGAGCTCATAACGAATAAATCCATCAATGAATGGAACTCGATTAAGGAATGAAAAGTGATGAAGTCATTTATTAATTGATAATTGGACAATAATGAGACACATGGAGGCGACTACAGATGAGTTCATCTGTCCAGGAGAGATGCACGTTAAATCAACATGCAGGCAAATGTCTCACAGATAACTAATTTTTGGACGGCTTAAATTATAGGTATGTTAAAAAAAAAATACAAATAAAATTGCTAATTACAAGCTTCAGCCATTTTGTGAATTTCTTACCACATATTTACTGAGATTATAAAACCACTAGTCACAGAAAACTAATAATATATGTGTGTGTATGTATATTTATGTGATATACGTTTTTGAGTTTCTTATTTTATACCTCTTTTATTGTCTACTCAGTCAATTATTTCATAGTTTCAAGTTGTGACCGGACACATGGAGCCCAAAATCCCATCTAGCATCTGGTTCTTTAACCAATGGCTCATGTTTATAATCATACTTAAAACCCTTTAAAAGGTATATAAAGTGACATAAATAAAATAACAAAAACATTACATATGGTTTTGGGTTTTTAATCTGATGTTGTGGAGCTAATTGAAAGAGGATGGACCACATGTTCACCAGCATCAAAGGCTGAATCGTCACAGTTGTCGGTGTCACACTTACTAACTTCTGCAATAAAACACCACCTTTTGCACCCATGTGGCGCACACGGGGCCCCGGGTGCGCGCCCTCGTTCCCGTCCCGGACTGCAAATACCACCTTAAAAGCCCTCTCGAGTGAAACTTTTCCCTGCAACTCCGTCGTTCCACCTTAAGCGCACACGCAAACGCAGGAGGCGTACAGCGAGGTTTCCGCTTCTCAGTTGGGCTCGGACCGCGGCTCACGAAAAACACCGTGTGTAACGTACAAGGTTGACGCACCAAGGTAAGAGAAAAAAAAGAAAGAGAACCAACCGAGCAAAAAAAAAAAAAAAAAAAAAGATGTCTGAATCCAAGTACCGCGAGTGGATCCTGGACACTATCGACTCGCTGCGGTCGCGAAAAGCCCGGCCGGACTTGGAGAGGATTTGCCGAATGGTCCGGAGACGACACGGGTCCGAGCCCGACCGAACCTGCGCAGAACTGGAGAAACTGATCCAGGAACAAACCGTGCTGAAAGTTAACTACAAGGGCTCTATTTCTTACCGGAACGCCGCCAAGGTTCAGCGGAGAAGCAGAAAAAAAGACGATGGAACGTTAACGACGGCTGCGAGAAGGAGCGCGGTGGAAGAAGCCAGTCATTCCGACTTGAGCAACGGGGACAGCGCTTTCGGTCCTGTTGACCAGGACGAGGAGGATTTGGAGGTATGTTGAGATTGATGCGAGGAGGGGGGAGGGTGAGGGGGGGGGACATGTTTAAAGGTGCTCACGTCTCATTGTCACATCACATGTTCGCAAATTAACAGGTGGAGATAGAAAAAGCAATGTACGGGCAGCGTGTGGTTTACAAGAAAAACGTCTCCTTTTTCTCTCTCTGTGTGTGTGTGTGTGTGTGTGTCTACACGGGGAGTGGTGAGGGGAGTGATTTGCAAGTGCACCCAAAACTGCCGCAGACGGGGAGCGGCGGTTGGACCTCGCTCGAGCGCTGCCGAGGTGGAGACGAGAAAAAAAAACAGAAGGTGCGCGTGTAGTCAGAGTGAGGCTCGTTCTACACCGCGAAGAAGTTTAAACGGTTGGCGTGGGCGCTGAAACAGAAGACGGGAAAAGTTGCACCGTCCTGCCCGTCCGCAACAACCCGAGCCACCATTATCAGCAGCAGAAAGCGCTTTTCGAGCCCCAAACTCGGCGTTGAGCGGAGGGGAGGAGGAGGGAGGAGAGGGGCGCTCCGCCAAGCTAGCGAAGACACGAGACGACCGTTGGCCGGAAGCGGAGCGAATCCCCTTTCAAAATAAACGCGACAACGTACGCGCTCGTGCTGTCGAGGGTTTTATTTTGAAAGGCGGGACTGGAAATCCACGCGTTTATTGTCACGGGCTTGTAAATGTGGGAGTGGGTGAAGGGGAAAGAAAAAAAAAAAAAAAGTCTGAAACACCGCGGATGTAAGGAGCCTGACGGGGACGGTGGGACATTGTTGGGTTGTTGATTGTTGTGTTTTTTTCTCCCCCTGACAGAAACACGGACACACGTCTCAGGCGAAACACACAATGTCACGAGCCACATACATGTCCCGACGCATATTTTGTCCGCCCGCGGCGAGATTTCACCCTCTTCCGTCTGACTTTAAGATCTGCCCATCATTGTGTTGTGTCCCGTAAAACAGCACCCAACACGATCAAAATCGACCCCAAAGTACTCGCAATAAAGCTACAATCAGTTCATGTGTGGAAACTGCATCTGTTTTTCGAGAGACGGACGATTGCCGACGCAGTGCATAAAGTCGAACCCCTAGGTCCATTGTCGGACACGCAGCCAAGCCCGGTCACGTCTAATGCTTGGTGTCGGCGGTTGTTGTGGCCTCTCTCGTCCCGCACAGCGACGGCATCACTTCTCCGCGTCTGGCAACTGCATGCAGACAGTATTTTCAGAGAAACCACGTCGCTGCGAAGTGTTTAAATGTGCGTGAGGCGGTGACACCGTGAGACCCGAACTAACGCGAAGCGACCGCAAACTGTCCGTCCAGCGCTAGCTCCGCGATGCTCTATCCGATTTGGGTTAAGCTGAGATCAAATTGACTTTGTTCTCTGAAAGGCGTGTGTCCCTGCAAAAAAAAAAAAAGGACGAGTGCGTTTGAGCACTCGGAGACTGTGCTGCTCGGGGCTTGTTGTCCAGGTTTTACCTGAATACGAGGGTCAAATTTAGGCAGCACCGTGTCCGATAACGGACTCATTCGCGTTCACTCTTTCAGTCGCTTTTACTGTTAATCGTTGACCCGGTGCAAAGTCAAAGTAGACTGCTGATCGAGGCGATGTTGTGTCGACGAGCACGTCGAGTTAAAGCTCGGGGTTTTATTTTTAATTATTATTATTTATTTTTTTTAATCTCTGGTGTGTTTTGCCGCGGCTCGGCTCGGCTCGGCTCGGCCCGGGAAGCGCTCCGTTAAAGACCTCAGACACAATGGCGAGGTCTTTACCGCGGCTCCGCAACTCCATGCGCACTTTGGAGGAAATTTGAGAGAAACCCCCCAAAAAAAGAAAAAAAAAAAAAACCCGCCTCCCATCGGCCCCTTCTGTACTCCCGTCTGTTAGAATTATCAATCAAGCAGGCCTGCGCGGACCGGGGACGCACCGAGCACATCGCCTGTTTAATGTGAGCCGAGATGGAAATCACGCAGGGCTGAGACCCTCGGAGGAGGAGGAGGAGGTGTTTTTGTGACCGTGTCTCGGTGAAAGTTATGTGAAATGCTGTGCGATGGGTGAAAAGCCGTACAAGCGGCTCCTCTCTCAGGAGTGGGGCGGGCTTTCGTGCGCTCTTGTGCTCGACTGCTGGGTCTTGGACACGCAGTCGCACACAAGGTAAATTTTTTTTTTTTTTTTTTACTCCGGGCGCCATCGACTAAAAAAAAAAAAAAAAAAAAGCCCAGCGAAAGGAACGAGTGCGTATGTTAAAAACTAGTTACATGCAACCAGATAACAGAATACAACACAAGTGGAGGCACGTCTGAGGTGTGGAGGGCTCCCACAGTCTGTCTGCGGAGTGAACGCTGCACCGCGGAGAAAAAAAGGGGGGACGGAGGCATTCAGAGGCAGTAATTTACTACCACAGCGGTCAAATTGCGACATCTGTACGAGCGTGTTTTCATGTGACGCGCTCAGCCTACAATCAGTACCCAGCCATGACTACAGTCCCTCATAATCTCGCAGGTTTTTATCACCTTTTTAAGTTGTTGTCAAATAATCAACTTAATTGTGGATATTGGCTTTTCTTTCCCCCCAATGAAATGTTTCCCATCGTTACCATATCGATACCTACCTGTGATGTATGACGTTTATTATTATTTTTTTCAAGTATGATATAATTAAATAATCACTACAGATTACAGTCATAAATGCAGTAGGATGGGGATGATATGTTGCCCCCATGCTTGTGTTTTGCAGGCTGACACCTCTATGGCTATGGACACAGACAGTAACGCGGATGAGGAGGGGGCTGATGAGAGCCGGGATGGGCAGGATGGACCCTCTCCTGGCAGCACTTACGAAGATGCCCCCGTGCCCTGTGCAACTGTGCGAGCCGCCGTCTCTGCCCCCTGCTCTCCCTCTGGCACTCGGCCTCGCCCCGGCCCCGGCTGCAGCCCTGGCTCAGGTCTGGACTGTGTCTCTTTCCAGAAGGCTGGTGAGAGGCCCAGCTCCTTGCCCCCCTCCAGCCCCAGGGCCCTCACACACAATGACTGGGCCTATCATTCTGCTGTCTGCCCAGCGGAGCGCCAGCACCCAGGAATGCAGAGAGACAAAGGTATTCACACAGTCTAATGGAGCACTCAAATATTGTTTCATGTGCACGCTGGATGCTTAGTTTGTATTGAATATGAAATGGGGATGGGAGATGGACGGGTGACATGGTTGTTGACTGTAGAAATGCTGTGTAGTGTAGGATTGTCACAGAAAAATTAAAATTAAGATAATGTCAGGCTGCAACTCATGGTTATTGTCGTGGCCAGTTAATTTGTCGATTATCTCTTTGTTTAATCGATCAGTTGTTTGTTCTAGAAAATGGTGAAAAATGTCGATCGGTGTTTCCCAGAGCCCAAAAAACAATATCTTGTTTTGTCCACAACCCAAAGATGTTCAGTTAACTGTCATAAAGGAGGAAAGTAAAAATTACAATACAAACTGATTGATGAATAATCAGAATACTCCACCAGTTGTACACATTAAAATGTTCTTACGGTGAATAAGTCGTGTAAGTAGTTTTAAGCCTTTTGTAGCTTCAGAGGAAGCTGCATGTAATCTGATAAATTGCTTCCTGTCGCTCTTGTGGCTAAGTTGCATTTTGGGTAATGTAGGCACCAGATTTTGGAAAGTGACCACTGGTCTGTATTGCAATGCTGTAACACTGTTGGACTCATTGTGGGCAAAAAAAAAATCAAGTGATCAAAATCTTAACAGCAGAACCAAAGGTACTGCCTTTTTATTCCACACATTCTTCTTCCTTTTCAAAAACCTGGCTCCTACATTACCCACAATACAATTCAGCCACTGGGTGACATCACTGGAGGTTATCAGTTTATCAGATTAAAGACTGCAGCTTCCTCTGGAGAAAGAAGCCGCAAAAAGCTTCATACTACTTATTTAACTTATGCAGTCGTACTGCCCATGACCTGTAAACACGCTCGCTGTGTAAAAATTGGTGAAGTTACCCTTTAATTTTGTCGCTGTTCTAAAGCCATGTATTTCCAAGGCCTAGCGATGTCAGCCTGCAGTCAGAGATGCGGACATCCATTTGTTTATTTTAGAAAACACATATAAAATAACTTAAAGCTGCATTCATTTGATTATCACCAGAAGTTACCAAGAATAAAGTCCTGTGTGACAGAATGGATTATATCAGCATGTAATGTAAATTAATCTCTGTGTTCACAGTAGTCACAAAGCCAGCAATCCTCTCTGTAACCACCAGCCCTGGTCCTTTAAAGAACAACGTGAAGAAAGAAGATGGAGGCAAGGTGGAGGATAATGGCCTCACGTCTGATCAGCTGGTACCAGACTATGCAGCAGGACTGGTAATTGGCCTTGTGTGTAAAAACAACCCCACCTGTATGTCTCCTGCTGCTTTTATGTGTCGGCTTCAGACATGACATTTTTTGTTTGTTTTGTTCCATCTTGTTTGGCCAGCAGGAAGAGACCAAGAATGTATCTGATGGAAGACCGCAGACACTCACTCTGCCATCTGACAACTGTGAGTAACATACTGTCTTGTTATTAGTTTTTTAAAGCTTCTGTTTAGCCCGCATCTGTTTTTTGAGGAGGTTTCTAAAGAGATGCACGTATGTTACAGGAGTCGGCTTGTGAAAGTGTGTGTTTCAGAGACCATTCTGGCTGTTGTTTGGCCTCTTTGACTCATTTTTGCCTCAAGGCCAGCTTAAGATGTTTTGAATGCTTCACAAACTTGTCCTGCAACCTTGCAAACCAGGTGGTGCTCACTTTGACTGTTAACAGACATCTTTCAAAACATGCTGCCCCTCAGCACTAATGCCAGCGGCTTGTGGAGGTGGACATTTGACAGTTTGATTCAGTTCTGAAGTTGATGCATCATGTTTTCTAGGCAACAAACACACAACCATGTCATACACACCGAGATGCCAAGCTGGCAATTTAAATGGCTCTTATGAGCTGCTTGGTAGATGGTGTTTTTGCTTGAAGGGACAGTTGCCCCCAAAATAAAACTACCTCTTACACCGTGTGCTATATATTCATCCAGATTGTTTGGGTTTGAGTTGGCGTGTTTTGGAGATTTCAGCCGTAGAAATGTCTACCTTCTCTTAAATATAATGCAACTTGGCTTGTGGTGCTCAAAGCGCCAAAATCGTGTATACGAAAAACAAAAGAGAAATGTCCCCTTCCAGAATTCATGACCTGGATACCCATAATCTACAGATTTTGTGTAAGCAGTTTCATGGAGAAACACATTTTCTTTTTACTGAGACACACTGTATCAGCGTGCAGAAGAAAGTGTTTCTAATCACGGACAAAGTGGTTCACGCTTGTGACAACGTAGCTTAGTTAGCTAGCCTCTCATCCTTGAACAGATGAACACTCTCTGCTTCTGTGCAGTGATGCGATTGTTGGTTGTTGTTGTTGTTGTTTGGTAGAGAGAAAATAGTTCCTCGAAGAAACTGCTCACAACAAGGTCTGGATTATCTTGAGTAACCGGGTCATGATTTCTGGACAAAGACATTGCTGTTTAGTTTTTCAGATATTTTCTTGATGCTTTGAGCACCACAAGCCCTCCAGTTCCATTATATTAAAGAGAAAGAGGACAACTCTATGGGCGACACCTCCACAACTGGTAATTTTAGCAACTTAATCATGTGTTTGAATGGATAACAACTCCCATAGGTATATTTTTATGGTCTCTTTACTTGAGTTGCTAAGCTTGACATTACAAAAATGCAACTGGTCATTTTCAATGATGGTCCTGGAACAACACGACAATATCAGATTCAGCTAATAGCACCACAGGTAATAGTATACATGTATTTTAGATTTAAGGGTGAACCGTCCCTTTTAAATAATCCGGAAAAAGTTTTATCGTTGTATTTTATAGTATGTGCATGTTTGCTGACAAGCAAGGCAACATAAAACCTTCAGATTTTTGTGTGGGCTTGATGAAAAGTAAAGGTAAAGTTCCCATCCAGCGCCTCAGAGACACTGTCTGTGTGCTGAGCCTGGAAATGGTTTGTTCAGAGGGAGCAGCACCTTCTAAAAATGTGGGCCTTCTCATGCATCACATGCATGAAGACAGTCCTGCCAGAATCCCAAGAAAGTGGGCTGGGACTGTAAAGTGTTAGTGCTGTACCAACACTTATTCACTGTACTGAACCGTGAAGAAACTCTAATAGAAAAACATACTGTACCGTGACAGTGGAGACCTCAGTGTGACATTCTAGTACCATGGGAAAAGGCATCACTTCCATTTCATCACAACTCTGCTGCTGTGTGTTCAACACCACCCAATGTGAATTTTAGCTGTGCACATGGAAGTTAGAACCATGGTTCGCATATAATCACAACCTCTTTGGTCCCATAGTGACTCATATGAACTGAGCTTCCCTTTAATTGCCCATTTTATGTTTAATACTAAATTTGGAGTACCTCAGTTCAGTTTCTATAAATGATTTGAGCCCAAAAGGAAGATGCGCTAAAGCTGTTCGCTGCAAATTTTTCTTCAGGTATTGACACAAAAAATAAGAAGCATGATGGCTCGTGATGTGAAATTAACGAGCACAGATATTTTGATGAGCATTTGGCACTGTTGTATTCTCATTTTTAAAAACAAGATAGATACTGAAGTGTTACATGTCGTGTCCTACATGTTGTCCAACTGACAGATAAGATAGAAACCAGCTAAATCAATCCAGTTTGTTTTCCACTGTGGTTATATTTGCTGAATGTTTGAAATACTTTTGCTTCCATTTTGTTCACAGGTACCTTTAAGAATAAGATAGAGATATCCTCCTTCACAGCTGCTGAAGACAGTCTTCTGAACGGTGGCAAAGGTGATGAAATGTGAGTATCCTGTAATTAAATTCATTACATACTCCTGGAAATGCTTTTTACAAAACTCCTAAAATCATGTCCCGTCCCAATCTACAAGAGTTTAATGCACTTCTCTTGACTTTAATTATTCAAGGCAATTGTTTAAAAAAATAAATCTACAAGTTTCTGATCTACAAGCTCACGTTTTAAATAATTACTAACCACACAGACAGTTGCCTGAAGGCATTTAAAGACAACAACAAACAGACATTCCCTGCTGAAGAGACGTCACCCTGTTGTCATGTGTTTGATTCTTGTATTTATTTTTGTTATCTGATCTGCCTCCAGCTCTGTGAAGAAGGAGAAGATGAGCCAGAACTTGTTGCAGTGGACCGTGGCAGATGTGGCCAGTTACTTCTCAGCTGCAGGCTTTCCAGAGCAAGCTGTAGCTTTTCGAACACAGGTCAGTGCACCACCACAAAACAGCCACAGAGGGCGCTACATGTTCACTAAAGAAAAGCCAGGGATATCCCAGAACCCAGGGCCTTTTTAGAAGCAGTTAAAGATTTAGTAGGGTGATTTTTTTTTTTCACATGATTTGAAGGTTTCAACAGTTAATTTAATTTTCAGCACAGGTGTCCTGGAGTTGTATTACATTATTTATTTGAAATAAAGATATCAAGCATTCAGAACATCCCTTCAGGACCCAATAGGTGAAGCTAACTTTCTCTCTCCCCAACAGGAAATTGATGGGAAGTCCCTTCTCCTGATGCAGCGCAGTGACGTGTTGACCGGTTTGTCCATTCGACTCGGTCCTGCACTAAAGATCTACGAGCGCCATGTAAAGGTGCTGCAGAGGACCCACTTCCTGGAATACGAGGACCTCTGACGCGTTGGTTCACGTGATAGACAGACAATGCTGCATTGACACAAAACGTGCATGCAGTGCCCTCTCCCATCTGGACCCACCTTCATATACAGAATATGTAGAGGGTGAGTGGTGGGGAAGGCTGCGGTGGAATTAACTTTCACTGTGAGAACGACCAGAAACTGAAAGTCAGTCATCCTACCTCTCATTACGGTCTTTGGTTTTCAAATGGTTTTCATTTCACCCATGTGGCCGTTCAATTCCATTGTCGAGGGACTGTACCCCTACTGTTCAGAGTGTGTTTTAAAGTGGAAAAGCAATGACCTTTCTGCAAGAGTAAAAGACGGATGATGCAGCCACTGAAGGGGACCGAGCCCTGCAGCGAGTGGACCATCGATGGGCTTTCTCTACCCACTGAGACGTGACTGCTGTGAGCAAAATGTTGTCACAGATTTTGGGTCCAGAAGAAAACGCTGGTGCGCTGTGACTCTAAAATTTCTCACTGCATCCTCTCGTATTATGGTACCGTCTGTTTTTTCCAGTTTGTAAGCCACACCGTTAAACATAACGCACATGTGTTGTGCTTTTTTCCTTTTCTCATGTGATGAGTTAAATGTCATCGAAGTGCTGGGGAAGTCAGACTATCGACATATCTGCATCACGAGTCTGATTCCTTACTTATCATGCCAACAATAGCTGCTGATGTTGGATTGTGTCTTCAGCGTCTCTGTAACACTGAGATATAACCAACATGATATACTACTACCTGCTGGCAAGGCAATATGTTGCATTTTTTTTTCTTTTTCTATCTCGTTTAGATCTGACTGTGGTCCAACTTAATACAGTTGCATTTATGGGAAAAATTACAGATACATGTGACCAGGAAATGTGCAGCGTGATGGAATTTCCTTTCATTCATAAGCAGAATAAAGTAATAAACTTGGGAAAATGTTGTTGTAATACCGAATTTATTGTTTTTAATTTAATGCAGCTGCTCAGTGCCTGTTTACAGAGCAGATATGTTGATCAAATGCAATACTTTTGTTGTCATCCATGTATAATTTGTCCAGTGTTTCAGTCTAAGTCTGCCTCTTGATTTGTAACATTCCATGATGTAGTCTACATCTCCAGTGTATCTCCTCCCTTTTTATCTGTAACATTGACATTTCTTCCAGAGCCACAATAAAGCTCCTGTCTCTCTGTTCAGTCTCCTGTTTTCTAAATGGTTTATTACACTTGTTCTAACTTACAGTGTACAGACTCGTGTGAGGACAAGTGCAGGCCCTCTTCAGTCAAATATTGTAAATATGGCTGCAACTAGCAATTATTTTCATGATCTATTGATTAAAAAATTGACCTATAATGATCATCACACTTCCCCAGTGGCCAAAGTGACATCTTCAACACGTTTATTTTGTCAAACCAACAGTCCCAAAGCCAAAGACTCTTATTCACTGTCATAAATGACAAAGAAAAGCAGTAAATCCTTACATTAGAGAGGCTGGAACCAGCAAATGTTTGACATTTTTTGGCTGAAAAATGACCAGAAATAGATAGTTGGTAAAATGAATAATCAAGTAATTGTAAACAAACAATCCACCTGCGATTAAAAATCCTTCTCAACACTGAATGTTCTCCTCACACAACACAACACCACATTCTGATAAAATCAAAAGCTAGGATGGCACTCAGTAGAGCGCATACCTCTGCCAAGGCCCATTTAATCATGTGAAGCCTGATCCAATCTAAAATAAAACACACTTAAATCAGCTAGATTTGTATTTGCATCAAATTGTACTCACTCACAGATAACGGCCACCTATATACATTGGATTGTTTAATCAATAATATGCATTATGAGCTGAAAAATTAATGGAAATGTCAAAAAAACATCATTTTTGCTCTCCTGGATCCATCCCTTTATCTGTATCTGCACCAAAAGTTATCAGGGTCTATTCTGGGCCGAGACTCATCCTCCACCCAAGTTTCATGGAAATCTGTTCAGTGGTTTTTACGTGATCCTGTTGACAAACCAACCAACCAATCAACAAATGGGCGAAATCAAAACCTCTTCTGCTGAGGTAAAAAATAAAATCAATCAAATCAAATAAAAAAGCTCCTCATTTAATCTGAAAGTTCAGTCGATGTGTGTTTCTGTGAAATGCACATTTAGTGAAAATGGAATAGCAGAGATTTAACTTCTTATCCAATCCGGGATTTTAGTCTGTGTTTGCATCTGCACAACTCTGCAGATTAGAGCAAAAATAAAAGAGTGGAAAAAGATCTGCATTTCACACTACACTGATGTTGGATGTTGGTTCTAAAGCAGAATGCAATAATTTGCAAATTAACACCGACAGCGGTTTTCTGAAGTGTTCCTGAGCCTACGCAGTAACATCCTGTGATGAACATCTCCCCCGTCCTTCTTTCTTTAACAACCTTTCATAACCATCATGATACTATCACCTGTTACCTGTTTACCTGTGGAACAACTTTCCCAGTCTTCCCTGTCTGAAGACATGTCGTCAGCAACGATTTCAGAATCAGCATTTATTTAAAAAAACGTAAAACACTGAATCTATATTGTCTTTGTACTGTTTTTAATTGAGTTCATGTCAGAAATGATCAGCAAATTATCACATTCTGTTTACTTTTTTCCCCCTAAATCAGATACTTGAGCAGACAAAAAGAAAAAGATTGTTAATCACTCATGGTGGACAACTTGAGAATCTGCATTGAATTTCTAGTCCGGGTACAACTAACACTGCTATTGTGTAAAGGTCTCGTCGATCAGTCAGGACAGCTGAATATTGCATGAGGCCACAAAGTTGTCAGCTCCAGGCTGCACACTAATCTGATATCTTAGATCAGCCTCTCGGTTTCTCGACTCTGTGGGAGACTTCCTTTAACATCTCACGCTATCAAAATAATTCGATTTTTTTTTAAATATAATTTAACAGCACTCTCTATCAAACATGTTACAACTTACCAAAGTAGCAAAAAAAGGTCATCCTCTTGCTCTTCAAGCTCAATATTAAATTAAGACTTTGCTGCATTTAACTCCGAAGTCTTTCTTTGCCTGTAACAGTCCTGCATTCACCAGTCCAACACTCAGAGTAACTCCTCGTTATGAAGTGACATGTGAGAAAATGTTACATGGAGTCCGTGTGACCAGAATCCATCCGAGCTGTTAACCCCGGCACGCACTGGATAGAGGCCCCCGGATAGGAACCCGATCAGTGAGCGGATGGATGGATTTCTCTGCCAAGGCTCTACAGGATGAAGGGGAGTATGGAGGAGCGCAGAGTCGGATAATCTCTGAACTCCTTTAAGTAGCTGCGGTGTTTGCCTTTGGCCCACACAGTCATCTGGACGAAGGCCACGACGGTGAAAAAAGCCACAGGCACACACTGGGTCATCACTGTGAAGCCGATCCAGGAGCCCAGCTGTGAGCAAGACGTTTGCACACAGAGACACACAAAGAAACACACACACACACACAGTTCACACATTGAGATTCATGGTGTTTGCGTTGGATGTAACCAGTAGATGGCAGCAACAGTGTATCTAAATGTCAAGGATGAAATACAGACAGTAGCTGTTTCTTATCTCTGTGTTTGAACGTGGGTCGAAAATAACGAATAACCAAACTGAACAGCGACAAAAGTCCCCTGAATGACAAAATCTCACTCACATCTGAACCCTGAAACAGGCAATCATTCTCCTTTCATACTGACCAGTCAAAGATCTCATCCGAATGCACTTCAAATGTAGGTGATGTGGAAGAAAATAACATAACGTTTTGGAAGATATCTTCTTGATTTGTGAAGCCTCGTCTGCACAAGATGAGGACTGCAGGTTTTGTCTTTCATTGGAGGCACATTGAGGTGGAATCTCTTCAGGGTCCCACATCCTGTTCATTGTCAGGATCAAACTACTATTTCTGGTGTCAGACTTGAATAAATGGGAACAGATGACGGAACTGAATTTTCTGTTTCTGAGCCACATTTTTTTTCCACATAACCTTCAAAGGAGCACATTTCAAAACAATGATGCTGACTTTTGTTCGATAAAATGACATAATGATTTGTCTGCTTACCTCATATGTGTAGTTCGGACATGAGACCAGCCAAAAAATCCATGTGAAGGGATTTTTAGTTGGGTAAGGAATCTTCTTTGCTTTTGAACCTGATGATGATGGTAAAAAAACAAAACAAAAAACATGGAATTACTGTCTTTTTTTTTCTTTAATGAACACTAAGAACACCACATGCATTGTAAGAAAACGCTCACCTGGTAGTTTTAGGTTACGAAGAGCAACATGGATGGAAAAATTCCCTACTTGACAGAACTGTGGAATAAAGACATCATGAGATGATCATTGTTTAAACAAAGAAGAAGAAGAACTGCTGTGTGTAACGTCTGTAAGTTGCCGCACACAGATCTCAAACTTACCAAGAAAACGTAAAGTCCTGAATTCACCTGCTGTTGCCCGTAATCTGTGGATGTGTCACAAAAAAATGGATTCAGATGGAGGGCTGCTGGGTTAAAGCGAGAACTGCAGTGGTCTGCACTTACAGGGTGTGGTGTAGAGAGGATGGTTGATGTAGTACGCCATCCAGGCTGCAGTGCACCAGTAATAGCCACAGTTCTGGAATAGAAGAAGGGACTATAATAAGCCAAAGTGTCACGATAGGGCTCCAGGTTCAGATATCTGAGATTAAACGGTCAGTTTCAAAAATCTATAATGTATCTTTCCTGTTACCCAAAGTGCTATTTATTAATTTAGATTGTTTTGGTGTGAGTTGTGGAGTTTTGGCGATATCATAATGAACCCTTTTGGTGCTAAAAGTGCCAAATATTGACCTATAGGTACTCCAGATGATCCATGACCTTGTCGTGAGCAGTAGGAACTATTTTCTCTCTACCGAACCACAATGTATCACCACGCAGAGGGAAGCAGGCCGGTGCTTCTGACAGCCCAGGCTGTAAACATTAACGGCGTCCTCCACGGCTGATCTATAACGCACGCCATCCCTCTGCATGGTGACGCGAAAAGAAAATAGATCCTACGTGAAACTGCTCACAGCAAGATCTGTGGATTCTCTTGAGTAACTGGGTCATGATTTCTGGAAGGAGACGTTGCTGTTGAGTTTTTGGAGAGCGATCAACTTCTTTTATATTTGAGAGGAGACAGCAATCTTTACGGCCAGTATCTCCAAAGTTCAGCGTAACACTGTTCACTGAGCCCTATAGGTAAGAAGAAAAATATGTAATTTTGATGTTGGGGAGCTGTCCCTTTAAGACAGCACAGAAGGTCAAAATGATACAGCTAACTCACCTTAAATATGTTTCTGAGAGGCATGGTGCCGTGGGAGATACGATGGACGAACATCGTCTCCAGAATCCTCTTGATGTAGTGGAAGGAGTGACACATGCAGGCCAAGCTGCAAACAGGACACAAATACACACTTACATATTTAGCTGTGGTTATTACAGTTGACTCAGTGTCACCATAGCTATACGTTTCAAGATTGTTTGCCATCTTAAGGAGTGCAAAGCCTGGGATTGTGTTCTACAACATCGCAACAGATCCCCGGAAACAAAAGCAAGCTGACACTCACTGTACGACCCAGTGCTTGCTGGTGGTGAAGTCATATTTCGGAGAGTAGATGAAGGGAAGGCGGAAGTAGAACATTAAGTAGATGATCAGAGGGCCAGCACACTCTGCCAGGAACACCTGAATCGAGAAAAGAAAAGATAGAAATGTTGTTTTTCTTGGTTTGATGCAGGATGTGTGAGGAAGAGTTTAAAGAGATATGACAAGGAGCACATGAAGAGCACTGATGGCTAGGTCAGGGAAATATATTGTTATTATTGTTGTAAACATATAATGAAACTTTTTATTATGTTTTTATCGCTTTTGGATATCATTATGTCGTGACATGGCGTTAAGTGTTGTCATTTCCTACACTGTATGTATTTTCTGCCACCATGTCGATGAAAATCTATCTATGTGACTCAGACAGAAATAAGCTCCACAGATGAGGTAATGTATCAAAAGTTTATGTTACGTCCCTCCTCACTCTCTGTCGTATCATCTGCCGATCACTCGAGCGGCCGAGTGAAATGCACCATTATCTTGAATAACATGACGTAATTCTCTGGGTTTAAACATTGCTGGAAACATTTGTCATGATCCAAGAACACAACTCAACAAAAGATGTAACGGAAGTCTAATTGTTTTTAAAATGTTATAACTTGCTGCATTAAAGTAAAGTGATGGAATATTCTAAGTGTTTATCAGGTTTTATATGTTCTATTACTCGCCCTTACCTACTTAGTCATTATATCCAAATGTTTAAATAATGTCACAATATCGATATTGAGATATTTGGTCAAAATCGGGAAATACGACCTTTGAGGAAATTTCAAAATATCGAGATATGTGTCAGCTAAAAATGTCATGATATTATTTTAGGGCCATGTAGCACAGCGCTGTTAACGGCTCTAACAATAAACTTCTCTAACAAAAGATATAGGAGTGAAATTTAAATATTTAATCTCCCTGTTGTATCTGCACGTCGTCAGTCTGAAGCCTCCGCCGGAGGGCAAACATGCAGCTGACAGCTCATTTGTCAAGGCCACCTAAAGCAAAAACAGTCAATCTAGTTCAGCTCAGCACTTTCAACCATTCGGTGTAACAATAATAGTATTCAACATGTGCCCAAGGGCCAAATGAGACACTATGACAGCTTGTAATACCAGCTTTCCACATATGATATGATCAAGCGTAGCAGCACAGCCGGCAGTGAAATTGATCCCTGAATCAGCACCACGTGCAGATCCTGGGCTCAGCATGCCTGACCAATAGCTACCGGTGATCTCTGCAGGGGCACTTTATGCCCCTCCACCCACTGGGACATTAGTCTGAAGCCTGGCAGGGTGCTGGGGGTTGTGTCAGGGTGGGTAAGGACAGGGAATGCAGAGAGCGGGTGGGCAAGGGTGAGTAAAGAGGCGCAGTGAAAGGCAAGTGAGAGGTCAGGGGGATAAACACCTTTGGGAGAAATGGGGCGGTGAGATTATATGTCCTCGGACAGAGGACAGGCGGTGCAGGAGGTGAGAGAAAAACGAACCACAGCCAATCACCTCTATCTGTCACTGAGGGTTGATATTTATATTCAAGAGTTATTGAGTGTGTGACAGGGTGTCTGTTTATATTCAAAGTAGAGAATCTTTAAAGACCATGTCTCTCAGGTTTTGCATGTTTCAGTCTATTAAGCACATATCGTGTTAACTTGGCCGACCATTTGTGCGAAGCAAGCCTTTTCCCAAAACAGTCGGTCGATGAAAAACACCGCGTTCATGAGCTGAGACGTTACCAGAGGACAAGCATGCACACTCAGACTTGTGACCATGTGAAAAGGATCATGTGAATCAAATCATTTCTGGCATTTGCTGTTCAGAGAACCAGATGTTGCATGCTGGAGCATCCTTGTAATCAACAACAGGCAGACACACAACTGAATTTACCACAATCTCTACAAAAGCATGCAAAAGTACTGTATGGTCCTAAATATTGTGTGTCTGTGCACGCGTGGACTCACCGTTCCCCATGTGAGCTGAGGTCCGAGGTCGCTGAAGTAAAAGCTGGCCGTGGTTCCCACAGGAAGTGTCTGCAGAACTTCCTCATCCTTGAGACACTTGGCCTCTGAGAAACACAACAGTCCCACAACCATCAGTCAAGATAACACCAGACAACATGGAATCGCCTCATCAATCAGCTGAGCTGCATAAATGCAGAATTTATTGTGAAAAGCAGACGCACTTGGATCCAAACGAAGGGACTGTCTGGCTGGATACCACTTTGGATCTGTCAGAATAGAGAAGAGCTTTACTCTCGTATGAGCAACAGATCATTTATCAAACATTAAACCTGCAGTGCGGGACTTTTACATATGAATGAACGTCTTGAACGCTGATGAAGGATTGCCCCCCGATAAAGCTCTCAGTATTTCACATTCATTCTCTAAATGAATGGACTCCACCACCTTCTTGAGGCAGATATTGAACTTTTCACTCCACTATATTTATTAAATTTAACTGGTAAGTTTGGTTACAGGCCACTTTGATGATTGATTGCTGCATTAGAGCCAAAGCAGTTCATTCTTCAATTAATATCTTGTATCTACAATTGGATTGAAAAACACAGATTTGGATATTGGCCAGGAAGACATCTGGCTGACCCATCAGATATATATAAACATATATACTGTCCATATATATAACACATGTGTGCACATATATACATGTACACTGAGGGAGCAACCTGAAGCGACGCAGCAAATTGCAGTCTGGCAAAGTCTGTAATGTTTAAAGTATGTTGACAGTGTTTGTGTAATTACTCTCACGGCCAGAAGGGGGAGACAAAAGCTCTGCGCTGCAGGTTTAAGATATAAACAAATAGACCATTTCAATTTTGGCAGAATCTTTTAAAACTTACTCACATGATTTTTGAAACAAAGCTTTAATATCCAAGACAGTTGCAGTTGGCTCCACCTGCAATAGAAATGTAAAAAAATAAACCATCCCTGAGTGCACGACAAGGACCTTTTAACTGTTTATGGAGCAGCTTCAATACTGATACGTCTATATGAACTACATGAGCATATGAGAAGGATATTTCTTTAGTGATTATAGTCATTCTTAATGCCTGTCATCAGACCAGATTCCAACTTATCTGGGTCAGATAAGTCATATAATCAGAACATTGTTTTATTGTGGAGTGCTGAGGGTGAACTGAGGAGTCTTGAGGCCTGCAGACAGAAGCTGCTCTTTATTCTGGTGGTTTCATCTTTTGTCCAAAGAAACCACCAGAACCGACGATGAATGATGAAATGAAAGTTCCTTGTAGTAGCTTCAGGGTTATCAGTAACATGAGTGTGCAGAGAGACATTTGCTAAAAGTGTAAAAAAAACAAAAAACAAAACAAAAGCAGAGGTGATCTGTGTATCTGTCCGTACTGCAGACGTTTTCACTGCTTTGGGAATTTGTCCGACTTGCATTTTGCCATCTGTAATGTGATCGCTCACGTTTTTGGACACGACTCTGCTCATTTACACATGCTGCTAATCATGTCTGCCTGCTGTGCTCAGTGTAGTACAGGCATGTGCTGCTGCTGCTGGAACAGATCATTTCTGGCAGATGAAGAGGGAATTCTCACCTCCTAACTGCGACGCTCAATAGAAACGTAACTGATAATAGCTCAACTTGACCGGGCTGCACGTGAAGTAGATGATTATCTGTAAAATTACCCGGCTGCTCAGAGTGATGACCCTGTATTTCTTGAGCTATAACAAACATGGTTCCTCTGCAGAGTAATCACAGTGTCTGCTTGTGCTACTTTTAGAACTGATATAAGATGTTTAAATCATGAACCTCTGAGAGGAATTCAGTGGGAGGTGATAAACTGCAGTAATTGGTCATAAAATCTTTGGCACGCTACAAGTTCTCGAGCACTTTTTGTGTCTTTCATACAGGACTTTAAATATCATGTGATCACAATATGTCATGCTCCAGTTGAAGCTAGTATTAGACGTCTTCTAAAACCGTTATGGTCGATATAAAAGGTGAGAGTAATCAGAAACCTGCCATTCAACACACACACACACACACACACACACACACACACACACACTCACCTTGTCCAGCAGCAGCAGTTTCTCCTTGGTCTTCAAATCCACGATCTCCACCTCAAAGTAAACAATCCTTTTGGCCTTTTTGGGAGGTTTTGGTTTTGGCCTCGGTGCAGATTTCTTATCAGCGTCAGGTCCATTCACACTCTTTGCCTCTAAGGCGAGTACATCCATGGTATTGTTTGATCCCAACCCTCAGCAGCTCGGTGAAATAATCTGTGATATGTCCAGTGACGCCGGTCGTCCTCTGCTGGTATGGAAAACGACCACCCTGCTCAAGCTCCACACAACTGTCAGTGCAACTCAAGGCTGTCGTCTTTGGTGTCTTTTGGACTCTCCGAATAGCCCACCACCTCCGGAAGAAGAGTGACGGAAAAAATGTGAGACCATAAACACTTTTCTTCCCCCAGATGAAGCGTGTGTTCGCGAGGGAGCGGAGGCAAAGCGAAGCGGGAAAGAACGTGGGGAGAAGTGGAAGGAGCGCCGGCCTAAGAACGTGAAGCAAACCTGCTCCTCACCTGAACAGCAGCCACTTCATGATCCATAGCCCCCCTTCATGCAACAAAACGCACTGAAGACGAAACCGGAGAGCCCCAAGACATAATCCACAGCACGCCATTTGCAAGGCTAAATATAAATTGCCTGATTTGCTCTGCACCAGCTTGGTAACCTTGGGTACTCACATACAGCCCTACCTCAGTGACAAATGCCAGTGCGCTCTCATTAGACCTATAAGACACAACTCCCGTCTGCCCTGCTCCTCGCTTGGTTACACAGTGACGGGCTCCATTAAAAGCCTGATCCATGGGGTGAAAGACCTCCACATGCCAACACATCCCCTTCCCCCCAGACCACCTGTGTGGCTGGTATTCTTTACTCAACCTGACCTCCAGAACAAAGACAGACATGTTTATTTCAGGGTCCGTGCGGTCAAGGTTTGTGGGCTGAATGAACGTCGTCTTAAAAATACACCAGGGAGGTTTGTGGGGTGGGAGGAGGGGGAAGAAAATGCTGATTGGGAGAAGATCAAAGATGCCTTTCATCGCACAGGGTCGACTCATCATCGTACATAGCCAACTGCATATCTATATTCTATATTCTATTTTTAACCAGTACGAGCAGTCCGAGCCAGCAGCGAGCAGCGAGCGGCGAGCGGCGAGCAGCGAGCAGCGGTATCACTGTTTGCATTCCAAGATCATATTTAGGGCCTGAGCACTGACAGGTGCGAAGGTCCTATTGTAATGTAATGCAAGGAATTATTATGTTTATTCTTGACATTCAATTGCATTTTTTAGAAAGGGAGATTAAGGTGCTTGCAAAGTAAAGTTTCAGCTCAGCAGAGCAGGAGCCAAAAAGCATGACCTACATCCAGCAGGAAGTCAGCCATTTTGAATTTATTTTGAAATGGTGGTGTATTTTTTTTTTTTTTGCCACTTATACAGGTCATACTTAGTCAAAAGACCATTATGATCAAATGTTGTAAACTACTGTTTTCAAGGAAAGCTTTAGGTGTGGCACCCCAATGAATGTATTTGCTTTGCCACAAAACAGGAAGTGGTTTGTATTGTAGATAGATAGATAAGATTCACAATTTGCATGAGTTATCTAGTGACCATGACTATTTTAATCTCTTCATTTGCATGGCATGCAAACTGATTTATTATGATTTATATTAAGATTGATATATATAGCAACTTCAGCCTTTTAACAAAACCCGTTTTTATTTCTGTGAGCTAAAGCTGATGAACAGTTACAGCAACACTTGTCAGAATGCCTCTTATTTGTGCAAACTTTGGTGTGTAGTTCTGGTTAAAGACAAGATAACTAATGACAACCTGCCCACCCTCCAGTACTTGGACTCCTCCTGAGTCATAAAACCAGCCTGGTGAATCATCACAGAACCCTCTGGACAAGGCAGGTTTCATCTTGTCCCCTCTGGTGGGCGCTCCTCACAACCAGTATAACCAGTTTACAACTAGACTCAAGCACTGTTTCTGGGCATAAACCAACACACCATTGAACCAATCCTATGCATTAACCATGGAATACTAAATTACCTCTCTGCACACACACACACACACACACACACACACTGACATGCACCTTAATCCCCTTCATTCTAACTACCTCTGTGTTTATATTGATCACTACATCAGCCATCCAGTATTTATTCAGCATACCTTTCACTGCATCCACAGAGCTAAATTGATATATGCGCTTACAGTCTGTAGAGAGCGAAGCCGTGGAGGCAGCAAAAGCAGCAGCAGGAAGCGTCTGCGCATGCGTACTCCAATTAAACTAAAAAGAGGAGACAGTAAGTAATTACACATGAATTTACTCAAGAAAGGCAAACTAGACCAACTTTATCTATGTAAGTTTCTACTTGGTGTGTGTGTTTGTTTCTGACTGTTCGTTTAAAAACAGTTCCGGACACTTAATTATGTTCACTGCGGTTCAAACGAAACCGGAAGTTGTTGACGGTGAACCCTCTCGGCTCGGTAGTGATGACACACATCAGCAGCAGCAGCAGCAGCAGCTTCTTCCAGAAGTTTCCTCGGCCGGTTTACAGCTCGGCTGAAGCGCACCGACACTCCCGTGTGAAGACGTTAATTCACGTTAAGTGGCTCGATTTAACTGCCATCATTTATCCTCGTTCCAGTGACGAGTTGGAATTCGTTTACGGGCTGTGACAAGTGAGGGGAAGCTAACCTTGACAGTTAGCTAAAGCTAGCTCAACGTTCGTCAGCGGCAGTGACATCTGCGGCGGCGGAGCCCGTTAACCGGACCCACAACCGGGACATGTCGGGTGTGTGTTCGGCACCGCACGGATACTAAGCGAACCCGTCTGCGATGACAGTGTTTTTATGAAGAGGGAGAACGACTGACAGGTTATTGTGATGGGTAAAGATTACTACAAAGTGCTCGGAATAGCCAGAGGTGCCTCCGAAGATGAGATAAAGAAGGCGTACAGAAAACAGGCCCTGCGTTACCACCCCGACAAGAACAAGTCTGCTGGAGCAGAAGATAAATTCAAGGAGATCGCAGAAGCTTACGATGTCCTCAGCGACGCCAAGAAGAAGGACATCTATGACCGCTTTGGAGAAGAAGGTAAAGTTAAAAACTGAGCTGCTGTCCACACAAGTTTGTGCCTCTTTTTTATTCCCCTACAGCTTGTGATGTGACTTCTTGCATTTGCACTTTCTGCTCCCTGTTAAAAATGTAGTTTGTACGTGAATGCATCCTCCTGATCGGTCACTGCTGTGTCTGGCTTGTTTCTACAGCAGCTGGCACACAATGAAGGGTGTGTACAATGGGTTCAGCCGGAGAACTTGCTAGAAACAGCGAGTTCTTGCCTGTCCTATCAGATTGTCACTGGAATGATAATTCTGGCTGTAAACCTGTTGGAAAAAAATGCACTTCTGTGTTCCTGTAGGCTGTAAATCATCTGTCTACATCCTCCTGCAGGGACACAGATAAACAGTGACTTTAAAGAGTTAAGAAGAAGAAAATCCCAGAATAATCCAGCAGCATGATCATCAGTAATCCTGCAACTTATTCACAAGTATATTCATTTTTGTAGGGGTTTATAATTTACTGGTAAAATAAAACATAGTTGATCCTGTTAAGATTAATATGTGTTAAGTTCTAACATAAAACAGCTATATTTCAGTTAAATAATAATGCTTATTCCCTTTTTGCAGATACTTATTATTTCTGTAGATGCAGGATAATATTGGCATGTCCTCAGTATCAGCAAATAAATGCATTAAAATTAAATATATGCATATATGCAGCATTAAAAGAACATTTCTGACAGTATGACAGGCTGATAAGATGATGCTTTAATTATGCTCATGTGACACGAAACATTGTCAAAGTAGTTTTATCAGTTTTCAGCAGTCATGATAAGAGAAGGTATAATAATATGTTAAATACATTTCAGGAGAGACTTGATGTTTTCTGCATATACGTGGGGAAAAATGGTTTATATCAATAATTGATAAATGCAAGTGTCGACCAGAATGTGTTGAAAAATATCAACATATTGAATATTGACACTTATTCTAATTTCTTATTAATTATTTTGGCTGACATGTACACAGATACTGATATGTGGTAAGTTAACTTTTTTAGGGAAAAAGAAAAATAATAATTCTCTGATTCCAGCTTCTTAAACGTGAATGTCATCTGGTTTCTTTCCTCCTCTGTGACAGTTCACTGAGTATCTTTTGGTTGTAGACAGAACGAAACATTTGGAGACGTCATCTTGAACAGCACAGATCTTCTGACATTTTATAGACAACTAATCGATTAATTGAGCAAACGACCGTGAGTTGCAGCCCTAATTTAAGCTCCGCTTCTGTCTGTGCTCTGATGTTTGTCCTCTTCATCTTTAGGATTAAAGGGTTCGTCTGGTGGTGGAGGTGGAGGACACAGTGGTCACAGCTACAACTACACCTTCCATGGAGACCCCCACGCGATGTTCGCTGAGTTCTTCGGAGGCCGCAGTCCTTTCGATCACTTCTTCTCCCAAAACGGGGAGGACGACATGGACATCAACGACCCCTTCGGAGCGTTCGGCATGGGAAGGATGGGCGGCATGGGCGGGTTTCACCGGCCCTTTAAAACCCACTCAGGAGGTCCTCACCGAGCGCACGAGAGGAAGAAGGACCCGCCGGTGGTGCACGAGCTGAAGGTGAGCCTGGAGGAGGTCTTCTCGGGCTGCACCAAGAAGATGAAGATCTCCCGCAAGAGACTGAATCCGGACGGCTGCACCATACGCAGCGAAGACAAGATTTTAACCGTCGACATCAAGCGCGGCTGGAAGGAAGGGACAAAAATCACCTTTCCTAAGGAGGGAGACGAGACTCCCTCCAACATTCCTGCAGATGTGGTGTTTGTAGTTAAAGATAAACCTCATCCGGTGTTCAGAAGAGAAGGCTCGGATATCATTTATCCTGCAAAGATATCACTCAGAGATGTAAGTGAACGCTGATCGCTGTAGTTTGACAACCTCTGTGGCTTCACCTGTCTGATTACCTTGTTTTCTTCTGTCTCTCTGCAGGCGTTGTGTGGATGCACCGTCAACGCCCCGACGCTGGACGGCCGGACCATCACTGTGACCTCCAGAGACGTTGTCAGACCTGGAATGAAGAAGCGGATCGTTGGAGAAGGGCTCCCTCTGTCCAAATGCCCTGAGAAGCGGGGCGACATGATCTTGGACTTCTCAGTGAAGTTTCCTGAAAAACTGGGCCAAAGCACACGAGATGCACTCAAGCAGGTCCTCCCACCATGACTTGATAAAAGTTTACCCCCAAAAATCTCTAAACAAGTTAACATTTCCAGTTACACTGTGCCACACACTGTGTTTCATCCTGGACGGTCGAGGCTCAGGGCAGGTTTGCTTCCAGCTGAGTGAGATTTCTTCTCTTTCATATCAGTCAGTTTTAGGTCTCAGGACGTCGAAACTGACAGAACAGCTGACTTTATGTTTCCTTTGTACATCCAGCTGAGGTTGAGAACAGTGTGAAGTAACAAGCTGCCACAATGTCAGATTCAAGGAGGAAAAGCAAATATAGGGTACAATATATATATATATAGCGTGTATAAAGATAAACCTGCAAGGTTTGAGTGGAAGCAGAAACCCGAGTGTTGTGTAATATAGTTCATGAGGATTTGGTCCGTTCAGGAGAGCTTTAAGGGCGCACGCAGCAAGTTAAATAACAATACCTCAGGTGCAGCGACACGTGCTTAAACGTAGCGATAACTGCACGACTCAACAGGACTTGAATTTAGTTGCCGTTACATAAGAACGGAGGCTTAATGTGAATCCTGAGAAGTTGAAATCATTTTAAAGAAGGACGCACTGATCTGATTCACTGGTGTCAGAACCAGGACTGACTTAATGAGGCAGATCAGACGTGACTGATCAGTGTTTAAACTCTTTGTTTGTCGGCCTCAGTTCAATGTTTCTGCACTCGTAGACGAGGAGAGACGGCGGAACTCCACGAGACCTGATGTCAGAGAAAACACGTGGATGGCAGCGAGTCGTCTGTGTCTGTTGGCAGACAGCAGCAGGGAGACAAAACTGCGGTGCCACGATTCACACACACGATGTTTGTCAGTTTAAAAGATCATTTTCAAACCGGAGAGAGTCGCAGTTTGTCATAAAGCTAATGAAATATGAGAAAGACTACACGCCCAGCGGTCGGGTGACGTCTCGTTTATCAGAACTTTGCGTATAAGCTAACTCATAAAACTCTCCTGTCACATGACTGCAGCTGCCTGTGTCCTCTTCTGTGCCAAGGTGATGTATGTTGAGCAAGACGAAGCACTTTACCGAGTTTTACAGACACTAAATGACATTTTACCATCTTGACAACGACCTGCGACTTTCTTAGCTTACAGAATAATCATTTAAATCGACACTTATCGTGTGTGTGAAGGTTTTCCCTGATATGAAGCCTCGCGGAGGGACACGTCCCTCACTTTATACCAACTAGAACAATATAATTTATATTATGCATAAGCCTAAAAACAATAATGATGTACGTGTGTCTCCAGTTATAATTAAGAAGAGACTTGAAGTTACATTTATATAAAAAAAAACCCCACATAAGAATGATTCCAGTGAGCTCGAGGTAGCATTGCACAGATGACAAGTCTCTGGCACTTTTTCAAAATGTTTACTTTTACCGCATCTTGTTCATCTGGTCGTGCACTCGTGTGAAAAAAAAAAAATACATGTGTGAAGACTTTTTTGTGCCAAATAATTGTTCCTATGTAGTATTAATGTGTGTCGAGAGCATGTGTGTGTTATCTTGTCCCGTGTGACTGATAAACTACAGAGATCTTAAGATATTTACTTCATTCGTACCCGTTGAGTTTTGCACAAGCTTCATTTTATTTGATATTTCAGTTCCTCCTCATCTGATATTGGTCTGTTTGACTTAAATCTTAATCCACTGGGTTTATTTCTTCTCTCTTTTCTTTTTTTTATTTACCTGACATGATATAAAACCTGGCGCATCAGTCTGGTACCAGGCTAAATATTTCAGAGGTGAAGATGAATTTATGCCGCCTACTACATACTTTGTGTTTGATTATTTTGTCTTATTTTTAATGCCATCTCTTCGAGCTTGTACGCGACAACAAACACTCGGAGATGTAGAGTATCTGGAAATATGCTGTGTCACAGTTCAGGGGGGAATTACTGGGCTCATATTCAGCTCTGTGCACCTTGTGACTGTAGTCTGTAGAAGTCAGTGAATCAGTTAGTTAATTTTCACATTTTAAGTATTTTTTAAGTATGTTTGGCGTTGATGTGACTTCACGCGGCTCCTGCGTGAGTCTGAAGTTCCAAACTGACACAAACATGTGGTTGAACATGATCGTAGAGATGTGTAATCTCTGTAATGTTTAACTTTTTTTTTTGTTTAAAAAAAAAAGTTTTTTTTTTCTCTCATATTTTCCTTTTTAAGGGAAAACAAATGTAAGCCTTTTTGTTTTAGCTCCTGTTTATGTTGTTTTGAAGTTCCTCAGGTTGGGGTTGAAGACACTTTGATTTTTAATAACGAAGATGTTATGAATTGATAACGAAGGAGGATTTTTAATAGCTCTTTCCTATGCTGTGATGATTTGCATTTCCACATTAAAGAGACTGGCAAACATATCTAATCAATCACGGCCTGCTTGTTTGAATTATTTAAGACATTTAAGCAACGAAAGCATTTTCCACAAACTCTTCTGTCAAACGTATTTATTTTATTATCTTCATTGTCCATAGTCGACCTATAAAGGGTTTGTCTTAGAGGATTCAAACAAAAATTACATCTCAAGTCCTTCCTTCCAAAACTTATATTAAAAATTCAGGTCTTAAACTGTATTTTATGCAATATGTTCTTGTAGCAAATATGAATAATAGCATGAGTAAAGAGTACAGAATTTTTTATTAGCATTACATCAAAAGCATTAATCAGATTATTCATAGTTATGTTTGAAGCAATTTTGTAATAACAATAAAAATAAAAAGACGTATTTGTGATTCTTTTGTTCACCTCCATTTACATTTTCAGTCGTAGACAGAATAAAACGATGCTTTTATTGTTTTATTTTTATATAAAAATGTACACACACATTATATATACTTTATATTTTTTCATACAAACAGTCTTTTAACTTTTTTCCTCTGAATCCACTTCTAAATAAGTGTCAAAAAAGAAAAAAAAAATCATTTTTAAACATTGCCCTCTCGTGGTCAAGGGCCATAACAACAGCTACTTATTAATTTTATTTTGAAGGTTGTAAGCGGAAGCATGACTACCCCCTTGTGCCTAACTTGACACTTCTGACATTGTAATTACTCGCTGTGGCCGCTAGAGGGCAGACAAACTCTTCATTGTACCGTCCCCGTGAATTAATGATGTTTTCAGTTTTAACCATATGAACACCACATTACTTTGTCGAAACTACATTCAAACAATAGCTCTTTAATGTAGAAAGTACTTTTATGAAGGATAATGTGTTCGTTCCCACCGGAAACCTTCTTACAAAATGAGCCGGAATCATAACGTTCAAATTAGTGTTCAAGTCCGAAACATTAGCATATAAACACTTCCGTTTAAGCCTTCAAAATAAAATCGTTCCAGTCGAAGATAGTGCTGATGGCTACTAAAGGACAATGTTTGCTCGTTAGTATTAACTCCTGGCAAACATGAACTCTATTCAAGTTAACGACTCATACTTTCCTCTCTTTATTCTTTCGCTGAAGTATTACGTACAGACCTGAGAACAGTCGCTCCACTGGGAAGCTGGAGATTACGAGGAAACGTGAAGGCGTCACAGTTCCACCCCTGCTGGGCTGACAGAGCTAGCTAGCTAACGGCTAACAGCAGCAGCAGCATACCGATACAGACACTGTGGTGACCCGCGGTCTGCCCAGGCCAAGTCAACCTGTCAGGGGCGGAGGAGCCGCGGATACCGGACTTCCTCCGCAAGTTAACGGCATTTCTGACAACTCACGGAGGCGCCGTTACTACGCGAAGCTGGAAAGAAGAGCTAACGACAGTTGGCTACAACTCCTACTCCGGTAAGAATGACTGGCCTGCCGTGTTTACTCCCTTCTGTTCACATTTAGCGATCATGGTTCAGCTAGCTAACTAACATCAGCTGTCCAAGCCCCTCCAAAAAAACACAACAAAAGACCAACAACCTCACGCTGTGATTTACTACCAACATTCACTCTTTTAACTAGCTTCCGTTGTCAGGAGCTACATGCTAAGTGGCTAGCCACCTGAGAGTTGTCAGTGTTTGTGTTGCTAGAAGTGAAAGATGTGTGGAAAATGTACCTCACAGCTAGCGGCTAACATTAGCACTGATTCATGTCCTGTCTGCCAGAGCAAAAGTGACGTTATACGTCTGTAATGCTACCAGCAGTTTTGGGTGCTCTGATGAGATAAGTGGCTCAAGTGAGACGTCACTGCTTTGGTCCACTAATGTTGTGTGTTTGTGTGTTTCCCAGCTGAGGACCACTGCAGGCTGCTGGACCTGACAGAACCAGCTATGTGAGCTGCTCTCTGTTGACTTAAACATCCAGCAGACCTGCAGCTGATTTGGCTGAACAGGTGTATGTTGGCCTGGATTGTGGCATAACTCCCCAGAGCAGCCTCCTCCCCTCCCCCTGCCTCTGCTCTCCCTGTAGGACTACTATGCCTCTGGGTTTGGGAAGAAGGAAGAAGGCGTCCCCGCTGGTTGAGAACGAGGAAGCGGAGCCCATCCGCGCGGGTCTCAATGTGTCAGGTATGGACGGCCTGGATGGAGGTGTGGTCGGGTTGGGAGAAGGCGCCACCTCTGAGGGTCTGCCTCCTCCAGCCATGAGACCTCGCCTCATCTTCCATACTCAGCTCGCCCACGGCAGCCCGACCGGCCGCATCGAGGGCTTCAGCAACGTGCGGGAGCTTTACGCCAAGATCGGTGAGGCCTTTGGGATCCCTCCGGCTGAGGTGAGCCGCTCTGCTGATTGTGAAGGGAGTGAGGATAACTGGGTTTGCCTCAGGTGATCAGGACAGAAAGCTTTAAGTGTTGTTGTTGTTGTGTCCCTTCCGCAGGTCATGTTTTGCACACTGAACACTCACAAGGTGGACATGGACAAACTTTTGGGAGGCCAGATCGGGCTGGAGGACTTTATTTTTGCACACATAAAAGGCCAGCGAAAGGAAATAGAGGTGTACAAAGGAGAGGATGCGCTGGGGTTGACGATCACTGACAACGGAGCCGGCTACGCTTTCATCAAGGTGAGAAACGCTCAAATAGTCGAGGAAGTCCACAGGAAAAGGCAGAACCCTGCGGGCGACGTTAGGGAGTCATTGCTGCTGAGTGAAACAGTTTATTGGATTATATATTTGGGTTTTGTTGCTTTCAGAGGATCCGAGAGGGGAGCATCATCCACCAGATCCAGGTCATCAACGTGGGCGACATGATCGAGTCCATCAACGGCCATCGCCTGATCGGGTGTCGACACTACGAGGTGGCCAAGATGCTGAAGGAGCTTCCCAAAGGGAAGGAGTTCACCATCAAGCTGACGGAGCCTCTGAAAGCCTTCGGTAGGTGGAGTCCTGCGCAGCTCCACAGCTTCAGGTGTGCTGATGGCACACGATGCTGTGAAAACTGTGCTTGAGTTTAGTTTTCATCGTGTTTCAGTCGCCGTACTTCATGTTTGTAACACCGTGTTTCGGTTGTCAGTGCTGCTTCCAGATTTATAGGTAACAATCTAAAATTGTATCACATAGAATTAATTGAAACAAACCTGATTTAATGAGATAAGTTCCTTTGCTGCACGTATTAAGATGTTATGTTTTTTTGAGTCTATTTTCTGATCAGCACTGAGATTTTGTGTTTAAAGGAGGTGTTGTCAGGCTTGATCTAATGATTATTATCTTTGTTGATTAATCTGCCGATCATATTCTTGGTTTATCGATCAGTTTATCGATCAGTTTATGGATCGTTGTTTCCTCTTGTGTGTAGATATGATCAGCCAGCGGTCTGGAGGCTCCAGGTCGGCGTCAGGAGTTCAGCTGGGCACCGGCAGAGGAACTCTGCGGCTGCGCTCTAAAGGCCCGGCGACTGTGGAGGAGCTGGTTAGTGTGTTCTCACCTGCGGGCTGATAACAGATCTTAATTCCGTTTCCTGACTCTTGTTTGTTTGATTTCTGTCCACCGCAGCCGTCTGCGTTCGAGGAAAAGGCCATCGAGAAGGTGGACGACCTGCTGGAGAGCTACATGGGCATCAGAGACAGCGAGCTGGGTACGTGTGTGTGTCGACCCCGTCACAGTCAGTTTGTGTCGGCTGCCGTTTCGTGCTCGCTAAATGTTCTCTGACCTCTCTCCGTCTCCTCAGCGGCGACCATGGTGGAGCTGGGAAAGGACAAAAAGAACCCCGATGAGTTTGCGGAGGCTTTAGACGAAACCCTGGGAGACTTCGCCTTCCCGGACGAGTTTGTTTTCGACGTCTGGGGTGCCATCGGCGACGCAAAGGTCGGGCGGGTGTAACCACGGAAGCTAATGGATTAGAACGACCCGTATGTGTGTGTGACACCCACAACAGTCAGCACTACTAGGAAAACACAACACTACCGTCATGAGTTTGTTTTTATTCCAGTGTATACTCCTCTTGTTTTTAATTTAGAGTGCACCCTTTTTTGGGAGACTCTGAGCTTAATGCCAGTTAATGGGAGAAGAAGAAGAAGAAGAAGAAGAAGACTGTGATGACTTCCCAAGTGCTTTTATTTGTCTTCCGGCTTTTCCCAGAAAACTACGAGCACGCCGACGAGCATTTCCCTCTGACCGCATCACGTGACCCTGCATGTCGTCGTCGTAGTTGCTGGCAGTGGAACGAGTGCAGCACGAGTCTCTGAAGAAGGGAGAGATGAAGGACAGCGGCTAACACTGAGTAGAGAGCTGATACTTAGTACAAAATAAAATGTGATTTATTGTTTTAGTTTCCCCGCTGCACGCTGCACCGTGTCGCACTGCGCTGTAAACCAACATTGGGAGCGGACGGATTGAGCGGCGTTGCACAGTAACGAAGAAGCGTCCGTGTTTCTCTTCCGGACCAGTTTTAAGAGCATGTGCTGTTACATTTTTTTGTCTCCATGATGAATTCTGCTGGTTTTATGTTTTTTTTTCTTTTATTTTGGTGAGAGATTTTTAAAAAGATGTAGTTTGCTGAAGATTCATCGTCAAACCGTAGCACTAAAAGCTCAGCGGGGTTCGTCCACCGCTAACACACTCCACACTGCTGTAGTGACGCTAACCTGCGGCGCATTCCAGTTTTACTTTCATACAGAGAATCAGTGTTAATTTACCTTTTTTATTGAAGGTCATGAAACCAGAGTGAGAAGCAGGTCGGTCTCCAGGTTTGTTGGATTGTGTGTGTGTGTGTGTGTGTATTATTTTTTTTATGGTGAGTGTTTTTATATGAAGTGACGTGACGTCTATTTTAAAGAAGAGTTTGATCTCGTGTTGCAACTACTTCATTGTTGTGAAGCATTACAGAAGGCAGTATTACAGAAGAGAGAGCGGAGAGAGAGGGAGGTCGTTGTGTTAAGAAAGAAAGATGGAGAATCTGTTAAAGGGACAGTTCACCTCAAAGTCAAGAACACACGTTTGTCCTCTGACCCGTCATGCTGTTCTCCGGTCTGGATCGTTTCGGTGTATACATATAAATAATAATCAAACTAGACCAAAGTAAAACTCAACAACAACGTCTCAAGATAATCTAAGATGATCCTGCTTGACGAAGCGATCGGCTGGTGCAGTTTGGCGAAGGAGAAAATAGTTCCTACATGAAACTGCTCACACGAAGGGCTGTGAGTTGTGTGAGATTTTGCTGTTGAGTTTCTCAAATGTTATTTTTTTATATCTGAGGAAAGGCAGACGTCTGCACGCCAACAGATAAACAGTGTAGAAACAACAAGAGGAACAGTGTGGATTCTTGGTTTTGGAGTGAACTGCCCCTTTAAAAACAAATTGCCTTCATTTCTTCTCATTCCATGTATTTTCTTTTTGTTAGAAGTTTGCATTCTGGTGCACGGTGCTGAAAAAAAAACCCGTCAGCGGGGCAGAAAAGATACCAAACAACAGGCGGCGCTGCACCGACTGCTCAGCGCAGGTGAACACATGTCTTAAAAAACAAAACAACAAAACCTTTTTTTTTTTTTTGGTGTTTTAACCTTTTCAGTATATCCAAATGTATGAAGCTATTTTGTAGTTTTGTTTGAGAGTTAATGAATATCTAAATGGGTTGTGTAATGAAACTGACGCTAGAACACTGTAACACTGAGAAGAACACGTTATTTTGATGGCTTTGTATTACACTGTTGTCAATGTCCAATTATATTGCAATAATAACATCGACATGACAGTTTTCCTGCTGTTTGGTCTTTTTTCTTGAACACCGGCGCCGGACTCGTCAACCGAAAGAGAATTAGTCAACAACTATTTTGGTGATCGATTGGGGCGGAAATGGTTTAATGACGTCATTCTCTGAACTTACCAGACTGTTATGACACTTGTCTTGTATTATATTCACATTACTGGTGATTATTTATGTGTTTCATTTAGTGTGTTACTATTTTGTCTAAGTACCGACAGTGAAAAATATTGCGATATTTGATTTTGTCACCTCTTCGTAGTGCTCCGAGGTGCTTTTGAGGGGATCTGATTGGTCGATAAAGCCTAAAAAATATTCTATTCTGCTTAAAAGCCAAATGTTGCCCAGCCATAATCAAAAAACTACTATTTTTTCAAACAAAAATCTAAAAAATTTACAGATTCCAGCTTCTTAAATGTAAAGAAGTTGCTGCTTTCCTTTGTCGTTGATGAGAAGCATATTGAAGAAGTCACTTTGAGCTCTGAGAAAATGTGATGAGCATTTTCCCAATTTTGTAAATATGTTTCAGACTAAACGATGAGTTAGTCGCAGCTCCACTAAACAAAGCACAGTTCCTCACAGCTGTGAGCCGCGGACTCACTCAGACGTCACACTGGTTCTGTTGAAGTGTTTACTGAGATCACATTATCGGACACGAGAGAGAGAGACGGTGCTGAGATGTGTTCAAGTGTTTTCCAACGTTCACAGACACCTTCCCTGAGTGTGTGTTTGTGTTTCTTCTCGCCGTGTCCTCCTGAAATATGCACGACATTTAACCAGACAGTGAAATCACTCCGGGTGCCAGCGGGGCCGTTACAGGTGATGTAATGAGATCCACCTTAGTGAACCTGATCGTGCTGCCGGAGCTCAGCGGGGTCACCGACAGGCCTCGTGTTAAACCCAGGAATGATTTGTCCTCGGCACCTTTTTCAGTATGTTTAGATAATTAAACGTGATGCAGATGTTCTGACCCGTCGCCCTCTAACACCACCTGACTCTTTTCGAAGAACCGTGTTGTGGCGGGCAGATGAGGGTTGTGACGCGTCCCTTTATTTACTAGAAGCGAAGGAAACCTGTTCTTCTGGTCCCTGTCGGTCTGTAACCCTGGCGGCTCATAAACTGTGTCCAGATCACTCAGGACTCCTGCAGCATTCAGAGAGGAGCTCTTCTTCTTCCTGACACAGCTGTAACAGAACCCCCCCTGCCAACAGGAACCATGGCGCTGCGCCCACGGGCTTCCTCTCAGCCTGGAAAACTGTCTTTCTTCCAGAGTCCCAAGGTGGCTTTGGCCCTTCGACCCCGGGCTGTTTCCTCGCGTTCAGGCTCCATGCTGGAGGAGGAGCTGTCCTGTCCCGTCTGCTGTGAGATCTTCAGGGACCCCGTGGTTCTCAAGTGCAGCCACAGCTTCTGCCGAGCCTGCCTGCAGCAGTTCTGGAACAAGAAGAAGGCGAGACGCGAGTGTCCCGTCTGCAGGAGGAAGTGCTCCCTGACGGAGCCCACGGTCAGCCTGGCGCTGAAGAACGTGGCCGACACCTTCCTGAGGGAGCAGCAGCGCACGGCCGGAGCGGGACCAGGAACCGGACCAGGTCCGGGGGAGCAGGCGGTGATAATAGAGGAGAAGTGCGTCACACACGGGGAAGTCCTCAAACTCTTCTGTCTGGATGACTCAGAAGTGCTTTGCTGTGTGTGTCACACATCCAAGAAGCACCAGGGACACCGAGTGTGCCCCCTGGAAGAGGGAGCCCAGGACCTGAAGGTGACGTGTTCGTGTTGAGCTGCAGTTTATTATTTAAATCAATAAGCTTTGTACAATCAGTCAGGAACATCATCAGTATTTAACATTTCAGGCTCACTGTCAGAATAATCTTGTTTTCCTTTCAGGCGGAGATGAAGAAGGAGCTCATTCCTCTGAAGAAGAACCTGCGCAGCCTCTATGAAGCCAAGCAGGAGTGTGATGACACAACTGTGCACATCAAGGTATCAACAAACACACACCAGAGATCCACGAAACACTAGACGACCGAACCCGAGCCGCGCTGCTGCTGTTGGTGTGTAAACATGTCAGCCGAGGTGTAAGAAAACACACCCAGTTCATCTTCAGGGTGCCAGATCTCCTCGTCCTGTCGGCGTGTGCTGATATTTGAGGAGATAATATTTTGTAATCACTGTACCAGAGTACAAATCTGAGGTACTTCTTCTTTACTTGAGTCAACAACACGTCAGAGGGAAATACTGTCCTTTTATAATTGCTTTGGTTGCTTCTTACTTTCCAAATCATGATGTTTACACGCGACACATATGAAGATCTTGTAAGTCGAGTTGAAAGAATCCTGTTTAATTAACCCAAGTAGTTGACTGGAAGAAAAGTGAATGATGACAAATTTAAATTGAGGAACATTTGATGCTTCCGGCTCCACAAATGTGAACATTTGCTGCTTTTCCTTGAAGTTATTTTAATACTTTAATGTGTTAGTGATCATTTTAAGGTGAGGACTGAACAAACATTGTGAAGGTGATAATCGTGATTACATCTCTCACCATTTATTAGACAAAATAGGTAAAAGTGAGCTCCACCTCAGCAAACTTACTCATTCATTAAGTTAATGAATGAGCAATACATGATTTCATGATGTCACATGTAACAGTAAAACAGTCACAGGGGGCTTTTTTCTGCATTTATTACTTTTACTTTTTGATACTTTAAGCACATTTTATGATTATTCTTACACACTTTTACTTAATTTACATTCCCCTGGAGGTCTTTACATTTTTTTTTTCAGTGTTGTATTGGTACTTTTACATCCTCCACCACTGCATCAGTCACATTATTGTACATTCAGTGTTTGAACCCTCATGTGTGCCAGAACCAGACTCAGGCCACAGAGAAGCAGATCCGAGAGGAGTTCCAGCAGCTGCGGGAGTTTCTGCAGAAGGAGGAGGCGGCTCGGCTGGCCGTCCTGCAGCAGGAGGACGAGGAGAAGAAGGAGCTGGTGAAGAGGAAGTCGGACAGCATCACCAGCGCCATCCTCACCTTCTCTCACGCCGTCATCGCCATCGAGAATGAGATCGCCTCCAGTGACGCTCTCTTCCTCAAGGTGAGGGACGTTTATCATCCACTCTTCTCTCTGAACTCATCCGACCGTCTCTAATACTCTCTCTTCTGATTTCAGAGTTATGCCAACATAAAGAAAAGGTAAGTTTTCTGATCTTCTGTGTCTGTTTAAACCAGACTCGCCTCACTAGCTGTTCTGTACTGACAGATTCTGGTGTTTGATTTTTATCTCACAGAGCTCAGATCCCACAGACGGATCCAGGAAAAGTGTCCGGTGCTCTGATCGATGTGGCCAAACACGTCAGCTCCATCAAGTTCCATGTGTGGGAGAAGATGCTGGAGCTGGTTCAGTACAGTAAGCGCTCACTTTGATCGTTTTTATTTCATCTTTTAATTCGTTTAACCTTTATTATAACTCAGAAATACACTGACGGCTCATTTGCAATATAGCTGAGTGTAAAACAATAGACAAAAGATCCTAGACAATAAAAATACAAAGAGGAAGCTTACATAAAAATCGCAATAAAAGTAGTAATAAAAAGTAAAAAATACAGTCAAAACGTTGCTATAACCATGTGATAATGAAATTGGCAGGACATCTCCTTTTTTATGTATCTATTTATTACAGAAACCCTGAAGGACAAGGAAGGAAAAAAAACAATTCTGGTGCTATTTTTCTAATTTCTAAAATATTTTTTTTATGTGTCATTTTTCGAGTGAAAAATCTTTTTTTCCCGGCTGAATTTTTTTTTTCACATGCAGAAGTATTTTTTTTCCCGCATGTTTGAAACCCAGTAAAAAGAATTTTTTTCCGAGGAAATTGACAAAACCTCTCTTTTTATGTATCTACTTATTATTTGATGTTTAGTTACTTATTTAGGTTGTAGACCTGTTGATAAATTTGTCAGAAAGGTTTGATTTTATATTTTGGACGTAAGTAAAGTACGGAAGCCCTGAGGCGCGACAAGGGAGACATTTTTTTCTGGTGTTCCTTTTTCTAAGATCTAACATTATGTTTTCCAGAGTGAAAAAAAAAGTGCACTCTGTTTCCTACATGGAAAAAATATTTTCATGTATCGAGTGAAAAAAGTGTGTTGTGTTGAAAGGAGTAAAAGAAAAAAATTCCAAGGTTTCTTTCTGTAATACTCATTTTGACCACAAGAGGCTTTTTTTTTCACTCGACACATGAAAAGATTTTTTCCATGTGTGAAACAGGTTAACAAGTAAATTTTTTTCATGCGTAGAGCCAAGTAAAAAAAAATATTTTTCTCAAGTGAAATCTTTTTTTGTGTGTGAAAGTGAAACATATTTCACATATGAGCTTTTTTTTTCACTCTGTTTCACACAGAATTTTATTTTCCATGTGTCAAAAGGAGTAAAAAGAAAATCACTTGTCAAAAAAAAAAATTAATTCGGCTCGACACATGAAAAATGTTTTTTGGAAAAAAAATGTTTTTTTCCCCAAAAAAGTGAAAAAAAAAAATTAAAAAGTGATTTTCACATGAAAACATGAAAAACATGAAAAAAGAAAATTCACTTGGCTCGACACATGAAAAAAACATTTTAGAACTTAGAAAAATAATTATTACAAAAAATTATTGTTAACATTTTTTTTTTCACTTGGCTCAACACATTTTTTGGGGGGAAAACAAATTCTCCCTTTCCCACTCAGGGCTTCCGTACGTTACTTATTTCACAATACAAAATACAAAATCAAACCTTTCTGACACACAACATGTCTACAACCTAAATAAGTAACTAAACACCAAATAATAAATAAATACACAAAAATGCAGATGTTTCGTCATTTTTCACCGTGTTTCAAACGTACCGAAAAAAATATTTCAGGGGTGAATTTGTTTTTTTTTTACTCTTTTCAACACACGTCTCCACTCGACGTATTTGTTTTGGAACTTAGAAAAGTTTGACTGCTAATTGTTGGGTGCAGCAGTGAGACTGCTGCTTTACTCCCTCACTGTCTGTTGTTTCTCCCTCAGCTCCGATCACCCTGGACCCCAACACCGCCTACTCCTGGTTGTCCCTCTCCGCAGACCTGACCAGCGTCACCAACACCGGGTCCCTCAAGCAGCTCCCGGCCAATCCTGAACGTTTTGGCCACTTTGTGTTCGTGCTGGGCTCAGAGGGCTTCACTTCAGGGCGCCATGCCTGGGAAGTGGATGTGGGCGACAAGACGGACTGGATGCTCGGGGTGGTCAAGGAGTCCATCGACAGGAAGGGGCACATCTCGGGCTGTCCCGAGGGCGGCTTCTGGATGATCTCGCACTACGAGGGCGAGTACTCGGCCATGACGAGACCCAGCACCCCGCTGCATCCGGTGGGAGAGCTCACCCGCGTCAGGGTGCAGCTGGACTACGACTCCGGAGAGGTGAGCTTCTCCAACCCTGTCAGCATGACGCCCATCTACACCTTCGTCGACTTCTTCACTGAGAAGATGTTCCCCTTCTTCTGCCCTGGAGCCAACATTAACGGCAACAACCCCAAACCACTGAAGATCGGCCCCGCCAAGGTGGCTGTGTGGAACAGCGCCACATGGTGACTTTAAAGACTCCGTGCACTGAACGTAATCATTTAATCAATATGATTTAAAGATTAAAGCAGATGACGTCGGTGCATGTTTGTGTGTAAAAAGAGCACGATGGAAGCAAAGTAGTTCTAACAGGATTGGTTTATTTCACTTGGGTTCATTTAGTGATCAACTTACTGCAGTGACACACAAAGCGGTTGCTTGTTACCAGGGGAGGGTTTTGCCTTTATAATCCAGGTATGCTGCATTTTGCTTCTCAGTCAGGGACTCCATCACACTAAGCATCCCTGTCACACTCTCCGGAGCATCAATCTCCCCCTAGTGGTCGGAAACACACAAAGTTAACAAGATGGCTCACACAGGAAGTCAACCCTCGTCACTCCTCACACAAAACGACTGTCTAATGTTTGTTCTCACGAAACAGTTCTGCAGCAACATCCCCGCTTTAAGCAATATAACTGGTTTAAATCTGCTTTTGTCTCCCCTCATATGTGACACAGAACTGTTTATCTCAGGTACCACAGCTGTGGTAGTCGATGCTTTTTCACAAGTTATGTGAAAAGCATGCATGCCCACCAACGATAAAGCATGCATCCATTATTAAAAATACATTTATATGAACTTCACATTACTTAACATTTTATTTTACAGTTAAAAATAGCAGAGTGTCAGTCAGACGCAGATAACCGCAGCTTGCTGTGCAAGAAACCTCAGGTTTCCTGTAGTCCTGCTGCTAGCCGCCTTTGTCAGTAGGTGAAAAGCTGCACTAGAGTTTATCTACAGTCAGCTTTAACTGCATGCTTACATATTTTAGGTCATAGTTCAGAGAGAATTATCAGAGAGGTTAGTTTTGTTTGTTTTGTGACTCAGACACAAAAGCAAACTTGATAATCCTGCTCTCTGCAACTTCTTTGGATTACTGAGATTTGCATTAATTCACAGCACTGAGCAAAACTGAAGTCCTGCAATATGAATGACTCTTACTTTGTAGAAAGATCTGTAGAAACTGCTGTGTGTGAAATGTAAAATCAAACAATGTGATGGAATTATTGCACCTCTTAATTAATAAAACAATCTTATCATTCAGAGCTGAATTCTCCTCTACAATAGTCGTATTGTATTCTTTTATGACTGGACCTGTGAGGTCAGTGAGAGTTACTGACTAACCTGCTCTCCACCCATGTCGGTGCGCACCCAGCCAGGGTGCAGCAGAGAAAACAGGATCTCGTCCTTCTTCAGCTCCTCTGCAGCACACACTGTCAGCATGTTCAGACCTGCCTGAGAAGAGAAGAGAAGAGAAGAGAAGGAGGTAAAGAAGGAAGGAAAATATAGAACAGCGACAGGTCAATTCAGGTGATGGATGAGGTGTTTCACTCAATGAGTGTGAGGTCAGTCTTTTGAGCAGCAGGTTACAGTGTTGGCAGGTTGTTTCTCACCTTGCTGATGCGGTAGGGGATGTAGGTGAAGATGGGAAACAAGTCTTTGACAAGTTGCATTGAACCCAGATATGAGGTGATGTTGACAACGGCTGCTTTCCTGGTGGACATCCCGGGTATTTTACTGGCCTTCACTGCTGCACGAAGGTGAGGCAGGAACTCCTAATGATGACCAGCAGCAAGAGAGTCAACAAGAAGAAGCACAACACGTTCAAGGTGCAGGCAGCAGCTCCCAGAAATGCAGTATTTCAGTGTTTCACGCTTTCCCTCTCACTTACTTGAGTCATGTACAAAGGACCCATGAGATTGGTGTTCAGAGTTGTCTGCATGCCCTCTGCAGTGGTCTCCTGCAGGCTGCTTTTGTCCAAGTGCGCTGCATTGTTAATCAGCAGGTTGAGACCATCCGTCCCCACCTGAGCGCCCACCTGCTGGGAGCACTGTTTAATGCTACCAAGGTCAGTGGTGTCTGACAGAGAGAGAGACAGTGAGAGAGTCAGTCAATAGCAGACTTGCAGATAAATATCACAACACAGGGCTGCTGGGAGCAGGACAGAGAGTTTGTCAGTATATAACAGAAAGAAAGAGTGTATACCCAGACGTATGATGTGGACATTAGGATGCTTCTTTGCCAGCGCTTGCAGGGCCTTTAAATACACCGAGAAGACAAGTTTTTAAATCAGAGGACGCACACGGCTGATCACTTCACATCTTCTCGCCTCTCAATTACTGCAACTCTGTGGTTTGCAAGATCACTTTCTGATTTTTTGCTAGGCAGCAGGATTTGTTTGAGAGCTCAATGAAGGAACAAAGGTTGTAAAAACTCACCTCAGCCCTGGGTCCATTCGGGTCTCTGCAACAGGCAAACAGCTTTTTAGGTGGAGATTTGCCCTCCACCATTTGCTTCACCATCTCCAGGCCCAAGCCTCTGTTGGCTCCTGTGATGAGCACGGTGACTGGTTGCGCCGCCATTTCCTCTGTCTCTGTATGCACGGTTCTCTGTCTGAGCCTTTTTATAAAGCCCCTGTTGAATGTTTGGACTTTGGCCCGAGCACACCCACGTTCCTGTGTCTCAGTTTTTGTATAGAGCTGCTTCCTCTCTACCTCAAAATTCAGTCAGGGTGCAGCTGGACTACAACTCCAGAGAGGTGACCTTCTCCAACCCTGTCAGCATGACGCCCATCTACACCTTCACCGACTTCTTCACTGAGAAGATGTTCCCCTTCTTCTGCCCTGGAGCCAGCGCCACATGGTGACTTTAAAGACTCCGTGCACAGAACATAATTAATTAATCATAATTTAGAAATTAAAGCAGATGACATCGGTGCATGTTTGTGTCTAAAAAGAGCGCAATGGAAGCAAAGTAGTTCTAACAGGTTTGGTTTATTTCATTTGGGTTCATTTAGTGATCAACGTACTGCAGTGACACACAAAGCGGTTGCTTGTTACCAGGGGAGGGTTTTGCCTTTATAATCCAGGTATGCTGCATTTTGCTTCTCAGTCAGGGACTCCATCACACTAAGCATCCCCGTCACGCTCTCCGGAGCATCAATCTCCCCCTAGTGGTCGGAAACACACAAAGTTAACAAGATGGCTCACACAGGAAGTCAATCCTCGTCATTCCTCACACAAAACGACTGTCTAATGTTTGTTCTGCTCTGCAGCAACATCCACGCTTTAAGCAATTTCACTGGTTTAAATCTGCTTTTGTCTCCCATATGTGATACAGAACTGTTTTTCAATGTCAACGTCACACTACAGGTGAAAACATTTTCATGAACTGGTCAACTTTTTGATTTTGGGATATTTTGCATCCATAACATGTCTTCTTTCAACCCAGTGGAAGGAAAATGTCTGAAGTACTAGGTTTTTATTTTAGTTCATATCTTTATTGTGGAGATTTATTCAAATCTGCCAATATTTTACTAGATAGCCTCATTTTGATGAGAAAATTTGATTAAAAAAACATTATTGTCTTATTTTAGTTATCGACTGAAGAAGCTTAGCTGTGATTTTTATGAGTTTTTTTTTTTTTTTTTTACCCTATTTACATTTTTCTCCCTAAAAATGTTATGTTTATCGAAACTTTCCAAGTTTATTCCCATCTATGTTCCGGAGGTTTACACAGAGGGGTTTGTTCATATATTGTTCATTGTGCTTGATTTCTGGAAAATCATATTCCTAAAAAAATGGCAGAAAAGTGATTTTTTTTCTATTTTAAGCAGCAACCAAAAGAGATATCCAAAATTCCCTCAGTAAAAAAACTGAGTCCAATATCTCAACAAAATGAAACATAAATTTGAAACTGGTTTTATCGAATTGGTCAGATTTCCGCTAGATAATGCTATATTTTATGCTATATTTTAACATGAAGCTTCAAAAAACCTTTAAGAACAAGAATTCTGATCCACTGTTTAGATAGTTTCTGATATGATTATAATATCAAGACAATATCCAACTTTTGCAACACAAGATGTGTCTTCTAATTAATCAGAAGGGCTGACTGATGCGCTCACCTACACACACCTCAACAATCAACTGTGGTAGTCGATGCATTTCACAAGTTATCATCTTTTGCATGCATGCCCGCCAAAAATGAAGCATGCATCCATTATTAAAGATACATTTATATGAACTTCACGTTACTTAACACTTTATTTTACAGTTAAAAATAGCAGAGCGTCAGTCAGACGCAGAAAACCGCAGCTTGCTGTGCACTAAGAAACCCCAGGTTTCCTGTAGTACTGCTGCTAACTGCCTTCGTCAGGAGGTGAAAAGCTGTACTAGAGTTTAACCGCACATTTCTGTTTTAGGTCATAGTCCAGAGAGAATTATCAGAGAGGTTAGTTTTATTTGTTTTGGGACCGGACACATAAAGCAAACTTGAATCATTCTGATGTGAAAGGATGACTTGCAAATAATGAACAACATCTCATGATGTCAGTTGTATCAGCGACCTGTTTAACTTGATAATCCTGCTTTCTGTAACTTCTTTGGATTACTGGGATTTGGATTCATTCACAGCACTGAGCAAAACTGAAGCCTTGCAATGTGAATGAAGCCTACTTTGTAAAAAAAAAAAAGATCTGTAGAAACCACTGTGTGTGAAAAGTGAAATCAAACAACATGATGTAATTATTGCATCTCTCAATTATGAAAGCAGTCTTATCATTCAGTGCTGAATGTCTCCTCTACAATAGTTTTATTGTATTCTTTTATGACTGGACCTGTGGGGTCAGTGAGAGTTGCTGACTAACCTGCTCTCCACCCATGTCGGTGCGCACCCAGCCAGGGTGCAGCGTAGAAAACAGGATCTCGTCCTTCTTCAGCTCCTCTGCAGCACACACTGTCAGCATGTTCAGACCTGCCTAGGAAGAGAAAAGAAGAGAAGGAGGTAAAGAAGGTGTCAGGAAAATATAGAACAGCGACAGGTCAGTTGAAGAGATGGATGAACAGTTTCACTCAATGAGTGTGAGGTCAGTCCTTTGAGCAGCAGGTTACAGTGTTGGCAGGTTGTTTCTCACCTTGCTGATGCGGTAGGAGATGGCAGGATAGATGGAAAACAAGTCTTTGACAAGTTGGATTGAACCTAGATTTGAGGAGATGTTGATGACGGCTGCTTTCCTGGTGGACATCCCGGGTATTTTACTGGCCTTCACTGCTGCACGAAGGTGAGGAAGGAACTCCTAATGATGACCAGCAGCAAGAGAGTCAACAAGAAGAAGCACAACACGTTCAAGGTGCAGACAGCAGCTCCCAGAAATGCAGTATTTAAGTGTTTCAAACTTTCCCTCTCACTTACTTGAGTCACGTAGAAAGGACCCATGAGATTGGTGTTCAGAGTTGTCTGCAGGCTCTCTGCAGTGGTCTTCTGCAGGCTGCTGTTGTCCAAGTACCCTGCATTGTTAATCAGCAGGTTGAGACCATCCGTCCCCACCTGAGCGCCCACCTGCTGGGAGCACTGTTTAATGCTACCAAGGTCAGTGGTGTCTGACAGAGAGAGACAGTGAGAGAGTCAGTCAATAGCAGACATGCAGATAAATATCACAACACAGGGCTGCTGGGAGCAGGACAGAGAGCTTGTCAGTATATTACAGAAAGAAAGAGTGTATACCTAGACGTATGATGTGGACATTAGGATGCTTCTTTGCCAGCGCTTGCAGGGCCTGTAAATACACCGAGAAGACAAGTTTTTAATTCAGAGGACGCACACGGCTGATCACTTCACATCTTCTCTCCTCTCAATCACTGCAACTCTTTGGTTTGCAAGATCGTTTACTGATTTTTGCTGTCGATAATCTAGGCAGCAGGATTTGCAGAAAAGTTTGGAAAGACTCACCCCAGCCCTGGGTCCATTCGGGTCTCTGCAACAGGCAAACAGCTTTTTCAGCGGAGATTTGCCCTCCACCATTTGCTTCACCATCTCCAGGCCCAAGCCTCTGTTGGCTCCTGTGATAAGCACGGTGACTGGTTGCGCTGCCATTTCCTCTGCCTCTGTATACACGGTTCTCTGTCGGAGCGCTTTTATAAAGCCCCTGTTGAATGTTTGGACTTTGGCCCGAGCACAACCACGTTCTCATCTCAGTTTTTGTATAGAGCTGCTTCTTCTCTACCACAAAATTTAGTCAGGGTGCAATTGGACTACGACTCCGGAGAGGTGACCTTCTCCAACCCCAGCATGACGCCCTTCTACACCTTTACCGACTTCTTCACTCAGTACGTTTACATGCACAGCTTAGTCGGATTATAGCCATAGTTCGACTATGCCACTCAATCAGACAACTGCAATTGTCCGAGTATACATGCCAGTCAGAAAAACGAATTATTGGCTGAAGTATGTCATACCCCGGTATGCTAGGTGGCACTGTACCCATTTCAACTAGTGGTAATAGAGCCACCTCCGGCTGACCTCTTTACATCACCAGCAACAACAAACTCTGCCTCGGCATTCGAGAAAATGGTGTGCGAAGAGTGAGACGAAGCTACATCTTTGTACATTTCGTATATGGTGCACATGATCCGATCATAGTCGGACTAATCCAGTAATTTGGTTTTCTTGAGGGTTATGTAAACGTACAGACTGAAGATGTTCCCCTTCTTCTGTCCAGGAGCCAACATTAACGGCAACAACCCCAAACCACTGAAGATCTGCCCCGCCGAGGTGGCTGTGTGGAACAGCAGAACGTAACCATTTAATCAATAAGATTTAGAAATCAAAGCAGATGATGTCTGTGCATGTTTGTGTGTAAAAAGCGCACGATGGAAGCAAAGTAGTTGTAACAGGATTGGTTTATTTCATTTGGGTTGATTTAGTGATTGACAGCAGTGACACACAAAGCGGTTGCTTGTTACCAGGGGAGGGGTTTTCCTTTATAATCCAGGAATGCTGTATTTTGCTTCTCAGTCAGGGACTCCATCACACTAAGCATCCCCGTCACACTCTCCGGAGCATCAATCTCCCCCTGGTGGTTGGAAACACACAAAGTCGCACAGATCCTCGTCACTCCTCACATAAAATGACTGTTTAATGTTTGTTCTTACAAAACAGTTCTGCAGCAACCTCCACACTTTGAGCAATATAACTGGTTTAAATCTGCTTTTGTCTCCCCTCATATGTGACACAGAACTGTTTTTCAATGTCGACGTCACACTACAGGTGAAAACATTTTCATGAACTGGTCAATTATTAGATTTTAGGATATTTTGCTCCCATAACATGTCTTCTTTCACCCCAGTGGGAAAAAAATGTCTAAAACATACAACTAGGTTTTTATTTTAGTTCATATCTTTGTTGTGGAAATCAATTCAAATCTGCCCATATTTGACTAGAAAAGTTGGTTAGAAAAACAATTGTTGTCTTATTTTAGTTATCGACTGGAGAAGCTTAGCTGTGATGTCTATGAGGTAAATTGTTTTACCCTATTTACATTTTTTCCCCTAAACATGTAGAGAAATTAAGAGTTCAGAAATCTCCACTTTAGTATCACCTATCTGCACTAAACTTTTCCAGTTTTATTCCCATCTATGCTTCGGAGGTTTTCACAGAGGGATTTGTTTATATATTGTTCATTGTGCCTGATTTCTGAAAAACTGTATTCCTAAAAAAAGTGATTTGTTTTCTTTTTTCAGAAGGGCTGACTGATGGGTTTCATAACACATGAAGACACACACCTCAACAATCAACTGTGGTAGTCGATGCATTTTTACAAGTTATCATCTTTTGCATGCACGCACACCAACAATGAAACATGCATCCATTATTAAAGATACTGCTGGGACCAACAAATAAGGTCATTCGTTGTGGATTTCAAAATGGACTCATTCAGCTTTGAGCTACTATTGATCAGGGTGATAGACAGCTGATCAGATAGTCAAAACCCCAGTGCATCCTTGTTCTCTCTCTCTCACTTGATGCCCTTTGCTCCCTCAACTTCTTATCCTCAAGGGCTCCTCCCCCCCATAATTAATGATTATCCCTGATAATCATTAATTATTATTTATAGCCAAATTTAACCTACATCTCTCTTTTAATGTTGCATAAACTCTACTTTATGGTGTGTCATGTAATGCAAGATCCAATATAAATGGTGCCCCATGCGAGACAGTGTACCATTGACAATCGTTAATCAATGTGCAATAGTAGTTTCAGCATCATTTGGACAGTGCTAAAATTTGAGATTCACATCCTGAACCATTTTGCCAAAAGTCTTGACATTTAACCACTAGTCTACTACAGGAGAAAACGCTTATTTGTACTTACAAACAATTGCAGTGTGATGAGAATTGATTTATCAATCAAATTTACATTATTTATTGGCCCCAATCTGTATGCCCAGAGCTGCTAGATTGTGCCATTGCCACCCCTCCTCCACAGGAAGCTACCCCCATGGTGTAGGCCAGCACACAATTTGGTTAGGCAAGTGTTCTCCCCCCAAGCTACACTACAGAGGGTCTGCCAAAGCCACACAATAGCCAACCACACTGATCATTGTTTAGACAATTTGCTTAACAATGGAGAGCCCCTGTGTAGAGCGATTTATTGAGTGTAAAACCTGGCTGCCCTGAAGTCATTAGCAGGCTAAATCTCATTGAGTGCAATGAGGAGATAGAGTCCCTGCTTAAGGACAGTTGTGATGCACAGACAGCATCCACAGGCCAGTTGTTAAGATGCTTGCTTCTTATCTTCCACAGGCAAACCAGCCTTGCTGTTCAGAGCAAAACAACCCTAGAACAGGAGGTAGAACTCCTTAGAACACACAATTCTAGTCTCATCCATGAAGTTCAGATAACTAATAAGAAAGCCATACACTATTTAGATGACCTGCACTCAGCAGAATTACATCTTTGTTTACACAAGGAGGAGTTGTTAAGGCTCGTCCCCACCGCTGTCGTCCAGCCAATGTGATTCGAGTTACTCCGATTCACACTCCTCCCTTGATGGAAGGTTGACTCCCTCTCCACTCAGAAGATGTGAACAATTCTCAACTGAACCTAAGTCCTTGGGAATGAAGTCAGTTCCTTAACCTCCACTGAGAAACAGAGATGACAGTAACATGACTTTCCATCTTCCTGAAACAGACAATGAGGTCACAGGTAGTTTATTCCCCAGAAGATGTTCTACCCAACGCTCCCAAACTCTGATGCATGACACATTCATCAGGGCCCTTTCCTTTTAAAAGGGGGACCAGATCACTCCAAGAGTGCCCCGCCTCCTCTCTGCACTTCCATGAGAGTGATAACAGCTGTCCTGACTCTGCCTCTCAGCTAGACAGACCTGCAGCATGTGATGTCAATGGCCGTAGAAACGCTAGCTTAGAGTGCCTCCGCCTTGAAGAGCTTGAGTCTATGGCTAGGGACATTTATCATTTTGAGCCAGACTGTGATCAGCATGTTGAGAATTATCTTAGTTCACTTGACCGTTGTCTAACTGAATTGCTGCTGACAACCTGAGACCAAATGGGGGATGTTGGGACCCACAGATGAAGTCATTCATCGTGGATTTCAAAATGGACTCTGAGCTGAACTCAACTAAATCTCCCTTTTAATGTTGCATGAACACTACTTAATTGTGCCTTGTGTAATGCAAGGCCCAACAATACATTTATATGAATTCACGTTACTTAACACTTTACTTTACAGTTGAACATAGCAGAGTGTAATTCAGACGCAGATAACAGCAGCTTGCTGTGCAAGTAAGAAACCTCAGGTTTCCTGTAGTCCTGCTGCTAGCCACCTTTTGTCAGGAGGTGAAAAGCTGCACTAGAATTGATCTACAGTCAGTTTTAACCACATGCTCCCGTGTTTTAGGTCATAGTCCACACTGAATTTAATCATTGCAGAGAGTTATCAGAGAGGTTAGTTTTATTTGTTTTGGGACTCGGACACATCAAAGCAAACTTCAATGATTCTGATGTGTAATGATGACTTGCAAATAATAAACAACATCTCATGATGCCATCTGTATTAGCGACCTGTTTCAATTTGATAATCCTGCTCTCTGTAACTTCTTTGGATTACTGGCATTTGGATTAATTCACAGCACTGAGCAAAACTGAAGTCCTGCAATGTGAATGAAGCCTACTTTGTAAAAAAAGATCTGTAGAAACCGCTGTGCGTGAAATGTGAAATTAATCAACACGATGGAATTATAGCGCCTTTCAATTAATGAAGCAATTTTATCATTCAGAGCTGAATGTTTTATTGTATTCTTTTATGACTGGACCTGTGGGGTCAGTGAGAGTTGCTGACTAACCTGCTCTCCACCCATGTCGGTGCGCACCCAGCCAGGGTGCAGCAGAGAAAACAGGATCTCGTCCTTCTTCAGCTCCTCTGCAGCACACACTGTCAGCATGTTCAGACCTGCCTGAGAAGAGAAGAGAAGAGAAGAGAAGAGAAGAGAAGGAGGTAAAGAAGGAAGGAAAATATAGAACAGTGACAGGTCAACTGAGGTGATGGATGAGGAGTTTCACTCAATGAGTGTGAGGTCAGTCCTTTGAGCAGCAGGTTACAGTGTTGGCAGGTTGTTTCTCACCTTGCTGATGCGGTAGGAGATGGCAGGATGGTTGGAAAAAAAGTCTTTGACAAGTTGGATTGAACCCAGACATGAGGTAATGTTGACAACGGCTGCTTTCCTGGTGGACATCCCGGGTATTTTACTGGCCTTCACTGCTGCACGAAGGTGAGGCAGGAACTCCTAATGATGACCAGCAGCAAGAGAGTCAACAAGAAGAAGCACAACACGTTCAAGGTGCAGACGGCAGCTCCCAGAAATGCAGTATTTAAGTGTTTCACACTTTCCCTCTCACTTACTTGAGTCATGTACAAAGGACCCATGAGATTGGTGTTCAGAGTTGTCTGCAGGCTCTCTGCAGTGGTCTCCTGCAGGCTGCTTTTGTCCAAGTACCCTGCATTGTTAATCAGCAGGTTGAGACCACCCGTCCCCACCTGAGCGCCCACCTGCTGGGAGCACTGTTTAATGCTACCAAGGTCAGTGGTGTCTGACAGAGAGAGAGACAGTGAGAGAGTCAGTCAATAGCAGACATGCAGATAAATATCAAAACACAGGGCTGCTGGGAGCAGGACAGAGAGTTTGTCAGTATATAACAGAAAGAAAGCGTGTATACCTAGACGTATGATGTGGACATTAGGATACTTCTTTGCCAGCGCTTGCAGGGCCTGTAAATACACCGAGAAGACAAGTTTTTAATTCAGAGGACGCACACGGCTGATCACTTCACATCTTCTCACCTCTCAATCACTGCAACTCTTTGGTTTGCAAGATCATTTACTGATTTTTGCTGTCAATAATCTAGGCAGCAGGATTTGCAGGAAAGGTTGTAAAGACTCACCTCAGCCCTGGGTCCATTCGGGTCTCTGCAACAGGCAAACAGCTTTTTCAGTGGAGATTTGCCCTCCAACATTTGCTTCACCATCTCCAGGCCCAAGCCTCTGTTGGCTCCTGTGATAAGCACGGTGACTGGTTGCGCTGCCATTTCTTCTGCCTCTGTATGCACGGTTCTCTGTCTGAGCGCTTTTATAAAGCCCCTGTTGAATGTTTGGACTTTGGCCCGAGCACACCCACGTTCTCATCTCAGTTTTTGTATAGAGCTCCTTCTTCTCTACCACAAAATTTAGTCAGGGTGCAATTGGACTACAACTCCGGAGAGGTGACCTTCTCCAACCTTCACCGACTTCTTCACTCAGTACGTTTACATGCACAGCTTTGTCAGATTATAGCCATAGTTCGACTATGCCACTCAATCAGACAACTGCAATTGTCCGAGTATGAATGTCGGTGAGAAAATCAAGTTATTGGCTGAAACATGCCATACCCTGGTATGCTAGGTGGCGCTGTACCCATTTCAACTAGTGGTAATAGAGCCACCTCCGGCTGACCTCTTTACATCACCAGCAACAACAAACTCTGCCTCGGCATTCGAGAAAGATGGTGTACGAAGAGCGAGGAGACGCTACATCTTTGTACATTTCGTATATGGTGCACATGATCCGATCATAGTCGGACTAATCCAGTAATTTGGTTTTCTTGAGTGTTATGTAAACGCACTAACTGCAGATGTTCCCCTTCTTCTGTCCAGGAGCCAACATTAACGGCAACAACCCCAAACCACTGAAGATCTGCCCCGCCGAGGTGGCTGTGTGGAACAGCAGAACGTAACCATTTAATCAATATGATTTAGAAATCAAAGCAGATGATGTCTGTGCATGTTTGTGTGTACAAAGCGCACGATGGAAGCAAAGTAGTTGTACCAGGATTGGTTTATTTCATTTGGGTTCATTTAGTGATTGACTGCAGTGACACACAAAGCGGTTGCTTGTTACCAGGGGAGGGGTTTTCCTTTATAATCCAGGAATGCTGTGTTTTGCTTCTCAGTCAGGGACTCCATCACACTAAGCATCCCCATCACGCTCTCCGGAGCATCAATCTCCCCCTGGTGGTTGGAAACACACAAAGTCGCACAGATCCTCGTCACTCCTCACATAAAATGACTGTCTAATGTTTGTTCTTACAAAACAGTTCTGCAGCAACCTCCGCACTTTAAGCAATATAACTGGTTTAAATCTGCTTTTGTCTCCCCTCATATGTGACACAGAACTTTTTTTCAATGTTGACGTCACACTACAGGTGAAAACATTTTCATGAACTGGTCAATTATTAGATTTTAGGATATTTTGCTCCCATAACATGTCTTCTTTCACCCCAATCGGAAGAAGAAAATGTCTAAAACATACAACTAGGTTTTTATTTTAGTTCATATCTTTGTGGTGGAAATTAATTCAAATCTGCCCATATTTTACTAGAACATTTGGTTAGAAAAACAATTGTTGTCTTATTTTAGTTATCGACTGGAGAAGCTTAGCTGTGATGTCTATGAGGTAAATTGTTTTACCCTATTTACATTTTTTCCCCTAAACATGTAGGGAAATTTAGAGTTACTCTGTTTCAGAAATCTCCACTTTAGTATCACCTATCTGCACTAAACTTTTCCAGTTTTATTCCCATCTATGTTTCGGAGGTTTTCACAGAGGGATTTGTTTATATATTGTTCATTGTGCCTGATTTCTGAAAAACTGTATTCCTAAAAAAAGTGATTTGTTTTCTTTTTTCAGAAGGGCTGACTGATGGGTTTCATAACACATGAAGACACACACCTCAACAATCAACTGTGGTAGTCGATGCATTTTCACAAGTTATCATCTTTTGCATGCACGCACACCAACAATGAAACATGCATCCATTATTAAAGATACTGTTGGGACCAACAAATAAGATCATTCGTTGTGGATTTCATAATGGACTCATTCAGCTTTGAGCTACTATTGATCAGGGTGACAGACAGCTGATCAGATCAAAACCCCAGTGCTTCTTTTATCTCTCTCTCTCACTTGATGCCCTTTGCTCCCTCAACTTCTTATCCTCAAGGGCTCCTCCCCCCCATAATTAATAATTATCCCTGATAATCATTAATTATTATTGATAGCCAAATTTAACCTACATCTCTCTATTAATGTTGCATAAACACTACTTTATGGTGTCTCATGTAATGCAAGGTCCAATATAAATGGTGCCCCGTGTGAGACAATGTACCGTTGACAATCGTTAATCAATGTGCAATAGTAGTTTCAGCATCATTTGGACAGTGCTAAAATTTGAGATTCACATCCTGAACCATTTTGCCAAAAGTCTTGACATTTAACCACTAGTCTACTACAGGAGAAAACGTTGATTTGTACTTACAAACAATTGCAGTGTGATGAGAATTGATTTATCAATCAAATTTACATTATTTATTGGCCCCAATCTGTATGCCCAGAGCTGCTAGATTGTGCCATTGCCACCCCTCCTCCACAGGAAGCTACCCCCATGGTGTAGGCCAGCACACAATTTGGTTAGGCAAGTGTTCTCCCCCCAAGCTACACTACAGAGGGTCTGCCAAAGCCACACAATAGCCAACCACACTGATCATTGTTTAGACAATTTGCTTAACAATGGAGAGCCCCTGTGTAGAGCGATTTATTGAGTGTAAAACCTGGCTGCCCTGAAGTCATTAGCAGGCTAAATCTCATTGAGTGCAATGAGGAGATAGAGTCCCTGCTTAAGGACAGTTGTGATGCACAGACAGCATCCACAGGCCAGTTGTTAAGATGCTTGCTTCTTATCTTCCACAGGCAAACCAGCCTTGCTGTTCAGAGCAAAACAACCCTAGAACAGGAGGTAGAACTCCTTAGAACACACAATTCTAGTCTCATCCATGAAGTTCAGATAACTAATAAGAAAGCCATACACTATTTAGATGACCTGCACTCAGCAGAATTACATCTTTGTTTACACAAGGAGGAGTTGTTAAGGCTCGTCCCCACCACCGTCGTCCAGCCAATGTGATTCGAGTTACTCCGATTCACACTCCTCGCTTGATGGAAGGTTGACTCCCTCTCCACTCAGAAGATGTGAACAATTCTCAACTGAACCTAAGTCCTTGGGAATGAAGTCAGTTCCTTAACCTCCACTGAGAAACAGAGATAACAGTAACATGACTTTCCATCTTCCTGAAACAGACAATGAGGTCACAGGTAGTTTATTCTCCAGAAGATGTTCTACCCAACACTCCCAAACTCTGATGCATGACACATTCATCAGGGCCCTTTCCTTTTAAAAGGGGGACCAGATCACTCCAAGAGTGCCCCGCCTCCTCTCTGCACTTCCATGAGAGTGATAACAGCTGTCCTGACTCTGCCTCTCAGCTAGACAGACCTGCAGCATGTGATGTCAATGGCCGTAGAAACGCTAGCTTAGAGTGCCTCCGCCTTGAAGAGCTTGAGTCTATGGCTAGGGACATTTATCATTTTGAGCCAGACTGTGATCAGCATGTTGAGAATTATCTTAGTTCACTTGACCGTTGTCTAACTGAATTGCTGCTGACAACCTGAGACCAAATGGGGGATGTTGGGACCCACAGATGAAGTCATTCATCGTGGATTTCAAAATGGACTCTGAGCTGAACTCAACTAAATCTCCCTTTTAATGTTGCATGAACACTACTTAATTGTGCCTTGTGTAATGCAAGGCCCAACAATACATTTATATGAATTCACGTTACTTAACACTTTACTTTACAGTTGAACATAGCAGAGTGTAATTCAGACGCAGATAACAGCAGCTTGCTGTGCAAGTAAGAAACCTCAGGTTTCCTGTAGTCCTGCTGCTAGCCACCTTTTGTCAGGAGGTGAAAAGCTGCACTAGAATTGATCTACAGTCAGTTTTAACCACATGCTCCCGTGTTTTAGGTCATAGTCCACACTGAATTTAATCATTGCAGAGAGTTATCAGAGAGGTTAGTTTTATTTGTTTTGGGACTCGGACACATCAAAGCAAACTTCAATGATTCTGATGTGTAATGATGACTTGCAAATAATAAACAACATCTCATGATGCCATCTGTATTAGCGACCTGTTTCAATTTGATAATCCTGCTCTCTGTAACTTCTTTGGATTACTGGCATTTGGATTAATTCACAGCACTGAGCAAAACTGAAGTCCTGCAATGTGAATGAAGCCTACTTTGTAAAAAAAGATCTGTAGAAACCGCTGTGCGTGAAATGTGAAATTAATCAACACGATGGAATTATAGCGCCTTTCAATTAATGAAGCAATTTTATCATTCAGAGCTGAATGTTTTATTGTATTCTTTTATGACTGGACCTGTGGGGTCAGTGAGAGTTGCTGACTAACCTGCTCTCCACCCATGTCGGTGCGCACCCAGCCAGGGTGCAGCAGAGAAAACAGGATCTCGTCCTTCTTCAGCTCCTCTGCAGCACACACTGTCAGCATGTTCAGACCTGCCTGAGAAGAGAAGAGAAGAGAAGAGAAGAGAGGAGAAGAGAAGAGAAGAGAAGGAGGTAAAGAAGGAAGGAAAATATAGAACAGAGACAGGTCAACTGAGGTGATGGATGAGGAGTTTCACTCAATGAGTGTGAGGTCAGTCCTTTGAGCAGCAGGTTACAGTGTTGGCAGGTTGTTTCTCACCTTGCTGATGCGGTAGGAGATGGCAGGATGGTTGGAAAAAAAGTCTTTGACAAGTTGGATTGAACCCAGACATGAGGTAATGTTGACAACGGCTGCTTTCCTGGTGGACATCCCGGGTATTTTACTGGCCTTCACTGCTGCACGAAGGTGAGGCAGGAACTCCTAATGATGACCAGCAGCAAGAGAGTCAACAAGAAGAAGCACAACACGTTCAAGGTGCAGACGGCAGCTCCCAGAAATGCAGTATTTAAGTGTTTCACACTTTCCCTCTCACTTACTTGAGTCATGTACAAAGGACCCATGAGATTGGTGTTCAGAGTTGTCTGCATGCCCTCTGCAGTGGTCTCCTGCAGGCTGCTTTTGTCCAAGTACCCTGCATTGTTAATCAGCAGGTTGAGACCACCCGTCCCCACCTGAGCGCCCACCTGCTGGGAGCACTGTTTAATGCTACCAAGGTCAGTGGTGTCTGACAGAGAGAGAGACAGTGAGAGAGTCAGTCAATAGCAGACATGCAGATAAACATCAAAACACAGGGCTGCTGGGAGCAGGACAGAGAGTTTGTCAGTATATAACAGAAAGAAAGCGTGTATACCTAGACGTATGATGTGGACATTAGGATACTTCTTTGCCAGCGCTTGCAGGGCCTGTAAATACACCGAGAAGACAAGTTTTTAATTCAGAGGACGCACACGGCTGATCACTTCACATCTTCTCACCTCTCAATCACTGCAACTCTTTGGTTTGCAAGATCATTTACTGATTTTTGCTGTCAATAATCTAGGCAGCAGGATTTGCAGGAAAGGTTGTAAAGACTCACCTCAGCCCTGGGTCCATTTGGGTCTCTGCAACAGGCAAACAGCTTTTTCAGTGGAGATTTGCCCTCCACCATTTGCTTCACCATCTCCAGGCCCAAGCCTCTGTTGGCTCCTGTGATAAGCACGGTGACTGGTTGCGCTGCCATTTCTTCTGCCTCTGTATGCACGGTTCTCTGTCTGAGCGCTTTTATAAAGCCCCTGTTGAATGTTTGGACTTTGGCCCGAGCACACCCACGTTCTCATCTCAGTTTTTGTATAGAGCTCCTTCTTCTCTACCACAAAATTTAGTCAGGGTGCAATTGGACTACAACTCCGGAGAGGTGACCTTCTCCAACCTTCACCAACTTCTTCACTCAGTACGTTTACATGCACAGCTTTGTCAGATTATAGCCATAGTTTGACTATGCCACTCAATCAGACAACTGCAATTGTCCGAGTATGAATGTCGGTGAGAAAATCAAGTTATTGGCTGAAACATGCCATACCCTGGTATGCTAGGTGGCGCTGTACCCATTTCAACTAGTGGTAATAGAGCCACCTCCGGCTGACCTCTTTACATCACCAGCAACAACAAACTCTGCCTCGGCATTCGAGAAAGATGGTGTACGAAGAGCGAGGAGACGCTACATCTTTGTACATTTCGTATATGGTGCACATGATCCGATCATAGTCGGACTAATCCAGTAATTTGGTTTTCTTGAGTGTTATGTAAACGCACTAACTGCAGATGTTCCCCTTCTTCTGTCCAGGAGCCAACATTAACGGCAACAACCCCAAACCACTGAAGATCTGCCCCGCCGAGGTGGCTGTGTGGAACAGCAGAACGTAACCATTTAATCAATATGATTTAGAAATCAAAGCAGATGATGTCTGTGCATGTTTGTGTGTACAAAGCGCACGATGGAAGCAAAGTAGTTGTACCAGGATTGGTTTATTTCATTTGGGTTCATTTAGTGATTGACTGCAGTGACACACAAAGCGGTTGCTTGTTACCAGGGGAGGGGTTTTCCTTTATAATCCAGGAATGCTGTGTTTTGCTTCTCAGTCAGGGACTCCATCACACTAAGCATCCCCATCACGCTCTCCGGAGCATCAATCTCCCCCTGGTGGTTGGAAACACACAAAGTCGCACAGATCCTCGTCACTCCTCACATAAAATGACTGTCTAATGTTTGTTCTTACAAAACAGTTCTGCAGCAACCTCCGCACTTTAAGCAATATAACTGGTTTAAATCTGCTTTTGTCTCCCCTCATATGTGACACAGAACTTTTTTTCAATGTTGACGTCACACTACAGGTGAAAACATTTTCATGAACTGGTCAATTATTAGATTTTAGGATATTTTGCTCCCATAACATGTCTTCTTTCACCCCAGTCGGAAGAAAATGTCTAAAACATACAACTAGGTTTTTATTTTAGTTCATATCTTTGTGGTGGAAATTAATTCAAATCTGCCCATATTTTACTAGAACATTTGGTTAGAAAAACAATTGTTGTCTTATTTTAGTTATCGACTGGAGAAGCTTAGCTGTGATGTCTATGAGGTAAATTGTTTTACCCTATTTACATTTTTTCCCCTAAACACGTAGGGAAATTTAGAGTTACTCTGTTTCAGAAATCTCCACTTTAGTATCACCTATCTGCACTAAACTTTTCCAGTTTTATTCCCATCTATGTTTCGGAGGTTTTCACAGAGGGATTTGTTTATATATTGTTCATTGTGCCTGATTTCTGAAAAACTGTATTCCTAAAAAAAGTGATTTGTTTTCTTTTTTCAGAAGGGCTGACTGATGGGTTTCATAACACATGAAGACACACACCTCAACAATCAACTGTGGTAGTCGATGCATTTTTACAAGTTATCATCTTTTGCATGCACGCACACCAACAATGAAACATGCATCCATTATTAAAGATACTGTTGGGACCAACAAATAAGATCATTCGTTGTGGATTTCATAATGGACTCATTCAGCTTTGAGCTACTATTGATCAGGGTGACAGACAGCTGATCAGATCAAAACCCCAGTGCTTCTTTTATCTCTCTCTCTCACTTGATGCCCTTTGCTCCCTCAACTTCTTATCCTCAAGGGCTCCTCCCCCCCATAATTAATAATTATCCCTGATAATCATTAATTATTATTGATAGCCAAATTTAACCTACATCTCTCTTTTAATGTTGCATAAACACTACTTTATGGTGTCTCATGTAATGCAAGGTCCAATATAAATGGTGCCCCGTGCGAGACAATGTACCGTTGACAATCGTTAATCAATGTGCAATAGTAGTTTCAGCATCATTTGGACAGTGCTAAAATTTGAGATTCACATCCTGAACCATTTTGCCAAAAGTCTTGACATTTAACCACTAGTCTACTACAGGAGAAAACGTTGATTTGTACTTACAAACAATTGCAGTGTGATGAGACTTGATTTATCAATCAAATTTATATTATTTATTGGCCCCAATCTGTATGCCCAGAGCTGCTAGATTGTGCCATTGCCACCCCTCCTCCACAGGAAGCTACCCCCCATGGTGTAGGCCAGCACACAATTTGGTTAGGCAAGTGTACTCCCCCCAAGCTACACTACAGAGGGTCTGCCAAAGCAACACAATAGCCAACCACACTGATCGTTGTTTAGACAATTTGCTTAACAATGGAGAGCCCCTGTGTAGAGCGATTTATTGAGTGTAAAACCTGGCTGCCCTGAAGTCATTAGCAGGCTAAATCTCATTGAGTGCAATGAGGAGATAGAGTCCCTGCTTAAGGACAGTTGTGATGCGCAGACAGCATCCACAGGCCAGTTGTTAAGATGCTTGCTTCTTATCTTCCACAGGCAAACCAGCCTTGCTGTTCAGAGCAAAACAACCCTAGAACAGGAGGTAGAACTCCTTAGAACACACAATTCTAGTTTCACCCATGAAGTTCAGATAACTAATAAGAAAGCCATACGCTATTTAGATGACCTGCACTCAGCAGAATTACATCTTTGTTTACACAAGGAGGAGTTGTTAAGGCTCGTCCCCACCACCGTCGTTCAGCCAATGTGATTTGAGTTACTCCGATTCACACTCCTCGCTTGATGGAAGATTGACTCCCTCTCCACTCAGAAGATGTGAACAATTCTCAACTGAACCTAAGTCCTTGGGAATGAAGTCAGTTCCTTAACCTCCACTGAGAAACAGAGATAACAGTAACATGACTTTCCATCTTCCTGAAACAGACAATGAGGTCACAGGTAGTTTATTCTCCAGAAGATGTTCTACCCAACACTCCCAAACTCTGATGCATGACACATTCATCAGGGCCCCTTCCTTTTAAAAGGGGGACCAGATCACTCCAAGAGTGCCCCGCCTCCTGTCTGCACCTCCATGAGAGTGATAACAGCTGTCCTGACTCTGCCTCTCAGCTAGACAGACCTGCAGCATATGATGTCAATGGCCGTAGAAACGCTAGCTTAGAGTGCCTCCGCCTTGAAGAGCTTGAGTCTATGGCTAGAGACATTTATCATTTTGAGCCAGACTGTGATCAGCATGTTGAGAATTATCTTAGTTCACTTGTCCGTTGTCTAACTGACTTGCTGCTGACAACCTGAGACCAAAGTGGGGATGCTGGGACCCACAGATGAAGTCATTCATCGTGGATTTCAAAATGGACTCTGAGCTGAACTCAAATAAATCTCCCTTTTAATGTTGCATGAATACTACTTATTTGTGCCTTGTGTAATGCAAGGACCAACAATACATTTATATGAATTCACGTTACTTAACACTTTACTTCACAGTTGAAAATAGCAGAATGTAAGTCAGACGCAGATAACAGCAGCTTGCTGTGCAAGTAAGAAACCTCAGGTTTCCTGTAGTCCTGCTGCTAACCGCCTTTTGTCAGGAGGTGAAAAGCTGCACTAGAATTGATCTACAGTCAGTTTTAACCACATGCTCCCGTGTTTTAGATCATAGTCCACACTGAATTTAATCATTGCAGAGAATTATCAGAGAGGTTAGTTTTATTTGTTTTGGGACTCGGACACATCAAAGCAAACTTCAGTGATTCTGATGTGTAATGATGACTTGCAAATAATAAACAACATCTCATGATGTCATCTGTATTAGCGACCTGTTTAAATTTGATAATCCTGCTCTCTGTAGCTTCTTTGGATTACTGGCATTTGGATTAATTCACAGCACTGAGCAAAACTGAAGTCCGGCAATGTGAATGAAGCCTACTTTGTAAAAAAAGATCTCTAGAAACCGCTGTGCGTGAAATGTGAAATTAATCAACACGATGGAATTACAGCGCCTTTCAATTAATGAAGCAATTTTATCATTCAGAGCTGAATGTTTTATTGTATTCTTTTATGACTGAACCTGTGAGGTCAGTGAGAGTTGCTGACTCACCCCCTCTCCACCCATGTCGGTGCGCACCCAGCCAGGGTGCAGCAGAGAAAACAGGATCTCGTCCTTTTTCAGCTCCTCTGCAGCACACACTGTCAGCATGTTCAGACCTGCCTAGGAAGAGAAAAGAAGAGAAGGAGGTAAAGAAGGTGTCAGGAAAATATAGAACAGCGACAGGTCAGTTGAAGAGATGGATGAACAGTTTCACTCAATGAGTGTGAGGTCAGTCCTTTGAGCAGCAGGTTACAGTGTTGGCAGGTTGTTTCTCACCTTGCTGATGCGGTAGGAGATGGCAGGGAAGAAGGAATATGAGTTTTTGACAAGTTGGATTGAACCCAGATGTGAGGTGATGCTGACGACGGCTGCTTTCCTGGTGGACATCCCGGGTATTTTACTGGCCTTCACGGCTGCACGAAGGTGAGGCAGGAACTCCTAATTATGACCAAGAGAGTCATGGTGCAGTCAACACATTCAAGGTGCAGACGGCAGCTCCCATAAATGCAGCATTTAAGTGTTTCACACTTTCCCTCTCACTTACTTGAATCATGAACATAGGACCCGTGAGATTGGTGTCCAAAGATGTCTGCATGCTCTCTGCAGTGGTCTCTTGCAGGATGCTTTTGTCCAAGTACCCTGCATTGTTAATCAGCAGGTTGAGACCACCCGTCCCCACCTGAGCGCCCACCTGCTGGGAGCACTGTTTAATGCTACCAAGGTCAGCGGCGTCTGACAGAGAGAGACAGTGAGAGAGTCAGTCAATAGCAGACATGCAGATAAATATCACAACACAGGGCTGCTGGGAGCAGGACAGAGAGCTTGTCAGTATATTACAGAAAGAAAGAGTGTATACCTAGACGTATGATGTGGACATTAGGATGCTTCTTTGCCAGCGCTTGCAGGGCCTGTAAATACACCGAGAAGACAAGTTTTTAATTCAGAGGACGCACATGGCTGATCATTTCACATCTTCTCACCTCTCAATCACTGCAACTCTGTGGTTTGCAAGATCGTTTCCTGATTTTTTCTGTCGATAATCTAGGCAGCAGGATTTGTTGAAGACCTCAATGAAGGAACAAAGGTTGTAAAGACTCACCTCAGCCTTGGGTCCATTCGGGTCTCTGCAACAGGCAAACAGCTTTTTCAGCGGAGATTTGCCCTCCACCATTTGCTTCACCATCTCCAGGCCCAAGCCTCTGTTGGCTCCTGTGATAAGCACGGTGACTGGTTGCGCTGCCATTTCCTCTCACTCTGTTTGCACGGCTTTCAGTCTGAGTGCTTATATAAAGCCCCTGTTGAATGTTTGGTCTTTAGCCTGACCACACCCACATTCTCACGTCTCAGTTTGTGTATAGAGCTGCTTCCTTTCTATTGCAAAATATGAGCAAGTCATTGTGACTTAACAGGCGCATGAAGCCTCTTCATAAAGTGATAATGTTCAGGAGCGTTGGGTTCAACTGTCTCCTAGTAACGAATACAATGAAAAGTGACTTGACTGGAGCATTAAAATACACCCTCCACTGTGTCCACACAAACTCACTGATCAGGTTGCACATTACAGATTTTGACAATTCAAGTCATACGGGTGCACGGACCAACTGATGCAGCACATATGACAGTATTTTGTGTTCTTTGGTGAGCACGGAAACATTGAAGTTGATGAATTAGAGCCATTAGTGACTCATGCACTGTGTTGATGTTTCGAAGCATAAATAGCTTCGGGAATGTGAGCTTGGAAAAATCGACACAAAGACAAACCGCACCCAACAATCGAGCGAATTGTTTAGAAATAAAAACGTAACGTGTCTAAAATTCTGTAGCTATTGAGTGAAATCATCTGAAGAAGTTCTGATGTTTGCAGCTGCAGAAAGTGACACCAAACCAGCAATAAAGCAATGACAAGCTATAATGACTGACTTTAATATGTACATATTTTCATCTGTTCTACTGGCACTAAAGCTACAGGAGTGGTGTTGCTGGCTGGGATGCCGGAGAAGCGTTCCCACCACACGGCTGCACCATTTCTGTGTGAGAAACGGCACATTCTGAATTTCTGACAAAAGGTTTTTACAGAGGCTCACAAATCCTTGGTAAACAAACTGCATACATGTCAAACCTAACGAGTAATTTACATCAATAGCACAGATTAAAATCTCATGTTTCTTTAAACAACTGAAAATCTTTGAAATATGGTGGACTTGCCTGAAAAAAAACAAAACAAGAACAATCTCACTCTACTGGCACTTTTTTCACTTGTTTTCAGAGAAATGAGATTTCTTCTGTCTGAACACCAATTTGTACCTTAGATTTAAATTCTTAACGGGCAAACTAATGACTTTAACAGGTGGATATTCATTGCAGTGAGCAATAAATACAGCAAATATTTACTTGTAAAGCTTATAAATCGGCTTTTAAACTGAGAGCTGAATCAACACCTCTCCGACACGATCTCAAAAATGTTACATTATAAGCTTAACAAAGGGCGTATTTATTTGCAGGGCTGTTGCACTGGATGGTTTCATATTATGGTATATGTTCCTGTTATTTTGTCCATGCCCTGCATCTCTAACGTGCATGTCAGCAAAAGCAAGCTGGTGGCAGGACGACTCACACTGACGGATAGCAGCAGAGAGAGGGAAGAAAGAAACAGGCAAACAATACTGTCAAGAACAGTTTGTTCAAAGATAAATCAAATAAATAATAAAATAGTTGAGACAGCAGTGTGACTGAGGGCGCCGCACTGACGAGGCCCGGCTGTTTACTGATGTCCATCGTTGAGACTGGTGCTCTTTGGATTCCTCCACTGCTGGTGAGTGTAAAATGAATGTGTGCGTTCGACTGTATAAGCAACAGGTAAAAAGTGTCCAAATGGCTTTATGAGAAAGAAAAAAAAAAGAAAAGAAAAAGGGAAACCTCACATGGTGTTTTTGCACTGCAGTGTCACTTTCAAATACACCAAATAACATTAAGTGTGACAAAATACACTGACAACACAACGAAGGACACACACAAAAAAAAACATTCCTCGACTTTCATTTGGCAGCAGGTTTCCTTTGGCTGTCCAGATAATAAAACATGGCAGTGTCTTGCTTTTGATCCATAAGCGCACACACACACACACACACACACACACACACACACACACACACACACACACACACACACACACACACACTTGCACGTACACGATGCAGCACATAACATGCACATACAAGGATATAAATACATACAGTTTTTCATTAAATGCACTTCTGTGTCCACAGCTCTCCACTTTGAAAATAGGAAGGTGCATAAATAAAACGTTCCCGTAGTTATAGAAAAGGTCCATGCATGTCCGGCACCTCCGAGTTCACAGATACTGAATGTTGGGGGAAATACGAGGGCCGCGTGCCATCTGACTGCATCCCTTTCCATTTCTGTCCCTCTCTTATGACTGCGTTGTTGTTTCTTCTCTCTCTGGCAGTGTTTTAACAGTTTATTTGTCTTTTTCTTACTCTCACAGATGGGTGCTGTCCTGCATATCGAACCTGTGACTCTCTGACAGCCCGGCGCCGCACTTCCTGTTGCTGCCCTGATTGGGTACCAGCGAGAGGGGGTCCGGTCTGATCAGGTATCTGCAGGTGGGGCGTGGACAAATAGGATTCCGTTAAATTTGTAGTTTTCAAGCTGTGCTGATGTTAACGTGCTTTCAATTATATTTGTGCACTCACACGACATCGTGCAGCTCCAGTCTGGTGTCTGGAGAAGGGTTGATGAGGATATAAGACAGTCTGTTCCCCTGATCTGTCATCCCATCTGACACAGGAAGAAAAGAGGTAAGTGAGGCAGGAAATAAAACAGGCAGAGGATATACAGCAGGCTGTGCAACATCCGGGCACACAGAATAGAGGCTACGTTACTCTGAGTCATCAGACAGGAAGACACATTTAAATAAAAACAGACACAAGCACTGAACATAGATAGTTACAGAGTGCAAACAGTGTGGGTGGAACAAGTACTCAGATCCTTTACGCAAAACACTACAGGTGAAAGGAAATTCAAAGAATTAACAACTCTCAGACTTCGACAAGGGGAATTTCTCTTACATTTTTAAAAAGGGGTTTATGGATATATCTATTTTTAATACTAGAGATCAGAAAATACAGCCAACAACCCTTAAAAAATCATTTAAAAATTCTTGGAATAAAATGTTTTATGCATCAGGCTATGAATGATGGATGAACAAACCCCTTTGTAAGAAAACATCAGCATATAGATGGGAATAAAATTGGACAGTGATATCATCATGAAACTTCCCCAGTTGATTTCCTACATTACAAAAATCATCTTGTATCACAAGGTCTCTGATATTTACAGAAGCCCCAAGGGGCAAAGGGAGACATTTCTTCTGGTGCTTCCTACTGCTCATGTGATAAACAGAGTGGAACATCACGTGTTGAACCGAGTGAATTTTTATTTTCATGGGTGAAAACCATTTTTTTTTCTATAAGCAGAATACTTTCATAGACTTACTGAATCCAGTTGGAGAAAGGCCCAAGTGTTTCATCCTCGTTCGCACCAGAGCGTTGAGTTCTTGCCTCTCGGAGCGCCTGAACAGGGTCAGCCTCTGCTGGCTGATCCTCTCCGCTGCGCTGCCCGGACCCCCCTTGGACGCGCTGGAGCCCCGACCCCCCTTTCTGCTGAGTCGCCGTGCCCACTGCATGCTCTTCCTCCTGAGCAGCGGGTGGTCCGAGGAGTGGGACGACGTGGAGACGGGTTCTGAAGAGGTGGAGTTACGATGAGCACTGGTCCGGGACAGCAGCGGCTCTCTGGGTTCTCTGGTGTCCTCGTAGTCTTCCACTGTGATGGACACCTGGGACTGTGATGCAATATTCATAATGAACAATATATATATAAAAAATACATACATCAAGTAACTCATTTTAGCCTAAATGTCACATTTGCTCTTTGCTTTTAATTTCCTCCTGCAGAGAATCATCATATCGCACCGATCTTTACTAAATCAGTTTTTTACCAGTCTGTAATATCTCAAATGAAACTGAATTAATACATTCTTATAATATTATAAATGAATAATGTACAAGACACAGTCTGTTGCATAAAATGAACAGTCCAACATATGAAATAACAACAGATCAAAACTAATATATGACTGTTTATATATCTGACTGCAGCTTCATAGTGGCTCACAGGTGCTGAAATCATGAAGTAATGTATGTAACGCTACGATATACATCACATACTGTGACATAAAGGGTGTAAAGAAGTTAGCTGACCTCAGAGACCGGAAGCTTGTGTGCCTCCGTCCGGTAGATGCCGATGGGAATGTCTCCATTGGAGGAGCAGAGTTTCTGGTAGAGTCTACCGTAGGTGCGGATCCACAGGTCGTCCTCTGTGATTTTCATCTGGAAAACCAACAGCACAATAATCGGCCTCAAAAGCCACTCGGAAGTCGAAACAAACTATATTCAGCTACTTACAGCGCAGAGGAAACCTGAGCCGGGCATGGAGTCTAAACCCAGCAGCAGCCTGGTGATGGAGATCATGTAGTCCTTCACAAACGACTGGCAGGAGAACACAGAAAACAGGTTGACAGAAATAGATCAGATTCGGCAATTGTATCTTTTGTTGTGTTCATGTCTGAAGGGAACGTTTGAGATACCTGGTAGAGGAGCGTGTCCAGCATGCTGACGCTGAACACCTTCCCTGCAGCGAAGGGCAGCCGGAACATAAAAACCAGATTGGACCCCTTCTCCCTTTCCTTCTGCAGATCAAACACACACACACACACACACACACACGCGCACACGCACACACAAACACACACACACACACCTGATTACACAGGTCTTTGTAGAGATGAGATGACAAGAAGGATGTTTCTCAAATCCAGACAGATCGTAAGCATCATTCTCAGACATGCAGCTATGAAAGATTTATTTTTTTTCTTTATAAAAATAATATTTTTTAGCACAGCCAAGCACTCAGATGAACGTACGCTGGGCTAAAGACAGTGTAACATTCAGCGGCTGAAGAATATAACGCACAAACTGACATTCATGCTCACGGCCAGTTCACAATTCCCTTTGCATCTGACTTGCCAGTTTCTGTGATATGGGATTAAACCAGATAATCTCAAGGAAACACACACACAAACATGTAATGCCCAAACAAAGAGAAGGATGCAAATCCACCAAAGAGTCTTCCTGCTGTGAAGCAACACTGCCTGACATTTAAAAAAAAAAAAGGCTGTTATTATTCCATAATAATGTAAATCCCTTTACTGATTTGTTGATAAATGTTATTGATGCCTAGAGGGTAAAATTCATTAGCCGCCACATGAAAAGAGCAGCAATTAAAAAAAGCCACATGATTAGAATCAATTAGAAATGTTGCAGTGTTAGTGCGAAAACACAGACTATTTTCAGCTCGCAGCATTTTATCCAAACAAAGCAACATTAGTGATTGAGGGAACACATTTCCAAAGCCAGAGAGAAAACTAAATACAGGATGCCAAACAGTTTGCTGTGTTCGCTCTCATCGTTTTCTCATTATGACCTCTGAAGTCTGAGGTAAGAAGAAAAGTGGGATGTGAAGGTATGAAGCTTTTACCTTTTCCAGCTTGGACAGGGCCAGAGAGTAATGGTCTTTGACTTTGAACTGCATAAAGCGCATGTTGGCTGGGTGGGTGAGCTCTGTGATGATACTCAGAGCTGGGAACAGTCTGTTGGGGGGAAGAAGCACACAGGCAGAGAAAGAATAATGGGTATAAATAAAAAAAACACACATTTTACAGTTTTAGCATTCGTGAAGACAGTTTTTCACAGCATATGCAGACAATTAACACATTTCTAAAATGCTAATCTTAACAAATTTACAGAATATCACAATCTTTCATGTTTCAAAGTAGATTCGAACGGGATTGTGCATTTTTATGTTTTTTCCCCTTATGTGCCTTTTATTACTGGAACTGACATTCTTCTTGCCGATAAAACTTTTACTGCAGCAGCTCTGTCACTATTTTTCTTACTGGAAAATTCCATAAAATACAGACGGCTCATTTCTTTAACAAGAGCTCGGATCATTGAGAGGAGAGCTGCCGTTAACGGGCGTGGCTGCGGACTGCATCTGATTCATGGATGTTCAAGTTTGGTGCTACGCCACAGGACGCAGGGTAGAAGCTCGGACGTAGGCAGTAAGAAGCTACCAGCTTCAGCAGTCCCTCGTTAAACTCATATTAAAGCGACACCTTTTAGACAGAGACCTGGTCCAGTGCCTCCTGAACACAGATAAACTCGGTATCTAACAGAACAAAATGTAATTTGGGGAAGAAAATTAACTGTTTGGCTAATTGTGTTTATGTAGCTGTGTTGCTATGTTGAGTATCTGTAGCAAAGGTAAATGCTTATTTTAAAAAAAATGGTAAGATAGTGAAAGTTTGAGCAAAGCAGACCTGAAGAGGGTCTGGACGTTGACGATGGTCTTTGCGTCCGCCATGTAGTCCTCCTCTGCGATCATGGAGCTCTCCTTGTCAACCACCACCATGGTGTTTGCGAACGTCACTCCGCATCGCAGCAAACTGTCCAGACTGTGAGGAAGATTGAGAGGGAAGCATGAGTGCGATAGCGATAAAGATAAATAATGAAATCAGTCTTTGGGCTGTCTTACTTGTCGATGGAGCCCACTGTGTAGAACACCATGGGGAACCAACAGATTGCCTCCAGGAAGTCTGCTTCAGGTCTGAACCAATCAAAACACAAATAGACTTGAGATTCCCACCAGTGGAGATTTATATGTACCATGATGAAGCGCTAACGTCCCCACAGAGACAGAAGCCCCTCACTCAGCCCGAGAAACACAATACAGCCGTACACACTGCCTGCAGAGAAAAGCTGAAAATAACAGCACTACACAGGAGTGACTCAGCATTTTATTGCCTTTTTATTGGATTCCACTCTCATTTGGCTGACTGTGTTTGTGTACCAGCCTCAGAACACGACACAGGATTGTGGAGCGCGTTGTCCTGAAAGCATTCAGAGCTTCACAAATCATCTTTACAGTGACTTTAAATAGCTCGGTTTTCTTTCCTCTGTCGGCTATTCAAGGAGAAACAGCATGTCAAACTCGCCCGCAACCTTGATTTGCAGCGTAGCTTTTGTGCTCACAGAGACAATTTTGGGCAACACTAACAGATAACCTATTTCTGTTCGAGGCCACATAGATGTACCGTATCCTTACACGCTCTCCAGCAGCAGCACGATGGGGTTGAGCTCCTTCCTGGGTCGGTAATAGGCCCGCAGAGGCACAATGAAGTTGTACAGACCGTTCCCCGCGCTCTCCGCCGACACGATGATCAATTTGTTCTTGAAGCCGTAGGACCGGGCATCCTCGAAAAGGGTGTGGTGACAAGCCTAGGAGAGGAGCAGAGTGACCACGTAGCCTCGGGTGAAAGCAATCAAACAGTAAGGTAACCAATAAACCAAACAGGATATTCACAATTATCCCATTTCACCACAATCAATTTATCCTGAGTCTATTCATCATGACTCAACAAATCTAATACCCTCTGATCCCTAATTGTAAAACACTATTAATCTCAATCTTTTTTAAAACCTCACAATGAGACTTTTGATTTGAAATTAGTCAGTCAGTAGATATAATGACTACGTGGGTACAAATAATTGCATCACTTAGCTGTAATGCAGCCTACAAAACCAGGAAAAGACAACAATTATGCATCATCAGGATTTAACAATGTTCAAAACCTAAGACAATAAAGTATATCATGATAATGATATAATATCAATATATTGCCCAGAATGAGTAGCAGCCTGTTTAAGTCACCTTGTCCATGCGCAGGCAGCAGAAAGGCATCTTCTCTTGGAGAAGGTGGCACAGCGTAGGTGAGCTGCCGATGTACGGAGAGTTCAGCGGGTATCCCTTCACCCACCTGTAGCACAAACCAACAATTACCTCTGAACGACACGTCCAACACGCACAACAGAAACACAAACAGCATCTTCATCGCTTACTCGCAGTGTCGCCCCCACCAGTGGGCGCTCTCGTCCTTGTCACTGTCCTCCTTGCCCTCTTCCCCGACCTCATCCTCTGACTGGTCTCCCAGCAGGTCAAAGGTGGGGTTGTTCACACCGTCCACCAGCTCCAGGACGGGGGCGATGCTGTGCCGCCGCTCCTCAGCTGAGTCTCCCATGGCAGGCAGAGCCAAAGTGTTAGCACCACCCATCTCCGTCCTGGAGCTGCTCCTGCTTCCCCTTCCGCTGCCCAGCCCGGTGCTCCCAGCGTCCTGGCCTTCTGGACTGCTGTCGCTGGAGTCCTGCAGGTCGATGGCCACCGTGCCTGGAACACACACAGACAGTCGCAGTGACTATCGCAGCAGAGATGATGCTGAAAGTTCAAACCCTGATGTGTTTGCACAGATCCCCTGATAATATATGCTGTAGTGAGGGCATCCTGAGTTGGACACTTTCATTGTTGTCCACCAGGTGGTGTGATGGTAAAACCACAATATCTGACATTTCTGTTCATTTGGCAGTTGCTCTTATCAAGCGTGACTTATAATCAGATACATGATAATTCAGAGGGAAAGCTATGAATATTTTTAATCACCCAGATAGGTTTCAAATGTGAGAACTGAATAATTCTGACAGCTACGACTGTGCTGCTGTCTGAGACGGTTTAACGACAGCTTCGCATGTTTGACCAACATAGAAAACTGCAAACAGAAGGTCAGTGTGTAAATGTTACGCAGTCTTTGTGCCGTGCCCATTTGACCGACCCATGCTGGCGATGATACTGTGGACTGGCAGGCGAGTGAGTCCATGGTAGATGGTTTGGTGCACTCCCCTGGCATTTCCTCCCGTGCCGCCCCACGATGGCTCCCTCTGACCCCTGACAAAAGCTGAGTTCTCCTCTTTGGAGATGTTGATGTAAAAGCACGTGTCAGAGGCCCCCATGATGTGGCAGGGACCAGGGTTCAGCAGGATGTTGGTGGTGTCCAGCCTGCGTACTCCGATCAGACATACTCCATACCTGCAGGCGAGGAGACAAGGTCAGCTCTGAACCGTGCAGGTTGGTGCGTGCTCGCATGTCTCGGCTTTTTAACCTTACGACTTACTTTTTGTGAGCATGGAAGGAGGCAAAGGTGAAACTCTTGCCCTGGTATTCCCCGAAGAATTTGCTTTCATCCAGGCGGATGTGATGCACCTCATTGGCAGAGCAGCGGCGGTAGGTTCGGTGCCACTGGTCCGCTGAACATGCGCCGCCCTCCCTGACACAGAAAAAGAGGATTGATTGGCCACGTGGGGAAAGATTGACCTTTAAAACATGCAACACAAAGCATCAAGCTCGAGGCCACGTCAGGAGATTTTACATTCAAGGTTGCAGATGTAACGTCTTTCATCTGCCAGTGTAGCGGGTCAATATTTCAATCAGCACAGGGTGTTTTTGAACAATAGGCACCAGATGTACACATCCACAGTTAAGTGGACAATATTCTTCTCAGGGGAATATGGCTTTAGCAGCGAAGGCTAAAGAGGTGATAACAGGAAGCAAGGGTGTGTGGGGGCAGCGTGAATGTGGGTGGCCTGCGACAAAGACGCCATTATATAAACAAGTGTTATAGCGACTTTGCAGTTTACAAGTGCACGGCAGGGAAGAAGGAGGAGGACAAATTGTAGTCATGTAGCATTGTCGTGGCCAATAAACCAAATTACATCAAGTCCAGATATAGAAGCATACTTATGAAACACATGAATGTTGAACACAAGTTACAGTGTTGTATATCTCTGACACATAATACATAGTTTCACATATAATCAAAGAGCTTCGTCTTTTCTTCTGTCCTCAAACTCAAAATTTAAAAATTTTTTAATACCATGGATTTGGTTCTTGTCTAGTTGGATTTGACTTGTTATTTTTGGGATGATGATGGTGTTAGCACGTCTGTCTTTAACCCGAAGAAATTTGGAGAATAAGTAGTCGTGTTTTCGGAGGCCGTCGACTGTCAACTCTTTGACCGCACTAACAAAAACAAAAAAATGATATTGAAGTAGCATCATTTTTGTCATGATGATCAAAAGGAGTAACTAAGCAACTGGGATCTTGTACATCAAACAACTGGTGCTGGTCAGTCCTCAGCTCCTTGGAGAAAGATAGTGGATTGTTGAGTGTCACCCCACGTTGTCACATACTGAAGCTCTGGGCTGCCGTCCAACCCGAGCTGCCACCTCAAAGCATCTGTGTTTGACGACTTTGGGATAAGACTCGATAACCAACGATCTTTCTGCAGGAAGCTACATTTTGTTGCTTTCAATCACACACTTCTATAGAGCTGCAATGAATTTCTGTTTAAAGCAAAAGAAAAAGTGTAACATTCCTAAATGAAGGGATTTACTGCAAACGAAGACTCTTTGGGTTTTGGACTGCTCGTTGGAAAAAAAGACAAAATGTGAAGATGTCACTTTTCACTTCACTGTGCAAATAATCAGCAGGTTGAATGATAATGATCTAAGATCAGCATATAACTTAAACTGTGACTGAACCAACACACAAGACTAGGACTCATTCATATTGAACCTTTTGCCTTTGCAGCTTCACACATCTGACATGCTGTCTGCAGCCTGCTGCGGTCACATCTCGTGATTTCTGGGTATTAAAACAACCTGACATTTTGAACATCATAGGTTAAATTAATCTTCAAAGCATAAGAGATTTGTTAAAATCTCATCGGCTCACACGACAGAGTGGAAGCGGTGGAAGCTGACCAACCTTTTGAGTGAACATTCAACACATGGAACACCTGTGTGAATACAGATCGGATGCGTCCTACCTGTTAAGGGCTTGAAAGGCTCCAACACGTTGCTTGAAAGGCTCCTGGGGCGCCGTTCTGTAAAAAAAAAAAGGGAGTTGAGTGACAGTGAGGAGAAAAGAAGCAGCTCACCTCTATTCACCGAACCACTGTATATTTAACTGTCAAGACTGGAAGACCAAACTACGGACAATCGAAAAAGAAAGCAAGTGAACTCACTGTCCTCTGGAGGAGTGAATCAACAGAGTGATGAGTGTCGAGGTGCCAGGGCACACACAGTTCAGAGCCAGCATGGCGTACTTAAACTCTTCTTCACACACCACATGATCTGCAGACAGAGGAAACGAGAGGGGCAAAGTGACCCAGGCCACACAAACGCCCACATTAATCAAATGCTGTGAAAGCATGAAAAAGCTCAGTCCACACAGAAAGAAACACAGCCTGTATTCAGATATTGTGCCTTTAGAGAGCCGTCAGGACTTCCATAAGGTTGTGATGTCACACCTGTGAAGTCACCGCCCCACAGGACGCAGAACTGATGCAGGAACACGTCGACGGTGCCGCTTCAGGCCCGAGAGAGCTGAACAGCCGGAGCAGACCAGGCTTTTTAATCAACTGAATATAAGTACAAACCTGAGAATGAGTGTGGCATGTGACCTCTAAAGGTTCCTGCTCAACTCAAGGACAGAAAAATGACACAAAAGATTTAACTTATTATCCCTGGTAATATAAAGCCAGGAAGTTTGAAGTTGAACCAATTTAAAACCTCAACATTTTGAATCAAAACTGGTACAAAAGAAGCAAATCTTTACAGTTGAGCGTTTGGCATTTTTGCTCTGTACCGTACACAACTTTTTGAACTTAATTAACTTAATTGGCTGAATGTTTCAGCACTAGCTCAGAAATCTGGACAGAAACATTAAAAAAAATAATAAATGAAAACATGTTTTTCTGGAGAAAATCCTCTGAAATGTTAACAACAACCTTCTACTGATGAATTATTCTCTCTAAATAAAAAATTGTTGTGTGCTCTGCGGCTCCTGCAAACACACACTATCACAGATTTCCCTGTCAGCGACTGCAGCTTACTGTCCAAAGACACAAGCACACACACTATAAATTGTGTCCCTATTTCATGTTGTCACTTGATGTTTGTCTAACACAAATGAGTCAAACAGACAGCCGTGTCGGATCCTCCATCATCCTCTTGGCCCTGCTTAGACACACGTCCTCCTTTTACTCCCGTGGGATCAATTGTGTGTCACCGCTGTGGTCCCCACCGCTCAGTTTTTGGGGATGATGGGAAGACCTAGCAACGAATCAGCGATTCAGCGACAGCCTTATTAAACCACCTTTCACACACACCATCAAACACTTAATGCAGCCCAGCCGGACCAAACTGAGCAAACACAGATGACAGTCCTCGTTTACCTGTTGCCGCACAGCCTCCCTCTTTGAAAGGAAAAACCAACAGAGCGATTAATGTTTGTAGTAAACCAATCAATGACTCGGGCCCAGGGAGCAACCATTTCCCCTGCTGTGCAATTGTTGATTGCATTATCTTCAGTGATGAGCGCGCAGGCATATCAGAGCCTTCTTGTTAACCAACAATGTGGAGCGAGGTCCGAAAGAGCACGACTTGTGCTTCATATTAGAAAATAATTGGTGACGGACGTCAGAGCCTGACATGAAGTATCAGACTCAATCAGCTGCCGGTCTGAGCAACAGGAGGCCAGCTGAGATGTAAATGCAGTTTTTAATAAATTAGTCATGTCTGAAGCTGAGCAGGTGAGAGACATGACAATCAAAAATGCTGATTGTGGGTCTCATTGCGGTACCGATGTTCTCTTTACTCAGAATCAAAATGCAGCTCACACAAACACACAGACCAGCCTCTTGCTGTTCAGCCTGAGAAATTTGTTTGAAGCTGAAGCTTTTAGCGAGCAATAGGCATCCAAAGCCTGCAGAGGAAAAGACGAAAAACACTGATGGTGAATCTGTGGAGCAACAGTATTCATTACTGTTACAGTCACACACACACACATCCTCTCTCTCTGTCTGTGTCTTACATTCCTAACTCCCAATCCACAGACACTGTGGTCACACACTGAATTGAGTCTTTTTTTTTTCTTTCCCAATATCCAATTTCCAGTGTCCTCCTTAAACCTCTCCTCACCACTGTGATCCCTTCAATTCACATGTTCTTGTCTGCTTACCATTCATCACAGCCTTCCATCCAGCTCTGTATCCTTTAGGTTTCTGGACCCAGACTCGGAGAGAAACCAATTACCAACCTCGGCAAACTCAGCATACACACACACACACACACACACACACTGTCGCACTCACTTAGAAGATCTGCTTATTTTGTATCCATCGCAGATATGTGTGTGTGCGAGCCGATGTAGTTATTTGCACCCTCTGCAAGATTGCAATTACAACCTGACCACAGGTCCCCCGGTTGAGCTAATTAAATCAGTAGGCCATTCTGGTTTGAATGAGTCAGAACATCGACAGCGTGCGGCCACAATGAGCCCAGCTCAAGGGGGCGACTGCCTATTGTCGTTCAAAACATAAACTAGGGAGAAAAATCAATTGACACGCTGTTCCAAATCATGTTGTGTTACTCAGACGCTTCGGGGGTTTTCCAGCATCATACCGACGGATCTTTCTTAATGAACGCTGGGGCTGTTATTAAGCTATTCCTGTGGATCAAATTAAATCTTGTATCTTGCTCATTAATGCCTCCCACACTAGCACTTAGCCACTATTCTCCAAGTGGTGTCAAAACATGGTGTCTGCACTTTACAGTAATGCCCGTGTAACTGCATACTGATTTGCTCTCTGAGTCCACCTATGGTGACTCCAGGATCAGAGGGACATTATAGTTGGCAGAACTTATGGATTTTATGTGTTTAAAGCAACATAATGTGAGTGTTTTACGTTAAAATAACAGCTCTAAAGTCAGTTTAATGGCATGTATTAAAGAGAACTGTCTCTTTGTCATCCCCACTCGACACCCCGAGCATCCGTTCCCTTCAGGGTACCATGGATGTAGAATGACAGCTGGATAGAGCATCGAAAGGAAGGAGGTCTTATCTTTCCCACAAATGTTGCTCAGTGGCACAGGAAGCCAAAAAAAAAACTACTACTGGATGAAAATAGAACAAATTCTGATAGAGATAGGAGTCATTTCTCTGACAAACAAATTGATCAACCATTTAACAGCCACTTCTTTCAGGAAATGAGTCTGTAGTGTGTGACATGATGTTATAATTACAGAGTTTGACTATGTTACTATGTCAAAACACTATCTTCAAACCCTACTGCATTTCCTGGTGAATTGGCAGGTTGATCTAATTGGTACGCTGGCGATCGGAGGGAGTCAATCTACGACTCATCAGCAGGTGTTTAAAACCTCAGATTATATGAGCACATTTTTGTGTAAAAAAAATTACTGTCCTGAAACTGTTGCAGAATAAAATCACAAACAATAACAAGGTTCGCTTGACTTCTCACTATAACCCAACAGAGAATTTCTTATTCAACACTGAATAGCTGTTGGCTATTTCACAAGAAACTATATAAATGTGTAGAAAGTGTGTGTAGACGGCCGACACTACGTCAGTGTAAGATAATACATCAAAGCAATCACATGCATGTTTAAATGGCTGTCTGACTCCCGGAACAGAAGGGGGGTTTTCTCCACACAGAGCTTGCTGATAATAGAGAACGGTTGTTGTCATGGGTGAACATGAAATTATCTTTCTACCTCACAATTCCTGCCCCACTTATAACAAAGGCTTCGGTCTGGCTGTGCTTAAAGGTGTTTAAACAGCGCTGCGGGGACAATGAAGGCTTGCCTGCGGGGAGAGCACGTCTACAAGGTTAGCACAACAGCAGAACTCATCAAAAGAAGGGGATTTTCTTTGCGAAGGTGGCAAAGTACAACATTAATCATTGATAGAGACAGCTGGGATGAGGGCGGCAAGCTAGAATTGAGTTTGACGTCCTCCAGGGCTGTAGGCAGAGAGATGTGTTAGAGAGAGGAAAGGGTGAGAAAGAGTTTGGGTCCTCTTCTTTCTCTCGTAGATGATTGACTGGCATCTTCTGTTGAGCAGGAGAAGAAGGGACTCACTCCAGCAGGCAATGCAAAAACTCACAGAAACCCTCAAAAAGGCTTACAGCCAAGCAGAGCCAATCTGTCCAGCACCTCTTCAGAACTGGGAGAGCTTTGCTGCTGCACAGGCACGCAGATTTTTCAGGCTCATAAATTTAGTAGAAACACTCAGGTAGAAAATGAGTCTTGACAGCTGATGAGCCGCACTTTAAAAAACAAAAAAGGACAGGCAGGACAGCTCATGACATTGCAATGCAACCCTGCAGCAGCAAAGTAAAAACGCTTACCTATCCACCCTAACCCATCTTTTACAATGTTGTGCAAGACGACGGGTGACAATACACACACAGGGCAAAACGCCCCTGTCAGATTGGGCCAGGAGAATGAATTTTTTAGTAGGTGTCATCCCATTATTTCCTGCATCCTGACACGATTAAATAACAGCAGTCGCATCCGAACGAGATGGAGAAACACACCTTCAAGCTGACACCTCAAGTCACAGCCAGAACATTTGATTTCACACTCCCTGCCCACCTGCAAATTTGACGTGGAACTTGTTCTCGGGCTTGAGAATCTGGACGTAGAGCGGGCAATTCGGAGCAAAGTCTTTCACTGCCCAGGCTCGTAGGATGGTCTGATGATCCTGAGGAAATGGGAGACGGTGTTGGATAGTGTGTAAACAAGGGAGAGAGGGAGAAAGAGAGAGAGCGGAAAAGTGCGACAGAGAGAAAAATGTGGAAACCCATTATTAGCAGCATCAGATTGTAGCTCCACTCTAATAATCCTCTTAAACCACTGACTGCACGGAGCAATTGAATGGCTCTCACAACGTTTCAGAGTAGTGCAATTCTGACATCCCTATACAGAGAAATATTCGAGGCTACACAGAGCACATGGCCATCGAGACTGATCTGAGTAAAAGCAAGCCTGAAAGAGCTGTCGAAAAAGTCAGTCAAAGGACAAACAAGACAAGACCAAAGCAGCTCCATCTTATCCTGCAGGGGGACTTGTATGTCTGAACCCGATGAAATCCATGTGATAGTTGTTGAAAACTATCACAAAATATCTAAATTGTCAAACACGTGTGGCTGCTAGATAAAAGGTCAGAGGATCAAGAGAAGGCAGTCAGATTCCTCGTCTGTGGATCATGAAAGTCTGTGCTAAATATCATAACGACACAGCCAGAGAGGAGGCAAGCTCGGTCTGTTTCAGTCCCACATGGGACCGTATTCTGATGGCATGCACTACTGTATGACACCAACCCTGAATTGCCAATGAAGTGACGTAAATCCACTTTTTTCTGAGGTAGTGTTCAAAGCAAATGACAGGAAATATGTAAAAAACTTAAATCTATGACTTATTGTCAGGCAGGAGTTCTTAATGTGGATGTTCTGCAGGGGGTCATGGTGGCACGGGGGAGGCAGCCGGGGAACGTACGGCAGCGATGCGGTCCACTTCAAACCGGTTACTGAGGATGAAGCAGGCCTCGGCATCGTCCATCCTGCAGGCGGTTAGTAGAGCATGTGGTCATGGGAGCAGGGGAGAGAGACAAATAAAGAGAGAGAGAGAGAGAATCAGGAAGCGAAGAGGAGAGAAGACACAGGAAGGAGGGTGTTGTCATGTTATTGAGGGAGAGGACAAAAGAGAAAAAAAAAAGGCAGGACAATAGAACAACAAACAAACCAATGTGTCTTTCAAGCCCACGCCGTTTATGGATGAGATAGTAGGAGGCGAGGAGACAGGGAGATTAAACATACAGGCTCCTGCTCCTGTTCCCTCCCTGCGACAGAGCCAGCCTAAGGTGCCGCCGCTGCTGCTGCTAATATCAGAAGCCGGGGGGTAAACATAAAAACAGCAATACGACTCAAACCGCAATTACAGCAGTTACTTCAAGGCTGTTGGTGCTGCAGGTATTAATTATGAGCTCCAGACTTATTCTTGTGTTTCATGTCTCAGCTCCGCTCTGAGTTTTATTTTTGCTTAATTAGCTCGTGCAGAGAATGTCTCTAATGAATTTGAATCAGATGGATAGCAGGGATGCGCCGATATATAAACCAAACATCTATAATGGTCGATATCCGCTTTTTTTGACCGTAATCAGCCTTTCAGGAAAACAAGATGACATCAGTTTATCTGTTTGTGTCATATCAATTTTGCACCGGTGCATTCATGATGTCCCCGCCATCAGTTTGTAAGGGTAAGTACTGAAAATTTCTTCATCAAGTATCATTGAGTGTGTATCTGTATAGCCGGCTCAGGGGCTTTTAAGGGAGAGTGAGAATATTTTACATATGAAAGAAGCTTATATCGAGGGCTTTTTCATGAATGTATATGATGGAATTTGTGCTCTTTCAGGGATTTGAATGAGAGAGAGCTGCACGACTTAAAAACAGTTCTACAAAACAGACTATAAAAACAAAACACAGAGGGGAATAGACAACAACACAAACAAAAGACATTTCCAGAATTACCCAAAGTGTGCCTGCATAATTTAATACATCCATAAAATCAAATAAATGCTTTAAAGCGAGACTCTTGACTGTCGTTGTTTATTGTGACTCACTTGGCCCTCATCAGGTCTTGGTCTTTGAGGGCAGAACCCTGAAGGTAGATGACTCTCTGAGCCCACAGGGGCACATGAAGGACCCTCCTAACCTGGACATCCATCTCTGCCGGGCAAAGGATCACCACATAGTAGTCCTACGCGCACACAAACACACACAAACATAAACACACAGTTTGTTTTGTAGCTGACTGGCAGGCAAGCGAGACATCAGCAAGAAATCGGCTGAAACTAGAGGAAATATTTCACTTACTACATTCAATCTGCAACCATTTGACCGTGAGGGATTGCTTGGTATGCAGACAGGAAATTTGCTTTTAGTATCGCTGTCAAAATGTATAATTAATTTTTGATTGGTTGTCAGTCTTCAAAAGAGGGTATTTCATAATGTGAGCTTGCCAGAGGCCAGATGCTGCAGAGGTGCCAGTAGAGAAGTGGCCTCTTGAGAGCGGCGCACCGCGGCGGACAGCATAGAGCAACTTTTTTTTGTTGAGACTGAATGATAATCATTCTGCTTTGGTTTAATTTCTGTCTGAATCCATTTGTTAGGCAAACAGAACTGAAAGCTACGCCTGAGGAAAGGACTGGCCAGAAACCATGCAGTCAAGATAGCGACGCTGCAGAGGACAAACAAAGCCACTGCTGCTCGCGTGTTGAGCTCACTGGACTTCAGGTTAGGCCTGCAATGATTTATTTTGTTGTTGTCTGCAATCAACGCATTTGGGGATATGTTGTGGCCTGATGGTAGCTGATACAGTGATTAGGCTCGGAGGTAATTAAATGCACAGTATGTCATTTCTGCAACTGGGGGTCTGAGTCAAAACAATGAATACAAAAGATGTTGTTTGATGATATTGAGATGTAGCCCGGCATCATGAGAGTTGTTGGACCATGGCAGGAACCATTTGGGTTCGAGGTGTTATATTCATTTTGATTTCTTCCAATAAAATCTCTCATATGAAACGCTGTCGAGTAAACAAGCTTTTTGAGTCCATCTGATCCGGATTACTATAACAGAGCAGTCGTAACCCAAATGATTGAAATTAAAGTAGAATAAAGGAAACGCACTTGCAACACGCGGGCAATGACTCCGCAACGTATGTGGAGATTCCCATTTTTCGGATCATGATATTTTGTTAAGATAAACTGAGGGGTACTGGACGTGTGGTGTGGTTCTGAAGATGTTGCACGACTCGTCTGAGAGGCTTCATTACTGGGATGCACAAACATGGATGCACCCTCAAGCAAACACACACACATCTGCTCAAATATGAATAAGACAGCAGTTCAATCCGTGCTAATGCTGAATTAATCCCCTTCTTTAACCTCAGCTGCTCGGGCTGCTGAAGAGGATTACGGACAACAAACACCCACAAACTGGAGACCCCCCAGCACCCTTTTGTCCTACTTGAAACCACTTGGAGAGACCTGTAGTCGGGGGTGGGCGAAGAACTCATTGAGGAAGTCCATAAGGAGGTCGATCTTGAGGCAGCTGACGCACAGCACCACGTGTTTCTCCGTCTGCGCCCTGTAGCGGCTGTAGTTCCCGCCAGACTTCTGCCGCTCCATCCACAGAAAGGCCAGCTGCTCGAACTGCAGTCAGGATGACACAACCACATTCAACAGATGGAAACTGGATTAAGTTAGCTGGAATACAAGAGAGCGGCCAGGTGGAATATGAAACGAAAAACAGTGCCTCGTACTGTACAGTGTTTCCGTTTGATTAGAGAGAGTGTTTAGGGGAATTAAGAAAGGGAGGTGGTTGAATGGAACACGACAGGAGAGATCAATAGTGGAAGGCCGTTTACGGAAACAACAGTCGGACTGAGGAACATTAGAAAAAATCTGTGCATGATAGATGGATTGAGGGATTTTGAAAACTGACTTACTGAATAATACCGAGATCATTTACAGCAAACACATCGATTTTAACTTATTCAAAACATCAATTACCGCGACAGAATGTAAAATATACTAATTAGGACACAGACAGCACAAGGTTATTATCGAAAATTCATGTCCATTTACACAAATCCAAATGATTAAATTTGGTCAATATTTCACAGACTGATCTCTTATGAACTGGATCTTTCCCTCATTTTAGGCAAGCGAATCTTATAAATGAAACTTTGGGAGGGTTTGACAAAGTAAAAATATTCTTTCCTCGCCTCAACTAAAGTGCTTCTGTTGCCTAAAATCCACAGACTAGATGTGGATCTATGATTCGGGTTTGACAGGTTTTTTATGCCCAACCTCCATCCTGAACTCCTTCGGTTCACAACTGCAGGGTTTTATTCCCTCAAAGAAACATGCTGCAGGCACAAAACAATGTTGTTTTCTGAAAAACACTACAAGAATCCTGTAAATTATGTTTCATTACAATTTCACAACCTGCTGTGATGCTACCTTGAAAAACCTCAAAAGATATCTGACTGAGCATAAATTAGCTTAAAGCAACTCTCCTGTATGCATGCTAAATATGAAACTACTCCCAGCAGCCAGTTAGCTTAGCTTGGCACAAAGACTAAAAGAAGAGAAGGACTTCAAAAAAAGATCTTATTTCTTAATCCGAGGAAAAATGTAAGAGCCAGGCTACCTGTTGTTTCCCTCTTTATGCTAAGCTAAGCTGGCCGGCTGCAGCTTTATATTTACTGATTTACAGACATGACAGTGTCTCTGACAGAAAGCAAATAACCATATTTTGTGTGATACAATTGACTTTTGAATTAGACTTTCAACCGCACTGGCTTGCCAATCATTTTTGAAGATCAATAATAAAATGCCAATTAAAACAGAAGTAATCAGCTCTAGCTATTGTGACAGAAACATGACAGAAGCACCTCATCATTCGCCTCCTGCGAGCTCTTTGTACACCCGTCAACCTCATTATCACTGAAGGTAGAAAAGGATTCTCTCCTCTCACTTTGAATCTCCTTGGCCGTTTTAACTGGACCAGAAAGAACCATTATGATGCAACGTTGTCTCACCCTGTGAAAGCAGGAATAGTGCAGTATCCCCAAAATCCAAATTATCATTTTCAATCAAATTGGTGTTAATACTTTTACTGGTCGTGGCTCAAAAACATTCACTCATTTCAAGTGATTTTTTTTTTTTCAAGAATCTTATTGATTTAAGCAACATGAAGCCGACACTAAACAGGTAACGAGCTGATGTATCGAACCGCTCTGCCGGCTGTAATAGAGATCCACAGCTCATAATGAACGGCTGACACTGTTACTAAATAAAACCTAAGCCACATCAACAGCATTCAGTAGACACTGTTCACTTGTGTGCTGTTTTTCTCCGGGAGGTTAATCATTTTGCAGCAACTTTGAGCTGAGATAACGTCTGCTTGCTAACGCTGGAAAACATCATCAGGCCACAGCGTTTTATTCAGCCATTATTTGCGTATGGCACCTGCTTTGGTAGATTTGTGATGTAACAATCGAGCCTTTATTTTTGGTTTGGAAAGTCTCCAAAGTGGTGAAAATGAATTGCAAACAAGAAAAAAAGCTTAGCTTATTTTCAAATCAATATCCTTTTAAGGCTAAAAAAAAAAAAATGATAAAATGACTCGTCAAGAGGTAAATTTCCTGTTGTGTGTTGTGGACGTGTAGAGGAAAATAAATAGAGGCAGCAATAAGAGAATGACAGTAGCTGGATCCTGACGGGCTCTGTGGCTCCCCTCTGCAGCCATCGCAGGACCCAGAGTCAGACAGACAGACACACTGTGTGGGGGTTTGGGTTTACTAAGGGGGGCCAGTTTCTAAATGTCAAGGGGTATTTATGGATGAAAGATGGGGAGAGGGAGTGGGGAGGATGACATGGCATCCATATTGCTAAAGCAGAGGTCGGCATTTCTTTATGAGTCGGCTCGTGTTAATTCAGCGAAATTATATTCAGGCTTCTGTTTTTGTGAAGTTTTGGTTTTTTTTGTTGTTAAGATATTTGCCACCGCCCAGCCACAGCTGATGGGAAAGACAAAAACAGTGAGAGCGTGTTCAATAGCCCGTTGATCATGCGTGCGTAGGATGCCACCCTACACCTACTGCTTATGTGACGAGATTAAAAAAAGAAAAAGCTATCAAAGACGAGTCGCGTCATTACAAAAGAAATCCAATTTACAGCAACACAAGGATGTCGGTAAACTAAATCGTTTGTGACTTGTTTATCAGCCGTGTGTGAGTGTCATTTCCTGCCCGGAGAGGCCCTCCTCTGTCAGCTGGTACAGTACACACACACACACCTCACACACATGTGCGCACACACACACACACACACACACATGTGCACACATACACACACAGAGGAAATTCCTCCCATTAGCACTTTTGCATCTTTTGGGACACTCATATAAGCGAGCTACCCTCGGGACGCAAGGTTTACACAAAGATGAGGAGCAACCATGAGGATACGAACTGACAAGTATGTCATATGGCCAATGTTTGTATGTGTGTGTGTGTGTGTGTGTGTGTGTGTGTGTGTGTGTGTGTGTGTGTGTGCGCGCGTGAATGGCTCCTGAAGATCCCTCTGTGGAGATGATAAATGACAGGAGAGGGATTTGGGGAATTGAGCGAGTAAGGAAGACACGCTAGCTGTTCTCTGAATAAAAATAGTGTTGTAAAAGTACGTAGGATGCAGTGAGTCATCACATGCATAAGTGTGCAAGGGGGAAACACAAGTCTTATTATGAGAGAAAACTGTAATGAGCATATAAAGAAAACAAAATTGCTTTTTTGCAAATTGAAAAGCTATCCCGTAAATTAATTTCAGTGATGATTGCAAGATCTTGTTGCTGTCTTCAAAGGCACATCTGTGCTCAATTTACTTGAGACTATTGTACTTTCATATATATTGGCAGACAGCCTGGCAGAGCCCGGTTGGTTAAATTGAAAATAAAAGATGAGGCAGCTGAGATGGATTTTTCCCTTCAGAGCTTCTTGACTTAGGAAATCAATGAGGGCTTTTTAAAACTCACTTTTAAAAGTGCAGCACCTACACATCAAACGGGAACTGCTGACTGCTGTTCACTATACTCTTTGATGTAGCTATCTTTAGCTGCAGCTAGCGGCTGTTATTTAGTTAGCACAGTCAGCTATACAGCAAGTGGCATTATAACACTGGACACTGGACTGTGACCCACTTTGGCCAATTTGAAGACAGGGGATACAGTACGGAGGTAGTTGTAGTGGCTCTGACGAGGACTATAATGATGGTTGACCAAAAACTAATTCCATCTCTTGTTTAATTCGCCTTCTGTGATCGTCCTACAGGTTAGCGGCTACTGTTTCTCACCTGGATGGGAAGCACAATGAGCGCCACAAAGATCATGATGACCACCAGGAGCTGCGAAGGCCAGATTTGGGGGGTGACATCTCCAAAGCCCACCGTGGAGAAGGTGACCACGCAGAAGTAGAGCGAGTCGAACAGGGTCAGGTTGTTGCCCGCTCGTTCGAGGTGTTGGATACCGCAGATACTGACGGGGGTCGGCATTATAGGAAACAGGGAGAGATCATAAGAAGAGGACGTTATCAGTGCGGAAAAAACAAGACTTCATATGTTGGGTGAATTACAGGTGCTTGTGAGGGACATTTTACATAGAGAGCTGTATGTCAGTCATGTGCATGTATGTGTGACTGTGTGTGTGAGGGGATGGAGGTGGATTCATGCTTAAGTGCATATGTGGGACAATATCATGTATATATATATATATATATACTGTAGGTGTGTGACTGCACACTGCGTTTATTGTGTTCTTTAAGGGATAATTGAGTCAACAGGCAAATGTCAATTGCCCTAATTCATGCTGTGTGTAGTAGATCTTCTGGATTAGCTCAAGCTTTCACACCAGATACGCAGGAAGCTGACGCATCCTCCACTGCACTTTAAGGAATCGCCAGTTGTCATTTCAGAGCACTATCTCAAGCTTACAGTTACCAATTACCTCTCTGCTCTCTGTCTTTCCTCTCTCTTAGATCCAAGAGCAGCAATTTTTACTCTCCCGTCTAATTTCTTCAGCATGATTCACAGAGCTGCTTGGTTTTTCAGTTCCTTTCCTGACCCTTTCCCCCTTTTCTTTCCTGGTTTGCCCCCCGTCTCATTTCAGTGTCAGCAGCGAGAATACCCACCACGTGAACATGAGACAGACCAGCGTGCTGATGAGTATTACCACCTGGTTAAACATGGCGGAGTGCGTCCTCTGGATCGCCCTGTGGAGATCATTCTGCAGGGAGACAGACACATGTGAGTTCAGGTACAGTAAGTGCTGCATTGTTGAGGAGGAGGAGGATAAAACTCGGTTGAGGATTAGTAGAAAAAAGACAATAACAAGGATGGATGACATAAAAATGCACTAAAAAGGGAGAAGCGAGGATTGTTAGCTGCATGTCGAAGCTCAGATGGATGCTGGGAATTTAAGAAGCTTCGATAACAATCCTGAAGGCTCACGTTTAAATGTTCAGTGACTGATTTACCTTCATGGCAGAGAAAGCCGGTGAGCTGAAATTGCAGAGACACAGAGGGGCAAGTGCATGCCGACAAAACAACAGAGATGTTCAGATGAACCTAATGGAAAAAATTGGATAAGGAGACAGTCCTTCACTCACTATCATGTTCTCCAAAGCGTGTTTGGCCAGCCAGCAGTTGAGAAATACAGGGATGAAGAGGTTTTTGAAGGAGGGCAAAATCACCTGTCAAGAGGAGAAAGCTTCAGTCTGCTTGGCTGAATGTCTCGTCACTTTTTTTTATATGTTTTATACAGTCACAGGATCTCTTGCAAAGACAGAGGCTTGTGCAAGCATGTGCCTGCTGTGATATCCTTTCTGCATTACGGTATTAAACATGTTCAAGAAGGGAAGATGGGACTGCACGTGCTCAGTAAGCCTACATGACAACTACCTACAAAAATCTGCAGTCTTGACATCCAGCTATCATGTATCTAAATGTATTTTACAGTAAATAAACACATTTCCATGATAATTTTTAGAGGTTATCATAAATAACACTGCATTTAACTACATAGTATACAAGTGAAAGAGAAATGGGTACATGAAAGACTTTTTAAGAGAGACTTAGGGCTCTTCTAATTTCTGTATTTTGTGCCTTCTCGCCTCATCGCATTCATGATATAAAACACACCGCTGAAATGTTGAGAGCGGACTTCACATTTGTTCACTTGTATTCTAGTTCAAGTTCATCACTGGACTAATTTTGTTAGAGTCCTCCCTGTGTCTTATTCCCTTGAATCTTACGTGGGCGGGATAAATCCGGTCTTATAATGTATCAAAATAAATGTGCCCACGAAATTGCTCCGGATTGCGTGCTGTCCTGGTCGACTGCCGGTTTGCATTTTGCCATTAGGTCAGAACAATTATGCAGTATGGCGTATGTAGCTATGATGTTGAATAATTCATAAAATTTCTAATATCTAACTGTTTATAAATAATATGATAGACAGAGATAAATAGATTAAATAAATGTGTTTTTATTAAAGAAAATAAGAATCCCTTTCCCTGTATCTTTCCACTCACAGTGATCATGAAGGGAACGGCGCTGATCATCTCCAGAATGAAGGGGACACGTAATACTTGCTCCCAGACGTTGCCCTGGAAACAGAAACCACACACAGGGTCAGGGAACTCCACTGTCATGGTGACCTTAAGGGATTACTACATAACAGGCATGATTGCGGAGAATGGAAAATGACAAATTGAGTAGCTTGTGCACCATAGAATAGATGGGGATATGTTCGGGTTAAACAGCTCCGTTGTGCCCTTTGAGTGCAGCATTATTTACCATTCAATTGTGAAATGTGTTTTTTTCTATGTGCCTGCCACCTACATATGGCTGACCTGAATCTGGCTAGTGTAGGTGGACAGGCACAGGGTATGTCCACAGGAATCAGTCAACTCTAAATGCTAAGGCCTCTAGCCTCCAGAACAATCTGCAGAGGGAGTCCTTTATAGGCTTATAGTGTCAAGTACATCAAAGGCAGGGCAACCAGTTGATGGATCACTCCCCCGACTACAGCAACGCAGGGGCCGGCCCTAAAGTTTTTCTGATGTGTCAGTAACAGGCTGGTGCTTGAGGTGCGCTCCAAATGCAAGAGGAGAAAGGAAAACTTCAATTTAGCAGGAGTGTGAAGTAGTCAAAGACTACCTTCAAGTATCAAATGCACGCCCACACACACACACACACACACACATCACACATAGCCGCAGACATCACAAATGGCTTCTGATTGTCTGTTGGGGTCAACGAGTACGTTACTCACCTTGTAGCTGAGATACACGAGCAACATCGTTTCTGAAAAGCTGATGAAAGCCACAAGCACCTGCAGAGAGAGAGAGAGAGTGAGTTATTGAGAAATTTAGAAATGCAGACAAAGGGAGAGCAGACACATAGAGGAGTCAAGACAGTTGGAGCAGAGAGAAATTAGGAGTCGCAGAGATGGAAGAGAAGAGCGTGGGTGGAATCAGTAGGCGTGCTGATGATTGAGCTTCAGAGGGAACAGGTTTAAGTGAAGGAAGACACAGTCCGGTGTCTGTTTGTGTACATATATGCATGTGTTATCATACTGTAGTGTCAGGAAACAATGAACTGATTTCATGTATTAAGGCTCTTAAATCATGTGACGTAAAATTAAACGCTGATAAAAACTGATGTGCAGGTATGTGTGTAAACAGACTGAGGCCTTGTTTACACAAGAGCGTGCTGATCTATCTGACCTGCAGTGCCCACAGCGGTAGAGGTCTATCCACCCAGATGATCAGTTTCCTACAGCGTGGAAGAAAAAAGGAAAGAGCAGCAGAGAGAGATGCGGCAAATTAAAGACAAAAAAACAGACTGAGAAAATGGACAAAATGTTAAAATTCTTTGCTGCCAAACAGAATGGCGCGCCTGACACTCAACGGGGACCATGAACAAAGCTCATGACGTTCCATAATATTGAATTACGCTGTTTACAACTGAACAGCAGCGGAGTGCACAGTTGTTAATGCGCTCATATTGTAGGAGAAAGGTAATATTCATACAATCAATGGAAATTTACAGCTCTACTGTGAGAGAAAGGCTGTATTTGTTCGTCTTTTTACAAAGACACCCTGGGGCTTATCATGGCTGCTTGCCTGCCTGCGCTCTGATTCGCTCCCACCAGTCTGCTGCCTGGAGCAGGAGGCGGCCCATCCCTTTCCTGAGCTCACTCTGTCAGGCTCCTTATTCATGTGGAGCCAGAGCTTAGCCAGTGTCACCAGCCACCAATTAGATCAATAGGTCCCTGAGCAGGAGACATGGTGTAGCCTCAGGTCCGTGTGCACTTCCTGGTTTCTCTCCCCCTCCCTGCTGTTGTAGACCACATGCTTTATCTCCACTAGATCACTGTTGATTAGGCTACACAGGCACTACATACATATTATGTTGACAGCTAATCCATGCAGCCGGGTGGTGACAAATGAATGTGGTTCTGTAGTGCTCAGTATCAGCATTGTGAACTGCTTCAATTAAGTGAAGTTGCATTGACTGTGTTATACAACGTTTCCGACCGGTGGGCCATTGTTGGGGATGCAGGTCCTCCAGGGTGTGTGGTTTCATGGGCCTTGTCTGCCGGCTGAAGCCATCACTCCTAATTAGAGACTTACCAGTCAACCTCACTGCAGGGACGCGATGAATTGTTCTGTTTGGTGCAGTTCACTCCGCTCACACTGCAAGGGGACAAAAAAACAACAACACAAAAACAGCGATGAATGTACCCCCTCGTCCAAAACTGGACTCAGCTCAATCCAAATATCTGATTACTTTCCTGATTGCATCTCCAGCCCTCTCTTCTCTTAACATCATCTCACATCCAACCCTCTCATCTGATACTCCATACACACTGTAATCTCATCTCTTGAACCTGATGCTCTTCCTCCTTCTTGTCAGGGCTGACAGAGATTTTGTTTCACCTCATTAAGCCCCCGTTCTCAACATTTTCTCTCACCAGTCCTGTCTTCCGTCTTGCGGGTTGTCCAACAGGACTCTGACGATGTAGAGGAGGCAGCTCAGCACTTTCAGAGCAAAGTTAAACATTCGCACCCGCAGACCTGCAACGCAAAAGGAAGACAGTAAATACAAAGAGCAATCGGAAGGCACATTTTGTAAAGCAACTTTTCTTTGTTTTTTGTCTTTTTTAAGAGTTAAGAGTTTAAAATATTCTTAGTGCATAATTTAAAAAATCTCTTATAAAGCTCTGGAGGATTATTTTAAGTAGTGTAATGTTCTATGCACCTGAAAAAGGAATACAAGTATCTTGACGTATCTTTATCTTGACCGCTTCAGTTATTCAACTCCTTACAACTACATTTATATCACTCTTAAAAAATGTTACCTAAGCTGTTATCAGTCCCTTCAAAAGAGGTGAAAGCTATAACTATTTAATATTATATATATATTATAACGAATTCAGAACAACATAGGTATCTTATACAAGGTATAAGTACACGTTTATATTTACATATGTAACCTTGACTCCAAAATAGTTGGGACGATGTGCAAAATGTAAATAAAAGCAGAATACAATAATTTGCAAATGAACTGTGTTTAATGAGTTATGTTCTTTGTACAATTATGTGTTTGACAAACTGTTGAAACTGACCCCATCCCCTTTTACAGCCATCATGATACTATTTTAGCAAATCTTTTAATCATTTTTGAATATTGTTTGTTGTTTTTGCACCTACAGACCACCAGCAAATTCCTCGTATGTGAGAATTAACTTGGCAATAAAAGCGATTCCGATTTTGATTCAGATACAGTTGTCGAATATTAAAAGATTAAATAAATTATCTTTGTTTATATCAAATTGTGTTTTATTCATGTTTTACACAGCGTCCACATTGTTTTTGGAATCTACTTAAGGACTTTATGCATGCAGGGGAAAAAAACAAACAATACAAAAAAAAAAAAAACAAAACATGACATTTGTACGAATGAATCCGCTGATCATCGGAATCACGATACAGACGATATGAAACATTCACAAAGAGTGGATACGTTTTAACAGTGATCAAATGTAATGCAAGAATGACAACACACCATTAGCTAAAACATAAAAAACAAATCACTTCAATTACAAGTACGAGTAACTCATGTGGGAAGAAAAACAGGCGGCAAAAGAAAAGCACCCAACTAGTTACGGACAGAGTGATCCCAAACAAAGGCAACTCACTGGATCTTTGGTTTTTGATGAAGAACAGCTTGAGGCGCTCCTTGAAAGTGTTCTCATTCACATAGAACTCTACCTGCACCCTATGAGATGGATGGAGAGGTGGGCAGAGACAGAGAGAGAGAGAGAGAGAGAGAGAGAGAGAGAGGGAGATAAGGATAGTGCAAGAGCAAAAAAGAGGGCACGCAGGAGGCGCTGCAGGTGACTGAAGGGATGAAACACTTCTTTTATGAAGTCAAGTCTGGATACAAAAGACAGGAAACAAGTGGTGGGCCGGGAGACAAAAGCGAAAAGACTAAAAGGTGGAGGAAGAAAAAGTGCACAATTGAGCAAATTGGAGATAGAAAGGGTGATAATGATTATTTGAACACTGAAAAGTATGGAAATAAGACCTCGTGTCTGGCTGCATTAAAGACTAATGGGTTTTGTAGGAAATGGTGTTCCTGCCTGTCCGCCTGCCCATAGGCCCAGACAGCTGCAGTCAGTCTCGTTATCTCCACTGATTAAATATAGAGCAACAAATTACTTCCCTCTGATGTTTCTGCTGAACATGGGAGGCCATAATTACTGCTCTTTCTTCCCTTTCCATTCTGGCACCCTCCTGTTAGAGGGACACACACACCTACTGTACACACACAGGCCTCGAATACACACCTGCAGCGGGGTCATTAGGGTTATTAGACCATTCGCACGCCCATCTGACATGGACGCTCATGGAGAGAGACATGATGAACATGACAAAGAGACACCCTTCAGACAGCTCTTACATGTGGACAGACGCACAACCAGCGGGAGCGAGGGTGACTGTATTTCCTGTCTGACCACCTCAGGCGAGAATTCTCGGTAGCTTTCCTTTCATCCTATGGAGGGAAGAGTGGATGACTCAGGTCGCGGATGAAAAAACGCCAGGCTCGCCTCGCTGGTGGTCTCCAGACAGATGAAAGAGAAGCAGAACAACTGCAATCTGTTCTCCTGTCTGCAGGAAGAGGAAGGAAGTGATGGTGGGGGTTGGGGAGTGGGGGTGGGGGTGGTGGTGGTGGTGGGTCTTCCCAGGGTTCCAGAGTGGCGCTACACCAGCAGCCCACATGTTCAGACACACGAAGACCAGAACGGCGCACTTTTTCCAGCTTCATTTGGGGCTGGGGGTAACTTTCCTCTTTGTTGCTATGGCAACACGGGATTCGTTGTCTTTTCCCTCCTCCTCTCACATGAGCAGATGTGGGCAAACACATACTTGTGAAGTGTGTTCAGCCATCGAAGCCGATAGCCCGCTTGTTGACGGTTCCTTTTTTTTTTTTTTTTTGTTGCTCCGAGCAGCCTGTGAACAATAAGGCTTCTGCGCACATGATGGAAAACAGACGGACATGTAGATATTCACAGATCTCCAGGCTCACAAAAACCCAGGGGTGTGTATTTGCACGTTTGGTGGTTATAAAAATGACTGTAGGAATTACTGGAGTGATGGGATGCCCTGCAGTATTCATAGTGACAGACAGTAGGGACAGTAAGGGAAAGATGTTGTGTGCTTGTGTATCCATGTGTGGTGATAGCAGTCGAACAGTCAATACCATGGTGGCAATAAGAGCAGGTCTCCATTAACCTCTTTATCTAAAGTAAATATTATTACTCATCCGTAAGGAAAAGCAGAGTTGGGAAGTGAGAGACTACCTGGAATGAAAATAACACGTGTAATTAATTTGCTGAATTAAAGTTACTGTGCTGATCTCTTGAGTTTGAGTGAGTACAAAGGGTTTATGATCAGATGATGTTCGTGACCGGGAACAGTAAGTAACAGCAGTAAGAAAAATCAGACATCCGTGCTGCATCATGGTTTTGTGGTGTGTAAAAGTTCAGGCAGTCAAAACCTCTTGTCAGTCAGAAGTGATTAGGATATTGTTTTCTCTTCAGATAAGAAAACATACTGATATAAGAGCTTCAGTGTTTATCTAGCACATTTCCCACAGCTAAGTGCTGCCGGGTCTGATGAGATCATTGCACATGCTTTTTAAAGCGCTCCGCAGTGGCAAGTTCTGGGTTATCATCCTCATAACAAACCAAAATCTTATGAGCTTTAATGTTCGCTTTCCCCTCAAGCTAATGTTCCTTTTTTACAACCAAATCCATTAGTTACTGCACTGCCACATCTGACCATGACAGTGTTTTTCTGTCCTTTGCCAGATGTTCAGTTACTTATCGCCTGGCTGTCTATTGTTTTAAGAAACTTGCGTTCATATCAAGCCATCCACGCATTGATTTATTCATCAAAGTCCTTAAACCCTCTCCAATCTCAGTGTTAAGAAGCTGTGATCCTTACCCAGGAGAAGAGGATCATTTCAGAGGTCATTTTGCCTGTGATGTGTTTCTCTAAGAGCAAGCTTTTCCACTTGAGTGTACAACAGCGGATGAAAAATAAAGTGGAAATATAGCCCAATAAAGAGTTGAGCTGTGGGATAGATTGAGAGTCGGGATCTTTAATCTGAGGGGAGGATGGGCTAGAAAAACACATTAAAAACTCATAAAGCGCATTATTTCAAAACAAACGAGACACAAGCACATCACGGTGGCACCTCTGGGCAATAGCCACATAGCAGCACCCCCAAGGAAAATAAATGATTAGGTAATTGTTGAGAAAAAACTGCTTTGGAATGCTGTCATGCAGAAAAAAAACACATGTCGATGGATTAGGGAACAACTGCTTCAGAGTATCATATAAAACACACCAGAGAATAATCCTCAAAGCTCTGCATACAGGTTTATCAAACTCATTATTTTCAAGTATCTGAGATCATCTCACGGGCTTTAATAAGCAGGAAACAGCATCTTCAACAGCTGGAAACATGAGAACATCAAGAAAGGGTGCACAGCATAGAAATTTCGAACCTGAGCCTGGGGAGAAAATTTGCATTTGTGCCTTTGCATGTACACGCTGATAGCTAAAGTGTGACAGAGAGAGAGAGAGAGAGCAGACAAAAATACAGACAGATAAGCAGACACAGACAGATGGACAGAAAGACAGAGGGGGACATGCGGAGGAGGATCTTTGAGAGAGAGAGAGTGCTGAACCTTGTTCTCTTGCTGCTTCCACCCATGCCTGTGCTCCATAATGACACAGCACTGGCCATCTAATGACACAGTTGAAGAGACGAAAGAAACCCAAATCTATGCGTGCACAACAGCACGGCATTGGCTCATCACAACCTCCACACACAACCTCAGAAATACTATTCATAGCAGAGAAGCAGAAAAAAAAGGATAGAATTGAAGCAACCAAGAGAAAAGTCTACCTCATGATAAGATCGGCAATATTAGTGTTTGTTGTATTTAATCAGTCCAGTCACAGATAAAATGTTGACAGATGGCGTTTCTGCAAATCACTGATACATACCATACTGACATTTCTACAAAACGTGCCATATTACGTTCAGATTACATATTCATGACCTGACTTTCATATTAGGAGGTGGGGGAGATGGTGGTGAAATTACAGGCAAGCCAGTGGCCCCAGTTCAGGACTTCTTTTCAACTATTACAAGTGTGAAACCACTGGATATTGGTGTTTTTTCTTGGTAAGACCTTGGGGCAATTTCCAAACATTGCAAACATACCAGGTATTTTTAACAAGATGTCTGGACATCTCGTCTGTGTGGCAACTGATACAGGTATTCGAAGTCTAAACACGTTCTCTGAACCTCTATGAAGTGTTTTTTGTGCCTAAACCAGAAAACAAGTTCAGCATCTTCATAAAAATGTCAATATATTTGTGGTTTGCAGAAACATACATTGCCAAGATGTTGTTTCTGTTGCTTAGTTTGGTTTAACTAATTAATAGAAAGCAAAAATGGAAATCAATATTTGGAGTATTGCTTTGGAAAAAAATTCCTCAATGATAAATATTTTGCCATGCTGTAATTCTTTATGTTTAGTCTGATTAGACTATATAAGCTTTAATTATAATAACATCATAACGATTTTTATTGTTCGATTAAAATACTTTAACAACACCGGATCCAAAGCAAGAAATATGTCTTATCAAGGGTTTTACATTTATTTATTGTTTTAAATATCATTATTATGAAATGCAGCGTTACTTAAAATGCTGTAAGGAAAGAGGAAGGATAAATCTCAATCAAAAGATCTCTCCTTGATAATTGTCAGTCTACACTCCGCAGTATGGATCACTTTGATATGTAAACAAGGGCAAATGACTATCCTGGTATTTAAATCCCAAACCATTTTATGGAGAACTGCTAACCAGTTTGAAGTTTATCTGTCAACACACTGTGTTTCTTGAGGATGTATGGATGAAAAGGAGACCGAGTCTGAGAAAAGAGGGCACATCTTAAAGAATGAAGAAAAAGCAGCCAAAGACACACAAATGAGAGCAGGAGGAATTCAATAGGATAACAAGAGGCAAATAAATTGCACAACAACAATGGGTCACTCTTACAGCTTTACAGCAAGGCGAGGTGTTCTCTGCTTCACCCAGCCAATGGTCGGCAGGACAGCATGTCCCTGACCCAGATACACAACCATCACACGTATCAGAAAATGAAAAATGAGAGTACACATCCTCACTAAAGACAGAACAGAACTTTCCTTTGCTTCATCTTTTTTTAATACTTCTCACTTCTGCCGCATACTGATTTGGCACATCATTGAAAAAATGCAAGAACTTAAATAACAACGATGGCTGATACCTTAATAGTCTCTTTCTCTCCTGTTGGAATAAAATATAAGCAGTCGGTGTCGTGACTGATTCATCTACCATTATATCCACCGTGCAATAGTAGTAGACGATCAGACCAAAACATAATATCACAATGTATTTAATTGGAATCAAGATCCAGCACACAGCCCCTGAACTGAAGAACAGAGCCACAACAGCCTCTTTTAGCAGCTAACATTAGCACAAAGCACACAGCCCCTAGACTGAAGAACAGAGCCACAACAGCCTATTTTAACAGATAACGTTAGCACAAAGCACACAGTCCCTAGACTGAAGAAAAGAGCCACGACAACCTCTTTTAGCAGCTAACGATAGCACAAAGCACACAGCCCCTGAACTGCAGAACAAAGCCACAACAGCCCATTTTAGCAGATAACGTTAGCACAAAACACACAACCCCTAGACTGAAGAAAAGAGCCATGACAACCTGTTTTAGCAGCTAACATTAGCACAAAGCACAGAGCCCCTGAACTAAAGAACAGAGCCACAACAGCCTCTTTTAGCAGCTAACATTAGCACAAAGCACACAGCCCCTAGACTGAAGAACAGAGCCACAACAGCCCATTTTAGCAGATAACGTTAGCACAAAACACACAACCCCTAGACTGAAGAAAAGAGCCATGACAACCTCTTTTAGCAGCTAACATTAGCACAAAGCGCACGGCTTGACCAGTAAGGAGTAACTGTCATGCCGGTTGGCTGTTTCGGATTGATACAGTCGGATACAGTTTTTAACCGATCAATCTCAATCTGGCAATCTCTGAAAAGTAGATTATGGACACTTTCGAGATGGATCATGATGTAAAATCATCAGATCGCCCTCTCCAACTGTAAATACGTATGCACGTCTGTCCTCCAACAGTACTTCTGTCTACCACACTAGCCAGGGCAAAGCACAGCAGAGAAATGATAGCCATTATTTACAATGAATATGTAGTGTTTTCCACTGTATATCAACAGTAAGGAAGTGTGCACTGTAGCCGTTGCTCAGAGCCATTTCCCGAACAACCCGTGTTGTCATGGATTCAGACTTTCCATACATCATCAGTGGAAATGCTCCAGCCATTCCTCCCTACTGCTCCCTGACGTAAACCAGCCTCGCCTCATCCTTTCCTGAAACGATCATTCACTATTTATTGCTTGGAGGAGGATAATGCTGACACATTCACGTTGTCTCCTTTGTTTACCTGCAGGAGGAACAAATCGCAATTCCTTCAGTTCCTCTTAACTGTTGAATTCATGGGGAAAACACGGGTCCACGTTTGGCTTGCTAATAAACTACCCCTACATCTCTAAGTCGCGAAACACAATATGGCTTAAATTGATGTTCAACTCTATTAAAAGCCATCCAATGACATTGTATCTCCCTGTCCATTCAGATTAGATTAGCCTCAGATGTGCGCATTTGATCAAATAAACGCGAGATATCAATCTGTTTCAACGTCATCTTCAAATCACCACTTTCAGGATGGCACGCATGACGCAAAACCAGGGAAACATGAGAGGAAACTTCTCTGTCCCCTGGTGTCTCTGGAGCTACTTGGATTCCAAAGTCCTGCGGTGTATTCAGCTAACACACTTTGGGAATAAGGGAGCTGCGATCAGTGGACAACTATGTTTGTGATCCCCACACAACAGAGCGGCTCCCTGCCCCCGCTCTGATGCCATTGGGCCTTTCAGCAACATGGCCCAGAAGTGCTCAGACACATGCTAGTCAGCCCCATGGCTGTGTCAGCTTCCACAGCAGGAAGGCTCTTAAGTGTTGACAGTGCTTTTCTAACCCAAAGGCTGGTTAGAGACTTCAATATGTAGCTTATTAAAGCCCAGTGGTAACAAAACAGCTGTATAAATTAGAGAACCATGAGCCGAGATAACCACTGACCATTGACTGCTCTCTCTATGTCCTCAGGCTTTTGCACGTCCATTATAACAATGAAAAAAGATAGTATGTCTCATATATTGTCAATATCGGGGTTGCTTGAGTTCAAGGAACAAAGAATTACATTTAATATACTCTGATTGTGCAGCCAAACTGAAGTGCCTCTCGCTTTACCTTCAGGTAGTGTTTTCTCTTTATTGTGCACAAAGAGAGCGAGGGCTCATGCTCACCTGGCATCACACGCACAATATTCTCTGTAGCAGGATCCTGCTCAGACTCCATATGAGCCCTCCATCCTCCCACTACGCCCTCTCTTTGATCTCAAGCAGACCTTTCTTTAACGTTCAGGCCTACTGGCAACCTTTCCTCTTCACTAGCATTAATTAGGATGTTGTTTTTATAAGCTTCTTCTAATTAACAGAACGGGACATTCGTCAGGCCTGATGCTCGGTTTCATTCCACCGTTAGCGCCCCCAGTTTTCCCCGATCAACTATTCCAAGCCCTCCAATTAATTTCCATTAGTAACTGGGTTCCTTTAAGTTAATTTCCATTTGTCTCTGGCAGACTCGTGGCTGTGAGGTGATGCGCTTGACTCACAAAAGAAGTTATGAGGTCTCCCTCAGCCAGCCTCAAATCTGATTAAATCACCTTCACAGAGTGACTCTTCTCATCATACCAGCCATTTGTATTTTAATAACCACCCTTGATGCCAAGTCTCAGGCTCTGCAGTCATGATGCATAATGCAGCCATGATTCTACAATTCTTGACAGAGATAGCTATCAGCTTTTCAAACAGTCTTATTATCAATAAGACTGAAACTTACATGAGCCCTTGGAAGGCTGGTTAAAGGACTCTGGCGTTCACCTTATAGTGAAGTCAAAGCATATAACGGGCATGAATATCGACAATATTGATGGATTATGCTCTACACTGGCCTTACTAGATTAAGGCTTGACTGTAAGAATTAAGGGGGAGGGAAAGGGAACAGGAGCATGGGGGAGAAGGGATGGTGGTGAGTCGAGACAGAGAGATGAGGAAGATTTGGAAGCGACAGCCGATAACAGATTGTTCTAAGGACAAAAGGCTGTCATTTGTATGATAATCCTAGACTCTGAGGAAAAGCTCCCATTGAGGCTTTCTATTGTGGAGCAATGGAGACTCTGTTGTATTTCATTTTACTTCAAACAAATTAGGCAGAAGCAGAGCCGTGCTGGAAATCGTGTGTTTTTAAAGGCTGTTATGAATACGCCATCTACTCTGCATTGCTGGAGCACACTAATTGCAGCACATTAAGCCAAAAAAATTCAACCCGTTGAGAATTCTCACACTGTAAAAAGTCTGACAACAGCAGAGACAGGAAGATGGGGGTGTTTTGGTGAACACACAAAGCTATCTTTACAAATTTAGGAAAGCCACACATGAATTTCACTGGTGTTGATTCTGTGGAAAAGAGCAGATTACCATCAACTCTGGTCATAAAGATCTTTATATGGCTTTTGTTCTAGGAGCAAGTGAAAGAAAAACATTCATATTTGTATTAGTATTTTTCTTTTTTAAACACAGCTGTTTGCAGGATTAGTTGCTAACTAACCCTAACCATCACTAAGACACTGGGATGGTTCATAATCAGTTAAAACTCTTTGTAGTGTCTTTAATCGAGCTGTGATAAGATTCACACAAAGTAACAGACTGCTGCTTATAACAAAAAGCAGCCAAGAAGAAATCAGGTCTTGATATCATTTTTATTTTAGCCAAAAAACCAGACAGCTCCTTTGACTGGTAAAATCCTTGTCATCAGCCTGCCAAAGATCGGTATTTAATTGTTTAGTCATCTGGCATTTCCTCAAAACAGAAGCCTCTGACTCACCGCCAGAAAAATAAATAAAATAAATGGTGTCAGTGTAATCAGAACTGTGTCGTTAAAATCTTCCCACTTCTCTGTCCTTGACACGTTACTGTACCAGCAGGACATACATTCACTTACTGATCAATTATCAGACGCAACCCTGAACTTACACAGATAGAAGATAATTGGCAGCTGTAACCAATCTTTTAGCAGCAGACAGCTATTCAAACACTGTTCTGGAGAGAAAGCTTGTTTCAGTCTGTACAACAAAAACAGAGCCAAATTTAATCTCTGTTTGTTCCAATTTGACATACAAATAGATACAGCCACTGCTGGGTTGTGGAAGACAACTTCTAATTGTATTTGCAGTTTTGTATATTTTACCCAAGAAAAAAAAAAGTGCAATTCAAATTAAAGCATGAAATATTTATAAATGTACACTGGAGCTGCAGCGCCACAGGGCAAAAATAAAAATAAATAAATAAAAATACAAATACTGGTAGAGGAAGAAAAAGGAGGCACCATAGATACCAGTAATAGTACTAACAGCGGGATAGGAGGTGTGTAAAATAAATTATAAAATCAATTGCCATCTTTTAAATGTCCTTGTCGAAAATTGCTTCACCCAAGAGCCTTTCAACAGCTTCGGCACAATGTATTCCACCAGGTTTCAGGAGAGTGCTTGAGAAGGGGAAAACATCGTATTATGGCACTTCAGTCAGAACTAAGATGTATGGAGGAGCGGGACGGTGGGGGTAGGAGGACAGGAAGGCCCACAGAGGATGACAGAAGAGGGATTATAGGGCTCAATAATGTGAGTTTTCCCAGAGCGGACTGTCCCCATATGTGTCAGGGAGATAAGTTATGCATACACATGTTGACATTTTGATTAGTGATACTGTATGGAGCGATCTGTGCACCTGAGCTCATACAGGGGCTGTTTGGTTCTTTGGGGACATTGCTTTAAAGGCTACTCCTTAGATTAATGGACCATGGCAGACAAACTGTGTGTTTGTGTGTGATTCTGCTGTAATTAAGCTCTCTGTCACTATTAATCACAGCTCCTGCTTTGCTTCTAATCAGTCCATTTTATAGCGACTAACTCCCCCGGGCACAGAGATCAACATCTTGACCCAACCTGAGAATCGCTCTCTTCTTCCTCTCACATTCCTTCTAGCGCCTGACGTTTGTAGATGAAAGCAGTGTTTGCATTGACACACACACACACAGAGATTGAGTTTGAGAGACTGGCAAACACACACACAGTTACACACATCAGAGATACAAAGGGCTAAATTTCTATTTTGCTGGATACAATGCTCATAATTGAGATCTTCTTTCTCTGTGGAGCAGGCAGCTCGGGCACACTGGCTGCTCCACGACAAAACAAATGTAACATGTGCAGCCCACACAAGTTTTATTTGGATCTCAGTACCTTCTAGAGCTCTCAAAGTGATTGACACCAAGATATCCTTGAACATTCATCCACATCGTGTATTTAGAGGGTATTTCACTGGCACTGACACACACACACACACAGTCCTCTCAAACTGTCTCAGCAGCCTCCAATCCAACACAAGCAATCACAGCCACACTGTCACTGAACTGCACACCTGTTTTTTGTTTCTGTTACATTAAAAGATCATGTCGTTGTCAACCATCTTCGTGTTTCCTCGTCTCTTTTAAAGACTGCGGTGCCTGGACTGCAAATAGTCATTTCTTTTCTTCCAAGAAACAGGCAGAGACCCCCGTCACTGAACCTTTGTAATCAGGTGAGTGAGGTCACACATACACTGCACTCTGGTTTGGAAACATTAGTCCTTGGGCAATAGCTGACAAATTACAGAAGGCCAGAAGAGCACGGCCGGGGCGAGCAGGCCTGTGTGGGGCTCAGCTGTGCAGAACAAACTGGGTTTCAGATACACAAAACCATTGCATGACTTATCACAAACAATGGAATTATGCTTTTTGCATAATTCCAACAATATGATATGCATTATTGACAGGCCTTTATGTTAACATGCAGCACTGTCTCCATAATGAACCCTTCCAATGACTGATTGGTCTCTTCCACGCTTTCAGTAGCAAGATTTGCCATTAATCTGATTTGAAACAGCCACTCAAGTCCACAAGTGTTTCGGTCCCAAAGCCAACCCAGCAACAAGAGACACCAAGCGTGAAATGGAGGTGAGCGTTTTCCATTAGGGGGCATAATGAAAGAGCCAAATTAAGCAATGCATATTGTATAGCGCGTCGAACTGCCCTGTAAATGGAGTGTAAGCAAAGGTTAATTGCCAGTTACAGAAAGCACCCACTTGAAATTGCCTGTGCAGGTGGCAGGCGGTTCACTGTACAGCGCAGGAATTATGACATGAGGAGGATCATAAATATCCTACTGTACGTTCACCTCACTGGCTGCTTCCTCGTTTCCTTCCTGCTTGACGCAACTAAAGGAATTTTCTATGTTGTTCCAAATATGTACGCGTAATATTTGCTCCTTATATGACATGAAAATTAATTTTAAAAAATATTCCAAAATTAATATTTCCGTCTCTCATTCTCTGCTGAGTGTGTTTCTGTTATCTGTATAATTATTAGTACAATGCTTTTGTGGGAGAAAGAGTTTATTAGCAGGATTAGCAACAGTCGCCGCTGCGCACTCAGGGCAACGAGGAAACCTGTTGCAGCCTCCATAACAACAGAGCTGCACAGCTGGCAGTGAATTACTCCAACACACTCATACCCCAGAATCAACGAGATCACAGAGAGGAAACAAATGAGTACTTTCTTTTTTTCTTTTTATACACAAGGAAGGTGATGTGATGCTCGCATGGCTCACTGATGCGCATCGGATTTGGCGCGCCGTGCGTAAACGATGCAAGTATCTGCATCCTTACCTGTCGTCGGTCTGCCAGTCCCCGAGCAACAGGTCTCGGAACCGGTACCGAGGGGGCAACGGGAGCACCTCCTTCTCCAGTTCGACCATGGTCCTCCTCTATAGAGCCCAGAGGGAGAGATATCACCGCAAACCGCACCTCCACACCAAGGAGGTGGATCCCCCAAAAACCAACTCCGTTCCTCTTGCTTCTGCTATTCAAAACGGAGATCAAAACCCAACACATTGATACACCTCATGGCATCGTCTTCGACCTTTCCCCCCCTCTCAATATTAAAATCAACTTCTGTCGTTTGTTGGCTCCCGTCACAGTGCAGCTCTACTTTTGCTCCCGCCGAGGCAACAGGTCGAGGATGTTCATCCGTCGGTGCGTATAAGGGGAGGCTCCACTTTCACAGTGACAGCTGGAGAGCAACTGGTTGTCTCTCTCCACACCAGCATCCTCCCTGGCTGAGCTACGCATGGACGCACTGGCTGCAAATGTGTAACCAACCGTCACACTGTGGGCTTCTGTTGCGATGACTTTTCATTTCACCAAGAACCCAAAAAAAAAGAGCATCGATCACAAAAACAAAGGCGTTTTAAATAAATCATTAATATTCTACAAAGAGCGGTGTCCGTCTACACGCTGCTGAAACCCTGCATGATAATAAAACTGACACACACCACACACAACACACACACACACGTGATGCCCAGATATTTCTATCTGACTTCTGTGGACACTTGTGCGCATCTCATTCGTGAGTCTCAACGCTCACATTTACACTTAATTTGCTATTTCTGCACAGACTTTCCGGGATGTTAACTGGGCTTCTATGAAAAAATATTATTGGGTTATGAATCTTTTTTTTATGAGTCAGTTTAAAGAGGCACAAATGAAATGTTGGGGACCGTCATACTGAAATATACATGAGAACACATCCAGTTTATGTAGTGAAATCCTGTAGACTGTTGCTCTGAGTGCTGTTAAAAATACACAGTGGAAGCAGAAGATTAAAAAAAACATCTCTTCTCATGACAAAGAACCAGAATACTGTAATTTATAGAAAACGTTACAATCATTACTTGGCAGTTCCTCTGAATGTTGGCTCTTACACCATGAAATACAATATGTAGTCGTTTTTTTTCAAAGCAGAACTCCTCCTATGAATAATTAAGCTGGCTATGCTTATAATGAAGAGAATAAGCACTTGTAAACTGCTTGTTATGCAGCCAACACATCATTTGCGTTGTAGCACTTCACCGCTGTGCTGGATGTTTGCCCGCCACTCAATACATGTCACAGATTTAATCCTGCAGAGCCTGTGGTCATGACAGAAAGCTGTAATGAAATTCAAATGTGGCACTTGAGAGGACTGTTGACTCAAAGCCACGGCCAACAGGTGTTATTTAAATTAACTTCCACTGATTAATATTAATCACCCACAATGGGGCCTTGATAAACCAGCGCCTCTGGAAGCACCGAACAAAAACCTCCCCTAAGAGCCTCAAAAAGGATTACTGCCAAATGAAATGATGAGAAAATGAGGAATGGCAATGGATGATAATGATTTAAAATGACCTCGATGGATGCTGACTTTAGATTGTGAATCATTCTGATAACACTTCGGATCATACGTCTAATCTCACTGTAATAAGGTTACTTTGTGCTAAGAGAAAGCTGAACTGCTGTGAACTCTATTAGAAAACTTATACAGCTTATCATTCAGTTTCACTGTCAGTCTTGGCTCTAGTTTTGTCTATTTTGCCCTCTGGTGGTCAACATGACACAAGCACACAAATCTGTAGTGATCTTCATTTATCAGTTTTAACAGTTACAGCTGACATCTACCAGTCTGTTAGGATGTGGGTTAAAATGCCAGAATACATATGCATGTATTAATATTGGGCCTGTGGCAAAAATGAGATACCTCTTTAATGTACTGAGGCACAAAAAAAATAAATACAGAAAGAGGTTGACAGGAAGGCAAGACGTTTCATTTCAAGTGGGTGGGCCAACTGTGTAGCCATGGTAACAACACAAAACTGTCTGAGCATATCGGAGGAGATAGTTCATGTGTTTCAAACCTCATTTAAACCCCATTCGGTCTCGCATTATGATAATGTGTACTATGAGGACAATTTTTGGAGGCTGAGTAAAGAAGCTTGTTGCGAAAAAGACAATCAGGCTTTCTCCCTTTAGATCAAAAGCCATCGTCTTCATCGCCAACAAAACTGGCAATGCATATACAAGTATAAACAAAGAGTAGAAAAAAAACAATCATCCATAAAAAGAGTCATTTAAAAAGATATAAAATCTCTCAGTCACTGTTTGACAGTTATACGCCCATTTGGAGAACAGCTGTGGTGCTGGTTCTACTCCAGTGTAACGTTGACGGAGGCGAGAGCGTCCACAGCCCAGCTGGGGTACTGGTCACGAGAGGGAAACATTCGCTTCATGAATGTCTGTATAAACTCAGGGAACCGGCCTTCGATAATGCTCTGTCTCACAGAGCGCATCAGGGAGAGCTGCAAAGAGAAACGTTTGATGAATCGCAGTGAAATAATGTAAATCATGATCTCCAGAGGGAAGTAATCGACTCCTCTGCAACTTTAGAGTGAAAGGGTCAACAACGGCTCAGCATCCTCACAGTAAACTGAAAGAACACTTACAACTATTTAGACATTAACATTTAGAGCAACATAAAATGTTTCACAGATATTAAACACGTGTTGTGACATTTTCAGTTTCGATCAAAGTGGTAGAGCCAAAGCCCAACAGAGCAGCAGCCTTCCTGCTTAAATAAGAAATCAACATGTTGCACAATCAGACATTTTTTGTTACGCTCTCTTTACGTGAATGTGATGTTTTGGGACACATCTGTCATGAGAAGAGACTCTTCACTGTTTTGATAATGTCAGAGTAGCGAAGCAAGATTGTAGCACTTTGGAGGTACAGAGAGTGCAGAAGGATTAAGTGATTGTGACTGAGGCGAGGACACGATCTGAAGTGTGTCACATACATTCGCCAAGTTCCTTATCTTTTGTCAGATTTCTGTCAGAGCGATTAGACATTTGGGACATCATGTAAACTTGTGGCTCGGGGCTGATATCTCTTAGTGGCAGGACTGCAGATACAGAAAACTAATAAACTGATAAAACACACTTAATACATGTAGTATGTGTCCTTCAGATGTATCAGCTCCAATGTTTGTTGGATTACAAATATAGTTTTAATGTCAAAGTAAATTATTGTTTAATTCTATTCAGCTTTCAAGTAAAATGGGTTGATAGTGTGCAAAAACAAAAAACTTTAAAAGTTTCTGTTTTGGTCTAAAATCTTCCGGAAGCAAAAAAAAAAAATGCATAAAAAAGTACTTTAGTTTATTGGTTCTTATTCAATCTTTCAGTTCCTATATGATGTTGACTGTAAAGTGTCATTTCCAATACTGACCTGATAGGCGATGTTGTGGATGGTGATGTGATGCATGGCTGCAGTATCACTCTTGAACAGAGCGTGGAGGTAAGCCCGACTGTGTCTGAAACAGACAACAGGCTCATCAGTTACATTTGTCATCCAGTAATGCGGCCCTGCAGCAGAGTGTGTATGTGGTACAGAATGTCTAAACACCAGGCGCCTCTGGCATCAGACTGCAGCACTGAACAAAATATACCTATCCGTACATTTAAGGCCTCCGCCTCTCACAACACACTGCATTGTCTGATCAAAAATCAAAAATTCATATTTTTCCTCTTACATCTTAATTATCCATCTCGATGGTTTTTCTATGAGTTGCAGAGTTTTTGGTAGAGAAAGAGATGTCTGCCTTCTCTTCTCTGGTGTTTTCTACTACTTTATAATATTCAACATCTGCCTTTATGAAGAACAATGCTTATTGTGTGAGCTAAATCTCCAGGCTTTCACAATAATCTTTGGTTTGTTCTCGAATTACCTCTTGCAGGTGGGACACTGGCAGTCTGGGTCTATGGGTTGGAGGTCCTTTGCATACTGCTTTTGTTTAACCTGAAGAGATCCCCAGGGCACCAAGGCAGAGCCAAACCTCTGAGGGAGGACAGAGATGACGAAACACAGTTTCAATCTGTTTGGGAAATGGAATTCTATCTGCTAAATGACCATGGAAATGTGATTATCTGTGTGTGAGGTGGCTGAAGAGAGCTTACTGCAGTGCGGGTGGGGAACACGCAGTCAAACATATCACAGCCCAGAGCTACACACACCACCAAATCCACGGCATACCTGCAAGCACATACGGATCATACAGGCTCAATTTCTAAAATCATAAAGCACATTTGATGTCACAGTTCTCATGAGATATTTTCAGCAAAGAGGCAAACATACCCTACACCCATGAGATATCGAGGCTTTTCTCGTGGCAGGTGGTCGGTGCTTAGTGTGACCATCCGCCAGAAGTCATCCTTTTCCTCTCCTCCACTCAGGCCGCCAATGGCGAAACCAGGAACATCACGTTTTGTCATTTCTACAGGAAGAGGACAAGATATCTAAAGCACAAATTGAAGCCTGTATCATCAGTCTCTCACAGTTGAAGTTGTTGGTTTGCAAGACCTGACTAAGAAGTTACTATTCAAGCTGCCTGGAGGATATATGGAGTGTTTGTAGTTAACATGGCTGCTCTAGATTAGTACCTAGAAGTACCTGGACTTTCAGGGCATTTAAACATGTTCTTAGGCTCTATCCAAATATGATCATCCTCCAGTATGCTTGTAAAAATCAGCTATTTTACCATCTAGACAGGCCTTGCGCAGCTTTGCATTCAACCCTCCCTGGATGATGGCAAAAAGGTTCTGTTTGTCGGGATTTTTATTGGCTGCTATGCAGCGGTCCAGCCAGCGAATGGATCTGTGCATTGCCTCCTCCACCCGCGGTCCGGTCACGGTACTGCTGACCACGTCATCCAGCTGCATCATAATGTCTGACCCTGGAAGAAGACAGAGAAACATGGACATGGTCTTTCAGCCACAAAGAAATTGAGAGGAAGCTCAAATCTTTATTACTTTTTACGGATGCAAATTAGTTTACTCGTTGCAGACCCAGACTGTTCTGTATGCTGATGGACTTCTCAGGACTTAGGAGGATCTCTTTGCCATCATAGGGGGACTTGAACTTTACTCCTTCCTCAGTGACCTCCGAGAGTTCAACAAGAGACACCATCTGAAACCCTCCGCTGTCCTTTAAGCAGAGGAAAGTGAAACAAGAGTTTAAAGATCACCTACTTTTGTAAATATAAAATATCTCCCCTTGCATTTAACTGTTTTGTTGTCTGTGATTGATTGGTTTAGAAAAAAAGCTATACTCACTGTTAGCAGATTTCTCTTCCAGTTCATGAACCCATGCAAACCATTGGCTTTCTCGATCAACTCTGGTCCCTGTGTGTGGTACAGTTGAAATGGAAAAGCACATTCTCAAGAGAACAGTTATGAATTCATACAGTCAGTATTAAAGTCAAATGAATCACAAGGAAAACAGCACTGCCATCAGTGCAGCATTGCCCACCGGTCTCATGCCCAGGTGGTATGTGTTCCCAAGACATATCTGACACCCCAGACCATCCAGCTGATCCACGGTGATCCCCTTCAGGGTGCCCTGGGTACCGACAGGCATGAACACCGGGGTGCTGACGTCAGAGTGTGGCAGTAGAAGATCACAGGCTCTTGCTTTTGTCACCGGGCACTCGGCAATGACCCGCAGAGTGAGCGGAGAAGCCGCAGAAAGAGCTTTTTTCAGCGACATGTTGTTTCCTAACGTGTTTGAATCAGCTCTACACTCTGTGGTGGCGGCCATGTTGCGTTGGGCACGTGACACGAACCAACTGACATTGACAATCGCGTTGACCAATCAGAGACGAGCAATTCGTTTCGAGCGCAGAACACGACTTTATAGATACCCAATCAGAATGCGTTCTTGACAGAAGGGCAACAAAATCAGCCAATAAACAACCTGGTTTCACAGACAAGAGGCGGGTCTTAGCTCACCGGTTTCGATCGGATGTCGTCTCCCGTAACCGGATGGTGTTTGTGTAGGAAGTTTTGTTTTGCGAGTTTTCCGTCCGTTTCGACTGACCGAGTACTGAGTTAATGCGCTTAAAAGAACACGGAATGATATTAGTGTGAATTGCATTACCGGCAACCGCTCAAGTGTTCAAGGAGAGAACAAAAGCCTGAGCTGTTTGAAGCGGCGGAACTCAACACTTCAGAGTAACCCGAGAGCACCTTGCTGCTAAGCTAACGTTACCTATATAGTTAGCGCGGCTAGCTTTAGCCTCTGGTCTACGTTGTGTTGAAGGGGCTCACAGAGCTAACGAAGCCATGGGGAACCGGGGCATGGAAGACCTGATTCCCCTGATTAACAAGCTTCAAGACGCTTTCAGCTCCATTGGCCAGAGTTGCAATTTAGATCTTCCTCAGATTGCTGTGGTCGGAGGACAGAGCGCTGGCAAAAGCTCAGTCTTGGAAAATTTTGTCGGCAGGTGAGTTTATCACGATCAATTAAGTTAACCATTGAGGTGACCTCATAGTTAATACGGTGTCTCGCGTGGTCTTACACAGTCGAACTGGGTGTTTTATGTTCCAGCAGGTTCGATACGTTCGTTGTGTCCACCACCGGTACGTAACGTCAATATTGAGTTACGCACTTGTCGTAAACCGGCGTTGATAGTGAAGTTGCTGCAGGTTCAACAACTTTACGTAGACGCGCCCTTTACGTGCCAAAACACTGAGGTTTATGATGTTTTATTACGTTTTCTGCACCCAGAGCTTGTGGTGGCTTTCTTACTTTTGCAAGCAATCTCCAAACTATGATGTGTATAAAGTGAGCTTGCACAGTTCTTTACTGTGGTGGGTTGTTCTCTTGTCATTTTATTACTCTGCACAATAATTATGCCTTCTAAATCAATCAGTAAATATATGTTGTACCTGGTCCCTCTACCCCTGACGTTTTGTACATGACAAGTTTAGACCTGTATGAAAAATGAGGATGGTGTCTAAAGTGCACATTTCGATGCTTTTATTTTCAGAAATCACAGTGCGGTTGATCTTGTTTTGTCATTGTCTGTTTGGCTCCAGCTCTGAATGGGAGCTTTTTCCTGTGCTTCCAGTTGTATTTCCATGCCACACCCAGAAAACCCCACAGAGTTTATATTTACAAGTGATTGTCTGTAACTCACAGCTTGATTTGACTTGTACTGGGTCACAGGCTTGTGTTGTTAGATAAGTATTTTCATTTATATGAGGGGGTAAAAACATGTAATTGAGAAGGCCAGTGGAGTTAAGTAATAGAGGCGGAGCTAGCCGCCTATTTTTTTCTCAAGGATGTAAATTTTGGTCGTGCATCATTTTTTTAACTTCAAAGCAGTATTGTTCAAAGTTATGTCAGTTCTTCACACAAAACAAGCTCACGTCTGTTGCAGACACAACTTCCCGTAGCAGCTTCCTCTTTTGTTACTGTTTCTGTCCAAATTAAGGAAATGGACTTGATGTTTCTTCATTCTCTGTGGTGTGAAGGTCAAACTGTGGAGCTCCTCACCGGCTTGCTCCTGTTGTCCTCTACCACACCAGCAGCGAGTGAGATCACCCTGCAGATAAAGAAACAAAACAAGCCAGTTGAAAGCAGCTTGTTTAGCAGGTTTCCACCCTATTGAGAGACACTCGGTGTGTGTGCAACCCAACCCGCACAGGGATCGCACAATCACACACATAGATACATGCAGGCCGCCCAGCTAAAGAGGAGGAAGTACATAGGCTATTAAGATGACATGCAGACAGGCCTTTGGTTATAAACACAGTAGCGAGCGCATTTCTTAACTGCTCTCGGGCAAGAACACACACGCCGATTAGACTACCACTCGGTGCACATTAATTCAGATGAGTGGGACTTTGCACTGCGAGAGCACCTGACACACATCAGCTGTAATTATCATGAGACATTTCATGGCAACCTCAATTTCATTATGTGTGCAGACCTTCCACTCTCTTCCTGTTGACAGGGCTAACACACACCCATGTGTGGAAGAGTTAAACAAACACTATGCAGATTTGCTAAGGCACACACACACGTATACATGCTCATCTCTTCTGTCTTTTGAAGTGTGTGTCAGTGGTGCACTTTAGTGTTAACCATTTTTTTTATCCAAAAGATGGAAAGTAATGCAACTATTCTGTATTCCTGTTGGTTCTGTGGAGATGAACTTGTTGGACTCCAAGGTGGAACAGTCAAAGTCAGAGCTAGAAGGTGGAGTTTTAGGTGCTGCGTATCATTATAGCAGCAGGTGGGGGTGACTCATTGTTGATATAAGGGCTTGTCTGAGCTCATTAGCAGCCAATCTTTCCATCATGTGCCATAGAAAACTATGAGGGCTAAGTGTTGTAAGACAATTGATTAGCAAATTCTCTGTGGAGAAACAGACTTGAACCCTGAGCAATTAGGGACTGTCAGTACTGATTACTCCGTGGTTTCCCCAGTCGATGATGTCTTCTGTTATGGTGAGGACCGTGATGTGTGTGTGAGCCTGCTTTCATCCTTGTGCCCCCAGGCTTGAAAAAAATCCCTCTTTTCCTTTGTCTGGCACCAAGGACAGCAGAAATAGAGTCACTCAGTGCTGGGAAGAGGCACATTTCAGACCACAGAATCTGTGTAAATGCTCCTCCTTTTGTCTTCTGCCTGAACTCCACACTAATGTCATGATCAAGTGGCTTCATTTACTGCTTCACTCTCTTATAACTGGCAAACTTTCTGCCATCACGATATGCACGTCTGTCGTTGCGTATGTTCTGCTTTATATATCCTGGCTGCGATGGAGTGAGGAAGGCAGGGCTGGACCATCATTTCTGTGAAGTTGTCACACTTATGATAATCAGCCTCGGCCGGTCAGGGGAAATTGAGATTTTTCACTGTGCTGTGTTGACCCATCTTGGAGATGTGATTTTGGCATCTGTTCCCTCCATGTTACTTATTGGAGAGCTGGCTGGCCTGCATTCTTTGCTAGACAGAAGCTAATCAGATCACTCTGGCTCAACAGCCTTGTGTATTTGTGAATGTTTCTGGCTTATGGTAGGGGCATGTGTATATGTGTTGTTGCCTTGTTGGTAGGCAGGCTTGTCAGTTTTCATCAATCTTAAAATAAAATAAAAAATAGGGTTGGGTCACACTGAACTAACATTTTAAACACCAAAAGTGCACAATAACACAGAAAAAACTGTTTTAGGCAGTAGTAGACCAGGACCAATCCTTAGTTCTATGAGGTAAAATTACTGTTTTTGTCAACAGAGTCTGGTGACAGTGACAAGAAGGACAGATATTATGTTTGTTTATGTTTAAACAAAAAAAGAATTTCCCTCATTAAGGTTCTAATGTTGTCCGATGCTTAGAATAACAACCTCAGGCTGCCAGTGGCCAAAACTAGCACTTTCATTGGATGTGCTTTGACAAGCACAGTTGCCCTCAAGGATGACGTTGCAGCCACTCGTAGTTTTGGGCTGAGGTTGGCCCAATTCAGGGTGTAAAAATACTGGAATCATCTTTTAAGTTGTTGCTGAGACATTAAACTAAAATGTGCATTTATTATATATAGTTAAATCTGTTAACAAGCCTTGTCTTTGTAGGCGTAATAGCTATTTCCCATTACAGATGGTGGTGTAAGTAATCACTTAAGTAACGGCTGTTTTCCATGATATTATGCTTGCTTATACAAAATAAACATCATCAGTGTTATGAGCTATACATGTGCTATTTGTATGATAATTCAAGATTTCCACTGTGAAATCTGATTGGCATGGATATCTTATGAGAAAAGCAAGCGTATACCTGTGTACACCCACTGTTATGTGTACATTGTAGAGCTTGTTAAAATCTCCAGACCGATCCCGTTCTAGCCACTCTTGATCAACAGGTTATATGGCACCAACAACTGCTAAAATGAACAAAGACATCAAAAGAATACTTGTATACTTTATAAAATCTTACAAGATGATGAGAATAATAGAACTTGATTTTAGTACATTTGCCAATTTATGCAGAATTATATTTCGCTTCAGTTTTCTGTGACTGGCTCGTCTGCAGTTTAATGCATGCCTTATTGGATCATTGTTAACCCTCAGTTTAAAGATGATGATCAGACCTGTGTCTCCATTTTTGGCTGTGTTGGGATGTCATTGCCCCCGCGGAGAGAAAAGACATCATATCTAGCACTGCAAGCTGGCCTGGGTGGAGGTTGTTATCAGATCTGTGCAAGTAAACGACTGAGAAACCAGGAGTTTTTGAAGTGTGGAACAGTTGTCCTAATTTTGAGCCAGACTGCATCTTGGTTAAAAACATGCTTTTCCTTGTTAAAAATTAAAAATATTCTGCCTTGCTCTAGATATGTCCAAATATGACCATGTTAGCATCTTGAATACCTATTTGATGAGAAGTAGCATTAAATCCATTGCTGACCAGACATATATAAAGGAGTTTGAACAGAAATGTCCAGCAGTCTGGATGCTTGTGTGGAGCACAGTGGACGTCCCTGTGAGGAAGAAGCTCAGACAGCCAAGTGACGGAGAGCAAAGGGATTTTCCATTAAGCACTTGGATTTTGGTAGTGCTTGTAAAGGCTTTACTCCCTAGCGATGCGTCTTGGTACCCACAGGGACACAGCGTGGTGCGGGAATGCGGGTAGCCATAATTATATGTTCATTGCCACACCAGAGGCCCATGGGATAAGTCCCATCAAACCACGAACACATTTCTGTGCACTGCACCCTCCCGTGAGAGTGCTCAATGACCTCAGAGTTTCACACACCAGTTCCCATGTTTGAAAACGGGCTCTGCCAGGCCTCTGTAGACTTGAGGAAAAGGAGGATCAGCTGTGGGCTATGGCTCCTCGGAGTTGCTCTGCCAGTTTGAGGCAGAGGCTGTTGGGCAGTCAGGCAGGGGGAGGGGAGTTGGCTCTCCCATTCTCCCCTTGCCCTACTCTCCCTTTTCCTTTCTCTTGAGATAGAGGGAGGGTGGCTCACAGACTGATGCTCTTTGCTCAGCGATCCATAATGCATGACACGATACACAATCTGCTCAGCTTCGTCTATCATTTACAGCGCATCAATAATGTAATCCTGGCCTCTTGCTTCTTTTCAATATGCCACTGCTGTTTATCCAATTCTGTCAATGAAGACTGATTGGTTCAATTCTGCACTTACGTTATGAGGAGCAAACGGTTAAACCTTTTTTTCTCTTTATTTTAATGCTATGCATCCTTGACCAGTGGCAGCTTTTTGAGCAAATGAGGTGACGCGTGACTGCTGAAAATTCAGTGAAAGTTTCCTTGTAACTGAAGACCTGCATCAGTAAAGTTGCACTAAGGCTTCACAATTAATAGAAGTGATCAAAATCACATTATGGCCATGGGCAATACCCAAATTGCAAGAAGGTGCAGTATTCTGATGAAGGTAAAATGTGTCACAAAACAGCATTATAATGAAGTAGCCTAATGTGGTGTAAAATAACATGTTTGGTACAAACCCTCACAAATGTCACATTATGATGTTAATAGTTTTTTTTGAATGAAAAGTAAAACTATGATCCAAAAATGTTCATTCCTACTGAGTGAATCATATCACGATTGCAGCTCTTTAACCATATTGTTCAGCCCGATACTAATAAATAATTAATAAATGCTAATAAATTGATCATTGTCCTGCAGAGATGCCCTGAAGTACAAATCATTTTCTTCAGATGTAAGAGCACGTGCTTCTTTGACCCCAGTGAGAAATCACAACTTTCTTTCAGTAAGAATTAAAATGCAGAAGTTCTCAAATCCTGACTCATATCGCAATATCTGTCCAAATTATTGCAATATTTTTTTTTTTGCGTATTGTTGAACAGTTTCTTGAAGATGTCATTCTCGCTCGGCCCTCTCAGCAGCATCTTACTGTCAGTCTCCACATCCAATCCCCCGGCCCATAGCCACGTTGTTCTTTATCGCTAACTTTGTGCCTCCCTTCCTCCCATTCCTCATCCAGGCCTTTCTATACTGTCTGCCGTGTGGACAAATGCCTGCATGCTCCTGCATTATGTGCATGACACAGCGGCAGTGCTGAACCACAGACCTGTGGATTTTTGCTGATGTAAGGAACATCCAGAATGTTCCCCACTGTTGACTACAGTGTAGGAAGAGCAGGCAGTATGTAGCATGGTGGCTACTCTCTTTTCTCCCGTCCTGTGGCTGACACATTGCTTCCAGTCTGAAGTCAGCAGGCATGCTGAGCACCACCATAGTCCCCTCAGGCCTGTACGTCAGGCCGTAGGGATGAAAAGGAGAATGTGGGTTAGCGACATGCTCAGCTCTGCTTTGATTATTCCAGGTCTGAGGATGGTGATTGCCACCAGATGTAGAGTGTTTGCAGAGCAGCAGACGGGCCTTCAGAATTGGGAGGGGAGCGCAGAAGACTGGGTGGAGGAGTGTAATCTGAAGGCTGACTAAGCATATTTGGCCATGTAGTTAGACATTCCAGAGGTACCCTGTCACTTTAAGAGGAACAGTGTGATAAAAGGTCTGATCGTTTCCTATGGACTGCAGCCTCAATAACGCACTATTGCACACATAGCATTAGTCGTTGCTTGTTGACTATTGTCTTCTGCTTTGTGCAATGCATTACATTGTGCAATCAAGTTGCTTGATGTTTGTATTCGTGACACGTACACGTAGCACAATGTCACGTCTCAGACCCGAGGCTAGTGTGGTTAAGGCTTTATTATGGGCGATATCTCGTATGTTGACACATCCTGGGCTCACACAAAAGCCGATAGTCGCTAGCTGAAACATGGTTCCTTGTCTGTCCTTTAAACAGACAGTAAGTTGAGTAAATTGATTGTTCAACAAGTTTGTTAATTGAAATACACCACATCACAAAACCTTACAGCCAGAGTAAAAATAAGTCTAAAACAGAATATATATATATTGCAGTTTTCCAATGATTTTAATGTGTTAAATAATTTTTTACATAGATAACTTTTTCCCTAAATTAGAAATGAGATCATCAATACTGGCATGGCGTATAAAATGTTGTTTTTGTTAAGAAAAACAATTTGCATCCAAATTAGCTTTTCCGAGAAACCTCTGTAAACAGTAAAACCCCTGAACAACATAAAAACTGCAAAATCTCCTCTGGCAAACAGCAAAAGTGTGCATCACACCTGACGGGAGGTGGGGAGCGAGACAGACAGGCCAAAATCCAAATGGACCAAATCAGCATTTCATGGTTGAGACCTGTCTGACAAAATCAATGTAAATACAGGTCAATGACATCAGCTGTTCACTGTGAACAGCGAGGTTACTGTTTGATTACAGAAAAGGTTAGATAACAGAAGGTTGCCACCTAAACGTTACGGCCAGGCTGCCTCCGCCTATCACGAGGCTACATTCACAGCCTGTTATACCTCTGTGGTCATCTATATTGCATTTTTGATGAAGTTGAATTTACAATATTCAACTTGTCTGACAATAAAAACGATTATAAAGTTATTATTTGATCACAGCCCATTAAAAACTACATGTTAACCTGTGATACTGGACAGCACTTTGGGGGACTGCAGGGCTGAAAACTGAGAGAAATAACACATTTGACTGGCTGGCTGAACATGTGGTCCAAGGGGTTTTGTTTGAGGTGTTGCATCAACATGAGTGTCATTTGAATGTAGGAAACGTGTGAATCAAATTCACAGCATGAATTCACATCCCCAGAAACATCTCCATGGGCGCTGTCATAGTGACCTACTTATTTCGATTATTTACTGTCTGAGGGAGCAGCTGTAGAGCAGATCATCATTACAGCCTGTTAAGTTCAGCATACAGAGAGACTTGTTCAATTTCATGACTTAAAAGTGAACTGAAGTGGAGAATATTGTGAATTTTAAGTTGGATTTTCCCCCCAACAGCCAATGAGTGTATGCCTGAATTGATCTCTAAAGCTCTAATGATGACAGAAAATTACTTCGTCACATTTGATTTGTTGTGGCATGAACTCTGTGCCCATTCTGTCTTATTGTTTGTCTTTTTTTTCTTTTCTCTTAGTCTCTATTTACCCAACATGCCCCCCACTTGTGTTTATATCCTTCCTTTTCGTCCCTTTTTACTCCAACAATCATGATGTTTATTTTTCCTCCTCTGTCTGTCTCTCTCCCTCCCTCAGGGACTTTCTTCCGCGTGGATCAGGCATTGTTACCCGGAGACCTCTCATTTTGCAGCTGGTCAACAATAAAGCAGGTGAGTGTAACAGCCCTGTGCACAGCCACATCGCTGTCTCCTTTCATCGCTGCATTGCATATGGCTACTCTGCTACAGTGCCTCAAGCTAAGCTCGCTGTCGGCTGTCTGCTGCCTTCATCTCTTTAATTTAATATTCTATTTTTATCTCTCTCTCTCCTGCTGTTTTCCTCTCTTTGTCCTTTTCTCTGCCTTTATCCTCCCCTTCTGTGTCCCTTTGACCCTGTGTGTAGAATATGCTGAATTCCTGCACTGCAAAGGGAAGAAGTTTGTGGATTTCGAGGAAGTGCGGCAGGAAATTGAAGCGGAGACTGACAGGATAACAGGCTCCAACAAAGGCATCTCTCCCATCCCAATTAACCTGAGGGTTTACTCCCCACACGGTAATGGATGCTAATCCTAGTGTAAACACTTTTATGCTGTTTGGCATTTCTAACGTGAATTTGCATGTTATGTGACCAGAAAAAAAACACGAGAAAATATACTGTAACTCAGTGAGGATTTTTTTTTCTGCACTATTTTAATTTTCTCTCTGCTTGTATCATCATCATCCTTTATCTAAAACAAGCAAGGGATATTTCGATTAAAGCTCTCTATTTCAAGGTCCCCCTGCTGCTACATGTAATAAGATACATAAATGACACATAGGCCCATATACAGGAAAGCCCTCATACATATACAAGACAAACCAACCTAGAAGTGCTATGAAAATAAATAGACAGCAGCGCTCTTTTCTTCTCACTGCCACTCCAATTTCTCATGCAGTAAACAACAATGAGTCCTAGATATAAACCTGTGGATAGAGTGCCAGACTGCCCTGATGGTTTAAGATTGAAGGCAGTAGAATGCATGTAACTCACATCATTATGGTACATAACGAGTAAAAGGGCTGACTGAACAATTATTATGTTATAGTAGCAGTAATATGTCAAATCAATTTGGTGAAGTTATGTATTTAATTTACTCGATAAGCCAAAAAAAAAACCTCAATTGCTTATTTATGATATTACATATAGCACAGTGAAATATTTTATCCATATTGTGCACACCTAATTCAAAGTAAACATGACGGAGAACAAGAAGTTTCTCCTTTTGAGATATTAAGAAAACAGATTGTTGTGGCTTCGGCAAAACATGGAGAAAAACCGAATGGCTGTCACAAAAATCCTTTTATCTTGTGGGATAGATGTTTTCATGTTTATTTCTTTCAGTTAATTGGGCACTTGTAAGTAATAAAACTCGCATGGTGTTTTATGAAGGAAGTAAACAGCTGCAGCAGCGAAAGCCTCACCACTCAAATATCACACCATAAGCTTCCTACCACCACCACCACAGACACTAGCTGATGTTTTAGGGAAATGAATTTATAAAAAAAGAGCACTGTACTTATCATTATCTTAACCATGTGAAAGAACTTGATAACAACAGCATCATCAACATTTACCTGTCTGATTACCTATAAAGTTAATGATATGTCAAAATTATAATAGATCTACTACTTTGTTGGGAAGAAATGGTTATGTAAACACATTATTAGGATACATTTTGATACATCTGTGAGAAATATGTGGGCTTCAAGTAATTCTAATGAAAACACATCTTTTTTGCATTTCAAATTTATTTGACTTCTGTCCATGTGACTCAGTGCTGAACCTGACCCTGATCGACCTTCCGGGAATGACGAAGGTGGCCGTCGGCGACCAGCCCGTAGACATCGAGCACCAGATCAGGGATATGCTGATGCAGTTCATAACCAAGGAGAGCTGTCTGATCCTGGCCGTCACCCCTGCCAACTCTGACCTGGCCAACTCAGACGCTCTGAAGATCGCTAAGGAGGTGGACCCACAGGGTTAGTATGTAGCAGTAATGTAAAAGTCACATTAGAACTTATTCGATCCACTACTGCTATTTGGTCAGTATTTTTGTCTCAGTTTTGTTTTGTGTCAGTGCTTTTACTCTACAAGACATGTAGTAGGAAACACATTGCTGAGAGCTAGTAAATCTGTTTGAATTGATGTAGTTACACATCATTTTGTGCAGGTATGCGTACCATTGGTGTTATAACCAAACTTGACCTGATGGATGAAGGGACAGATGCAAAGGACATCCTAGAAAATAAACTGTTGCCACTGCGTAGAGGTGAGGATTTTACACACAATCATTCAAACTAACTTTCACAGGCTTTATTTTTTTACCTGAGAGTCACCATGTGTGTTGTTGTGTGCAGGCTACATTGGTGTGGTGAACCGCAGCCAGAAAGACATTGATGGAAAGAAGGACATTCGTGCGGCTCTCGCTGCAGAGAGGAAGTTCTTCCTCTCCCACCCTGCTTACAGACATTTGGCAGAGCGTATGGGCACACCGCATCTACAAAAGACACTCAACCAGGTCTGCTGTCAATAGTTGATGATAATAATTGTGATTTCCTTTCTACCATGCCATTGATTCTCAAATATATCTATTTGTATACATTACCTCTGTCTCCTAGCAATTGACCAACCACATCAGAGATACCCTGCCTGGTCTACGCAGTAAACTGCAGAGTCAACTCCTCTCCCTGGAGAAGGAGGTGGAGGAATACAAGAACTTCCGTCCAGACGACCCAACACGCAAGACCAAGGCCTTGTTGCAGTGAGTGCATCTGAGTATTGCTGTTAATAACAATGCAACATGCATTTGATACCAATATTTCCTTATATACTATATAATGATACTAATCGCAAAAACTTGCATGGCTTGCTAAGTAGTTAGCCCCCTCATGAAGCTAATAGGATTAATAATTGTATTGACGTTAACTTTGCTGACGCATTCAATTGATGAGAGGAAATGGACTGGCTTTTAGTGCTCAATCCAAAAAATTATTTATTTGAAAAACTCAACAGCAGTATCTCTTTCCATAAATCATAACGCGATTACAGAGGACAATCACCAGACCGTGTTGTGAGCAGTTTCATATAGGAACTGTTTCTTTTTCCACCGAAACTACAACCACCAAGCGTATCACCACACACAAGGAAGTGTGTGTCTACTCATGGACGACAGGCTTTTTAACTAAACTAGATCATGTGACAGCTCAGCTGGGGAGGACACAGTTAATGTATACGTCCCGTGCTGACACATTTTTGAAATTGCATTTACAGTCATTATTTTTGCAGTGTGAAATCCACTGTTGGGTTGACTCAAGCTGTACTTATTCACATTTAGCACATACGTTATGTTCTTGACCTTTCTCAGGATGGTGCAGCAGTTTGGTGTGGACTTTGAGAAGTGCATTGAGGGCTCTGGGGACCAGGTAGACACCAATGAGCTGTCGGGTGGCGCCAAGATCAACCGCATCTTCCATGAACGCTTCCCTTTTGAACTGGTCAAGGTCAGTGTGCCATGAAGATGAGGGATATGTTGGGTATTGTTCATATTATGTTCTGGCTGTCTTCACAAAGATTGAAGTGCTGTTAGATTTGAAGTATAATTTGCTTCCTCTATCCACTGTCACTCAGATTGTGTTTGACGAGAAGGAGCTAAGGCGAGAAATCAGTCACGCAATCAAGAACGTCCACGGTGTCAGGCAAGTGGAGCTGAGATAACAAACCTGCCTGTCTCTCAAAGTAGCCACCCACAGAGCTCGACAGACACCTATAATTCTGTTTTTATGTGAAATACAAACATGCTTCACTTTTCTCCCCTCATCAAAGCTGTTATTGTTCTCTAATTCAAATTTTTATAATCAAGCCTTGCCGTCACAGACTCAAAGCACCAATTCAAAGTGGCATATTCAGAAAATTGTTTTCTGTTCTATGTGAAATGTAGTTTCTCTGTTCAACTTTCCCTCACTGTTCTTCCAATCCCCTTATCTCCTCACTGCAACACCACCCACTCCTTTTCTGTCTCTGTGCTGAAGCATTCAATTATTATTGTGTTGCATATATCTGTGTCTACTGCACAAATGTTGTCATGTGTTCTTCACTGATACTCTCCTGCCTGTCACATCTCATTTTGTGTGCGTAATTACATTTATACCTGTCCCTCTTTGGAGCTTTATCTTTTCTCCCTTTGCTGTGGCTGAGTATGTTAATTTTCCATTTCTTTCTCTTTGTCCAAAACCTCCAGTTTCCTAAGTCACCTGTTGGTCTTCGTATGTACCTAATCATCCGTCTCATCATGTGTTTCTTTGGCCCACATGTCTGTTAACTGTCACATCTGTCTGTTCGCTGTGCCTCTGTCTCTTTGTGAATCCTCAGAACGGGGCTGTTCACTCCAGACCTGGCGTTTGAGGCCATCGTGAAAAAGCAGATCGTTAAGCTGAAAACGCCCTGTCTCAAATGTATCGATCTGGTCATTCAGGAGCTCATCAACACAGTCAGGCAGTGCACCAACAAGGTACTGCAGGTGTCCAGCATCTCCCGACCCAGCCAAGACATGGGGCAAGGGCAACCATGGGTGTCCCAGAGGGTACACTGGCACAGAGCATTAGACCAGCAGCTTCCTACAATATCTAGAAAAAGACTCTACTGACCAGTTTAGTTTTACAAACGTTCTGTGCAGTTTGCCCTCAGCCCAGCCCAGTTACGCCCTGTGTGCAGGCAGTGCTGTCGTGTTGTGGAGTGTTGTGACGGGTGACGTGTCGTCGTGGATATGAGATGTTTCAGGGACTCAACCTGTCTAAGCATCTCTGCTCTCTCCTGGACAAGCTGCAGGTGTCACAGTTCAGTGCACAAAGCCAGAGGTAGTTGTAAGCTGTAATCTGGCCTGGAGTTGGAGGTGACATGTCTCCATCTCATCCATATTGATCTAGTTTTTAAGGAACTGGCTTGTCAGGGAAGAGGATGTGAGAAACCTGCGGCTTGTCCTTCTCCACTGGTTGATTTGTCTGTCAACAACTAGAAATGACTAACTGAACAAAGACTTTTTCTGTTTTTATTTCTTCTCTTTCTCTTTCCTGGCTGTCCTCTTTTTTTTCTTTCTCTTTCCTTCATTTCTGCCTATCCCTCTCTGTCTGCCGCCACAACAAAATGCAATCTTACCCGCTGGTCTTCTAGAACGGGGCTCTTCACCCCTGACTTGGCTTTCGAGGCGATTGTCAAAAAGCAGATCCTCAAACTGAAAGAGCCCAGCCTCAAATGCGTGGATCTCGTGGTTTCCGAGCTCACCGCACTCGTCATGAAGTGTGCCGTGAAGGTAACAAAGGTCACAACCTACAGGGATGATGACATAAAAAGAGAAGGGATTCCATTCCTCTCCAAATGTCTGTCTCTGTCATCCCAGTGAAATCGCCCCACCCTCACCCTTGCCACTACACCATCCGTGCCCACTGTTTCGAGTTTGTATATCGTCCCATCCCTACTTCCTGAAAGTCTCCATGTCATTCACATCGAGTATTGAATCACAAATCACGTCTGAAACTTCCACTAGCCAGATCCCAGCATCAGCTCATTAAAGGCTTGATTTTTTTTTTGCCCACCTCCACATTGCTTCCTCCCACTCTTCCTGCCCACAACCCAGCCTGCTCTGTCGTTCTGGGCAGAGCAGAGCCCGGCTTTGCTCGCCTGCTGACCCACACAGCAGACTGACATTCTTCTATCTGCTGGACCGGATGGAAAGGGAGTGATATCGGGGGTGGGGGATGATACTAAGAGTTCGTGGGTACAGTGGAAGCTTGACTGGAGTGTTTCCATAGCAACAGGGCTTCAGTGCCATCTTGTGGACAGAGGAAGGCGCAGCAGCGCCTGAATCAACCCAGTAACCCGGCCATCCTTCTGTTCTGTCTCACCCCATTCTTTCACTTTGCCTTCTCATCCAGTCTTGACTAATATTAATAACTTCCAGAACTCAACCATCAGCCAGAGATGACAGTTTTCAATGTATTCACATGCCATCAAATCTACGGGGTTCATCTGTTAACATGAAGGTTGCACCGGTGAAATTTTGTGCCAAGGCCAAAAAAGGAAATCTCCATTTTAAAATGAAATGCCTCAAAGTCATTCACACCTTCACTGCACTAAAGCTGATAGAGCAGAGATTTAATCATAAAATTCATTCTTCAAGTGAACATAGGTAACAGCAAAGGATGATTCATAATTAGATTTTCTTTTCAAGTAACTGCTTGAAATTCCTTTTTAAGCAAATATTCCTTCTCAATCATAAAAAATCTTCGGTACTTACATAGCCTTACAGACTGATGGCAGAGATGTGACATATCAGTCAGTGCAGTCAACAAACAAATAATGAAATAATATCAATGTTTTCCTTGGTCATTAATCGTATTGATATTTCCTCAATCAGGAAATGGCAAATTTAGGATTGGCTCTATATTCATAAAGTCGTCCCTGGCTGATGGTGAATGCCTTCTCACCTTGCGGACAGTCGATGTGTATTTAAAGACTGTAAGTGTGTGTGAGTTGGTTTGTGGTAGTTTGGATATGCGTGACACTGAAATGTCACTTGACTATCTCTTTCCCTTTTCTTTGTTCTACACTTACTCTCACTTCTCACTCCTGTTTCTCTCTGATACTTATTGGTAAGTCTTACTAAGCTCAAGCTCACATGTAAGTGTGTATGTGTGTGTATGTGTCTCCGTTCAGTGCTGCAGTTGTGTTGTCTTGCCTTTCAGCTCAATTCGTACCCCAGACTGAGAGAGGAGACTGAGAGGATCGTCACCACCCACGTCAGAGAGAGAGAAGGGAAGACCAAGGACCAGGTGAGCTGTCTTTTTCCAAGCAAGAGTTTCAGTTGCCTTGGTCAGATTTTTATCTTCCAATTCTAGTAATAAAAATGCATCAACAGCCACAGATGCAATAAATGCAACTTTATGTCTGATTCCTGAAACCATTGCTCTGATAATATCAGAGTTAAGTAGCGTTCTGTATCATGGCAGAAAAACAGTTATTTTACCAGAACTTATCAGAGTTTTAGGTTCGGTAGCAGCTCTGTCAGATAGGATGTGAGGGAGCTGTTGGACTCCTTCGTACATTTAGCTTCAGACGTAATCTATGTTGTAGTTGTTTTATGCAGTTCACAAGTGAGACTTCACACTTCACATTGTGCCTTTGGTAAGTGATGTTAAATTAAGGCCCCTCCATTCTAATCATGATTTTCTGCCTTTGATTAAGGTTCTGCTGCTGATTGACATTGAGCTGTCCTACATCAACACCAACCATGAGGACTTCATTGGCTTTGCAAAGTATGTACCCTTCTGCAGCGACCTTTTCTAGCCCAACTCACAGCTCGTCTCAGTGCACAGGCATTATGATCCCAAATAACAACATGTTGCCTGCTGTCTGAGGTGCACTTGTGATTCCATAGATTTACAAATACTGTAATCCTGTAACTCCATTATCAATACATATTTAACCCAGCTGCTGTTTTAAAAACATAACAGAATCCCTTCCACTTCACTGCTCTTGAATCAAAATGTTACTTATAGTGAGCCACATGCTGTTAGCTGTGGTGTGTCAGTGTGATGTAGCATGCCAATTAGTGATCCTGCCTCATCAGAGCCTTGGTCTCCCTGTGGGAGAGCAGATGCTACAATAATCAAGGTTGCCTTAGTTGCTTACTTCCCCCTCCTGCATGGATCAATACTACTGCTCCTTCAGACAAAGTCGATCAAGCATGCTTGATTGTTTGTCAGATAAACTTCCTGTCTGCTGCAGCCTGTTCGACTGTCGCTGACTCCACCGTTGGACAGAGCGACGTTAATGTGTCATTGCATCACTTGTAGCTGTTGATGTGCACTGGAAACTCATTTGCACACTGCAAAGCACTCACAGTTTTTGTGGTGTGTATCGCTAAGCAGTTTAGAGGTTGTGGTTGAATTCACGTAGTCACTAGTGTAGCAGTTACAGTAGAATGCATTTGAGTGGACCCTCCCTCATCTGTGTGGGTTGCACTGTTGACTGAGTAACAACGCAAGCCCCCCCCGTGTGTGCGTGTGTGAGGGTTTATGCCAAGCCTTTGCATGGCAGAGTGGATTGCTGCAATATGTCGGAGGTCAGCTAGAGCTGTTTAACAGTTCTCATGACGTCACTTTCAGTATTGACTACAGGAGGCTGGATGATGGTAGCCAACCAGGGTACAGCAACAACAGGTGGGCTCACTGAAAGGATGTAGGGTCGTGTGGTACAGTATGTGTGTGAGAGAAATGTTGACCCTACGTTTTGTCCCCAGTCCTCCAAAACTCACTTTCACCTTCATGTATGTCTGTAATAGCATAACAATAACAACAATCATAAACTTGGATTTGCATCTAAAACCAGGCAGTTGATTCATATGAAAGACTGAAGGCTATAGGCTGGGTAGGTGTAGCTTGTCCAGTCTGGTGTACAAGTTTAAACTGGTTTGATTTTATGCAAACCGACTGAATTAGCATTTCTCAGGTGTAGGTGGAGAGAGCTAGCAGCATGCCAGTAGGTAGCAGGAGCCCAAGGATGGACGATTAGCTGAGTGCCACATGATGCTACCTTCCTTATTTGTTGAAGTTTACTACGATGAAGAGAAGCAGTGACTCAAACTGACATACACAAGATTCTCTATCAGTAACAAGGTGGTGCAGGTTATGCTGTCGGTGTTCCACACTACAATAACTTGATCTAGTCCCGATGGCCCTGTTAACTCCATTACCACATTATTTAAAAAAATAAGTAAAATAAAAAAATAATTGCAAGGTTCCCATGCACATTGAAATGCAGCTACTGTCATATTTTCCTTTGTTGCACGAGGCTGAAGTCTTCTTTTATTACTTTTCTGTTTAATTTTGGAGGGGAAAAGATCGTTGAATGGTTGTTATGAGAAATAAAAACGTGATGTGTCGCAGTTGTGTTGATAAATTGGGGTGCTGCTATAATCTCATTCACGGGATTTCATTATGTGCCACTTAGAAGCATCAGAGTAACAGGCAACACCTAGTGGTAAAAATCTGTATCTCTGTTCCAGTTGTGTATTTTGGCTTAATATCAAACTGTTAGGAAATGTTGAACATTGTCCCAACCCTAAAGGCTATAAATCTTATTGAACACAATATCAGTTCATGAATAATTGAACATGACTATTTAGTCTGTATTCTAAACAGTTTGTGTTTGGTGTGTTGTCATCAATATTTACTGTCTTTTCTGTCCATCTTTGTGTAATGGCAGTGCCCAGCAGAGGAACACCGCCGCAAACAAGAAGAGGGCCATACCCAACCAGGTATGTTTTATCACTCCACTCTGGCCTTTTCAGCAGTCACAGATTTAATCTCCCTTGACTGATGCCTCCCATTACCAGTCGATTAATCAACCATGTGAATACACCTCACCCCGGCAATGATTTAGTCAGTAGCCATTAATCTATCTCGACTCGTCTAACTGGGGATGATACCTCCCCTGTGCACCATATTATCTACTGACTGAACCCAGTCTTAGTCGTCTAATCCTAATATTATACTGGCTGGTCTTTGTCCACAATGTTGTAAAACTGGTACGTTTCCTTTTTTTGTTTTATTCAGACTGACACTTAGCAATGGTTGTTGAATTTCAGTGTGTGTTGGTAAGATCCTAGAACATGATCATAATAGTGCTAATCAGCTTTAGAGACTGAAGTCAGGGGAAAGTAGTATCAGTGAATTTAAACAAGAATCCCGCATTCCCTGCTTTTTCTCAAACGAGCATTTGTTTCCATGGCTACTATTAATTGCTGTTTGCATGTAACCCAGGCATGTTCTACGGCAAAGCAACAATTAATCACAGTCTCATGACGGTTGGTTTGTTGCATTCCCCATTAACACACAAGCATCTTTTGTATTGAAATCCAGAACGTGCATGGACCTCGCCCCGCACTGAGCAACAAATATGACATAACCAAATTGTGGTATACTTGAAGTAATTCTAATTGCATGTAACTCTCTTGCTCTGTCTCTCTCTCTCTTTCTCTCTCTCTCCTGCCTCTCTTCCTGTGTTTCTGTGGTTGTCTCATGGATTCTGTCTTTCTTTTTCCTCCTGTTTTCCTTCCGTCAAACTTCTCATTCTCACCTTCTACCCCTCCTTTTCAACATTTTCTTAAACATTCATTCTCTACTGTCTTCTACTTCTTTATTCCACTTCTCTCTTCTCTCCCTACTGTCCACTTCCACTCTCCTATCCTCCTGACTCTCATCTGTCCCTCATCTTTGCTTGCCTGCTTTCTCATTTCTTTTTGCTATGATTTTATACTGCCCCCCTTTTGCTTTAATTTCCCCTCCCATTCCTATTACTGCAGGGTGAGATTCTGGTAAGTACTCCACAGATTTAAACCACACCCTGCTTAGGGAGCAGCAGGGGTAGACCATGCAGAAGAACTGAGGCCATCACACACAGGTCAGCCAATATGGTTAGGATGGAAAAGACAAACTGCTGTGAGATAATAGAATCAACAGTGTCCTGCACATACAGGAGTCGATACCTTTCGCTGTAACAAGTTGTTCTACCCCTCTGCAGCTTGTCGGACTGGGAGAGGTTCACGAGGAGAAGGTAGAGTCTCCAGACTAATCAAAATGATATCAATTCGAGTAGTAGAATGCAGTTACCAGTAATTTGGAGCTGCATTTACAGTAACACATGGCAGGTTTGCACTCGTAATTCTTGGTTTCATTTTAATAAGACAGTAATTGTCTTTAATTGTACACATCTGGGTTGCTACTAACATTTTACCCTTTGTGCACCACCAAATATTGTAATTAAGATATGAAGAATATGGCATTATGTTATGCTGTGTGTCATGATGGACAGCGGAGAGAGAGAGAGAGAGAGAAATGTTCCACCACTGACCTTGGACGGCGTCAGTTCTCATGTCTACAGGTTCATACCTCTGCTGCTGCCTCTTGCATGGTGACTCAAAGTTTGCCTTGTGAGAATCATCCTAAGCGTCACTTTGGACAAAACGGGGAGGGAGCGGGGAGCAATTAAATCAGCGACACATAACACAGTTAACTTTTTGATTCTTTGGCATTTTCTTTTCTTTTGAGGGAACAGTTCACCCCAAAATCAAAAACCTACTTTTCCTTTTAACCGTAGTGCTGCTCATCCATCTGGATTGTTCTGGTGTGAGTTACCAAGTTTTGGAGATGTCAGCCATAGAGAGGTCTGCCATCTCATAATTATAGTGGAACTAGATATCACCCGGCTTGTGGTGCTCAAAGCGGCAAAAGAATACGGTAGAAAGACTTAACAGCAATGTCTCTGACCAGAAATGCCGACCTGGTTACTCAAGATAATCCACAGAGCTTGTGGTGAACAGTTTCGTGTAGGAACTATTTTTCCTACATGCCTAAACCTAACCCCATGTCTCCAAAGTCCTTAATCCTTGTTCCTCTTGAGGGAGTGTGTGTGTATGTGAGTGAGTTTATATGTTTGTGTTTGCTGGACACACACTCTTTTTAAAAAAATTAATTTAATCAGACGTCTCTACGGTGGATAACTCTGCAACTCAAACTAAAACAATATAAATGGATTAATTAATACTACAGGAAAGAGGAACATACATGTAATTTTGATTTGTGGGTGAACCGTTCTTTGAATTTCTAGTGATTGCTTTTTTCCAGTGCATGTTAAAAATACTTTTCTATTCGAAGTACTTTTATCGTGTCCAGATTCACTGTATTCCAAAAAAAAACCCCAAAACACTCAAATTGTTATTTCTGCATTCCAAACTGATCAAAAATGTCTGTTAGTTAAGCGAACGGTTGTGGCTTTGGGATGTATTTCAATGATTAAATAAAAATTCATTATTAACATCTCATCATTTTCATAATTAACTATCTTTAAAATTCAAATGAGCTTTTTTTCATACTAATCATTTTAAAGAAAATCTTTGAATCCTTGAATAACTTTTACAGCTACACTTAGTAAGTTTACAGAGATGGATTGAACATCTCCTTGACAGTTTTTAACTTCTGGCAAATAGTGTACAAACAAAAGCATCTCCTCTGTGACACTTTCACATCTCATCTCTTCCTCCTTTTTAATGTCAACTCGGTTAAAACATTTCCAACTGACTTTAACACAGGGGATTCCCTTGTTTCTGAAAAGTTGAAGCTATTTCCTCGCCAAGGCAAACTACCAGTTTAGCTCCCATGTAATTGCCTCCTCTCCCATGTTTATGTTGGCGCTTTTGAACTAATGAACCTTTTTTTCCCATAACTCACTCCAGTCCTCTGCTGGCTGGAGAGGGAGTACATGAGAGAGATTTTGAGCTGACTTTGAAACAGACGTTCCCACTCCAGTTTTACTGAGCACAAGAGCACACTTTTCACAAATAGTTCGCTCTATTGTACTTGAAATGGATGAGTCTGTGAGGAAAAAATGGAAGAGAGACATCGCTAAGAGAGCTCCTCTAAAATGCATGGCTTATTGTCCTCAAAATGATTCACTCAACTCAGCCTCTCAGTCTGATGTATTTCCTCCCTCTCCGTCTCTCAAATTAAGATGTACACATTACTCTTAAGGTGTCTGTCCCTCTGTGAAATCTACTAAATCAGCTGACTTCATTCTACATTTAATCTCTTCCATTGCATATATATTAACCTCCCTTGCCCCTGATTTTGCACTCACTTCTCCTGATCCAGTTAACCTCACTAACTCTGCTTTTTAAAAAAAAGTACATAGGTTAGCTTTTACTGACCCATTGACACTAACATACCACCGCCGACCTTTGGTCTTTGACTGTGTTGGGGCTAGTATGGTCTGGACACCATCTGCTCCTGTTTGTTGGTTTAAAGATTTCTTCTCTGTCGAGTGAAAAAAGGACTACATCTCTTTTCAGTATTTTCAACTAAACCATTTGATGCTTTTGTATACATTTAGCCATATGAGACACAGTGTACAAACTCAGTAATTATCATGTTTAAGCTGTGTCTATGTGTTGTAGCGCATATTTGATATCAGACTCATAGACACAAAAATGTGGAATATTAAGATTAAAAGATGAGAGACAAACCAAATTTCAGTGACCTATCAGGTAAGTAGGCAAGATTTTATTATAACCTTCATTGACATCCTGGTATTAATCATGCAACACTAATTATTGGGCGCTCATGTCACCAGTGTATACGCCTCATTGACAAGGTGTTTTTCCTCCACCCTCCTGGTACCCCTCTCTCCCACATCTTATCCTTACTATGCAGGTGATCAGGAAAGGCTGGCTAACCATCAACATCAGCATCATGAAAGGAGGCTCCAAGGAGTACTGGTTTGTCCTGACTGCTGAGTCCCTGTCCTGGTACAAAGATGAGGAGGTGAGAGGGATTTCTGCTCCATACACACAGATAGGGCTAGCTAAGATAAGATGACACTTCACCACAAGAATGTATAAAGATGACAACGCTGAAGTTGACACTGTTGGGATGAGCTATCCCAAGTGGAGATTTGGTGTCTGGAGGTGTGTGCGTCCCAGCCCAGCCTAACCAATGTGCAGACTACTGTTCAGCTGTAGCCTGATGAACAGGTAGTCTGAACACTGGGCAGGCGGGGGGGTGAGGAGGACTCTGATGGGAGGAAGGACCCTGAGGTCAATGCGGCTTCAGGTCGCTACCCTAGGACACTGGAACAGAGGGCATGAAGAGTAAACATTACTACAGTGAGACAATTGCACATATGAAAAAAACACGTACATGAAACAGCTTAACAGGCGGAAACAAAACCAAATATTGATTTTAAATAGAGCTGAATACAAAAAATCCAATCTCTGCAACTAGAATTTCAAATGGTTTATGCAAATTGATCTACAAATAGTTGGACTGTATTGGCGAAATAACTTCAGTAAGCACACACTCGGCAGGCTCAGCTCTACAGTTTGTTTACATTATAGACCTTTTCAAAGGTTGTATTCACTGACCTGATGGTTAACATTCAGAACAAGAGACATGTCAGTGCGCTGATGGATAAAGCTTACAAAAACTGATGAAACTAACTTCAGAACTGTCTGCAGTGATCAAAAATGCGTACAATGCAAGCACAGCATTATTGCTTTACTCACCACTTGATCTGCTTTCCAAGGCCTCAGTCGTATCCATTCTGCCAGCGAAATAAAAAGACCCCTGAAAGATACTACTTCACTTCATTTCTAAGGATGAACTCCTGTCCACTGGCCTTAGTGTGCCCAAACCCCGACTGGAAACAGTGCATTTTCATGTCAGTCGCCTTTTCCGAAGAAGCAAAGCGAAATGGAAAGAAAGAGAACGAGAGAGGGAGGTTGGCGGAGGCAAAGTGACGTGGCAGGCGGGCTGAAATGTTCCAGCCGGGATCTGACTTTGGAATTTGCAGGAAATCGTACTGGGTTACGGGGGCCGGAGGGGGGGGTGTGATTGTGTGTGTACAAGAGTGCATGTGTGTAGGCGCTTGTTGAGATGAGTCCCCTGTATCTTTTAGTGTTTAGGTAGTTGGTCATATCCGTACCAGAGTGTGTTTTTGCACACACCCAATCCATGATATGTGTTTGTACAATTCTTTCAGGCTCACATAAGTTTGTTTGTCTTTGCACGTGTGGTTAAGTACTTGGTGTATGTGTGTGTGTGTGTGTGTGTGTGCACGCGCATGTGTGTGTGTGTGATGGGGGCAGGGGATTGTGTGGAACTGTGAGTGATGTAACTGTTGGGCCTGCGCCTCGTTCTGTGTTAGTGCAGACGTAAATGCTTCCAGATGTCGCTGCTCAACAGTGAAAGCTGGCACCCCATCCCCCCAGAGTTCCATCATGCTCCTCCTTTTCTTCTTCCTCCTCCTCCTCTCCCTCATCATGCATTGCTCCATCTCACCAGCCTGGTGGTGGTCCACAAGGAGGACATGCATTCCATCGTGTCTGCTCATTGGTGAAGTGTTCGCACTGCTGTCTTGTGTTTACAGCCCAGTTACCAAAATACATGAAATTGGTCACTGTCTGAATATGTCGCGAACTAACTGTTGATTAATCCAGGTTTGAGTTCTGTTGTTGATGCACATTTCTTCTGTCTGTATCATGCTAGGAGAAAGAAAAGAAGTACATGTTGCCACTGGATAACCTGAAGCTCAGAGATGTGGAGAAAGGCTTTATGTCCACAAAACACATCTTTGCAATCTTCAACACTGAACAGAGGTCAGGGTTACGTTGTCATGGCATCTTTGAATGCACTTTTTTTTTCACATTTCCTTGTAAACATAGCAAGCCAACACACGTGTGTTTGTCTTTTGTTTGTCTACGCAGGAACGTGTACAAAGATCTTCGCCAAGTAGAACTGGCCTGTGACTCTCAGGAGGATGTGGACAGCTGGAAAGCGTCCTTCCTCAGGGCAGGAGTTTATCCGGAGAAGGACCAGGTATGTGGGTGGTCGGGTGGGGTTTTCTGTTCCTATGAAATCTATAAACTAGTTCATAATAAATTGGTCTTAAACACTAGAGTTGGGTATTGCCACTGATTTTTCAACTTGAATCAATATCATTTAAGTTAGTGATATTAAAGGATCGATCCTGGCATCTGACCTCTCAAACGAAGATCTATTTGAACTGAAAATAGAAGAGCTACTTCTACAGAGCGTATTTATGATGCATTTATACTCCATCTTTGTGTGTTTGTATGTTGTCATTAGACGGAGAATGAAGAGGCTGCCCCTGTAGACACGTTCTCTATGGACCCTCAGCTGGAACGGCAGGTGGAAACTATTCGCAATCTGGTGGATTCGTACATCGGTATCATCAACAAATCCATCAGGGACCTCATGCCCAAGACCATCATGCATCTCATGATCAACAATGTGAGTCGATCAGCTGCCAGCAGCAGACGCAAGCCATTAACAGAGAGGGTGTCTGCAGATTTGAGTCTATTACATTAGCACCTTATGAAGAAAACAGGCCAATGATCTCCGTGTGTGGATGGATATAATATACTTTTTGCTATGTATGCTGACAAAAATGTTACAATTATCCAGTAAATGTAACATCCTGAATCATCAAGGCTCCTGATAAAATTGTGATTTGAGCTCAAATAAACTGCTATATAATTAGTTCTAAATGTCTTTGCACCACAGCGCTGTGCAGAATAGTGTTTAGTGTTCATTTTAATAGCAACAGAGGTCGTGTATTTCATGTTAGCACAAAGTCATAAACTTTAAGACACTAGTTAACAAAATTTATGATGCACCCTCACAGTGAGTTGTCCACTGTCCCTTTATTAGGTGTTATTATTCTTGTGAGCTCACTTGAGGGCTTCCAGCCATCCAGCAGACACACACACAAAACCAACACTTGCACCTTTGTCCACTGGGAATTTCCTTTACAAAGGTTTTCTGTTATATTGTTTAAGAATCAGATATCTTCCAATAAATACACTGTTTTTGCTTTGAGTTCCCTCCTCTCTTAACTCAGGTCTTTCACTTCTGTCAGCCATTTTCAAATGTATGAACCTTCACTTTGTTTTCATAGATGTAAGTTGCCACCTTCTGTGTTTAAATCACTTTTTAACTTTCATTCAGGCAAAGGATTTCATCCACTCGGAGCTGCTGGCCTACCTCTACTCCTCTGGGGACCAGAACAGCCTCATGGAGGAGTCAGCTGACCAGGCCCAGCGCAGAGATGAAATGTTACGCATGTACCACGCACTCAAGGAATCACTGAACATCATTGGTGACATCAGCACCACCACCATCTCAACCCCAGTACCACCCCCGGTCAACAACACCTGGATCCCAGAAGCAAGGTGATAAAGGATAACTTGCAGTTAGTTAAGCTGTAGGTGTAACAGCTGGAAGATTTAGTGTCTGATGACACATCCAGTTTTAAAACTACATGAATAGACATGGCGAGATGAAGACGTACCAATCGCCTTGCAGTGTTATGCCTGCCTTACTGTATTCAACAGAGGTGCAGTTGCACATAAGGGAACTCAGCTCCTTCTCTAAAGGAGATTAATGAGATCTTTCAGGTGTTCATTACCATGTCAGTTTAATTGAATCTTAACGTCCTCTCAGCCCGACTCCTCAGCGCAGGCCGCCTCCTGCAGCAGCCCCGCCCCCCAGCCGCCCGCCTGCTGTTCGGGGCCCGACACCAGGGCCACCCATGAACCCCTCCCCTGCCTTCGGTGCTCCACTCAACCCCTCACCGGCCTTCGGTGCACCACCAATCCCCTCTCGCCCAGGCCCACCCATCAACGCCTACAACAGCAACCTGGATCCCTTCAGTGCACCCCCACAGATCCCCTCGCGACCAGCCCGCGTCCCACCCGGTGTACCCAGGTATGACCTCCTGTCATGATGTGATTACCAATATGTTGTGAGGTTTTTTTGCACTGTATTTTTAATGTTTGGTCACTAACATCTCATTATCCTTTTGTCTTTCAAGAGTCACAGGCGTAGTTTCTCACTTTATTCAGTTATCCCATCTCTATATTTAATATTATTTCTTGGCAATCAAGCCTCCTCTCACTTTTTTACTTTTCTCTCTCACCTTCCCTCTTTTCCCTCTGTCGGGTTGTTTCTGTCTCCGGTCTCACTCTTGTTCTTTATCTCCTCTCCCCGTTGCAGCCGAAGACCCCCTGGCGCTCCTTCTCACCGGCCCACCATTATCCGCCCTGCTGAGCCCTCCCTGCTAGACTAGACCTGTGGCCAAGCCCACCTAAAGTGTGTGTGTTTGTGTGTGGGTGTGTGTATCTGCACACTGAAGGCCAGCGGCGGGGGCTCGAGGGGAGGGGGCGACTGATAGCGGTGCATTATGTGCACCGTCCAGCCGTATTAATATGTCTCTTCAAGCAATGTAATAAGCTGCTAATACCGTCTTTATCAGTGCACATGAATGAGAGAAAGCCCGTAACAACTTGAATATTACATTTGACTGCTGTGGCAATTGTTTAACCCAAAATAAAACCCAGCTGATCTGTAGGACGAAGTTATCATCAGTAGGAGATGACGTGTCAGATTCAGTTCAAGAGCTTTTTCTATTGTAATAACTGGTTTATTTCCTCTGACAAGGTTCCCGGCAAAGCTCATTAAGTAACTTATTAACTGTTACAGGCTGGCTTTCCTCTCCCCTCCCTCCACCGTTTTAGATTGGCCCAGACTCCCCCAAGTCTCGACCTCTGTAATATACACACTTAACCTGTTAATGTTTTACTGGGTTTTCATTTTCTAACTGATTTCATACTGAAAACAATAGCTTATTATTACTGTTGTTATTTTGGTGATGTCGATTACATTTCTTTCCCCTTGTGTTATTTTATTTGAGGGACTTTGTCCTTTTTAATGAGCGTCATAAATGTAGCTTTAAGAGTGAAAATCCTAATTGCAGAGAAGAAGAAAGCGAAGCGTGAACAGACGAGGGGCAGGGTTGCATGAGACTAAGAGAGAAGTTTCAGCCCCCCTTCTGTGAATGATTCTTCCACGGTGAAAAAGATGTCAGCCAGATTGATTGTTGTTACAATCCAAGCACTTGTAACCATCTAGCCTTACAACAAGCCACTCATAACGGGGATGTTGTCGACCGTTACCAGAACACTATGCACAAAAATCTGGGAGAGGGAGAGCGAGACTGAAGGCGGTCTGTGGGATGCTTTCTCTCCGACAAAGATGTTAAAGCCTTGATTTTTAATCCCTTTAGTCTGAGTTGAACCCCAGTGAGACGTTGAGCCTTCGGGTAGACTTTGTTCATTCCTGGATTAGTTGATTCATATAGAGCAGAGCACACAGTACAGTTTCCTCTCAGAGAGGATAAAACTCAGTGAAGCAGTGGGGTGTGTTGACGAGGATGTATCCGTGATTTAGAGTATAAAGATGGTGTTAAGCGTTTAGGAGTTGGCACATCTCTTTCTGGGCTTAGTTGCCAAGGACATTTATTATTGCTATCAGTTCTGCTTCCACGCATTAAAAATATTGTATATAGCTGGCCTATACTGGGGAGTTAGCACTTGTATCTCGTTTAATTGCAGGGTTGATGAAAAAAACATTCTATTGATTATAATCAATGCCCACAATGATGAAATGCAACCGCAGTTGTCACATGAACAGAAGCACTAACATTGTCATTTCATAGATCAGCCTTCGTTTTGGGGGGGAAAGAGAAAGGTCACTTCCTGATGCATTATTTATAACCTGGGCATTCGTCATTTCATTTGATGTTTTTGGTTGCAATTGTATCAGCTCTGTACGACTCGGCTCCCCAGCTTCTCCCGGACTGTTATTTGGGGTTCTGCTGCAGGGAATACCTGTCTAAACATTTGTGCTGTGTGTTGGGAGGGCACATGGGGTTAGACATTGTCTACACATCTGTGATTAATTGATGATGAATATCTTTTGATTGCTCTGTGAGGGTATTTGACCGTGTTAAACCAACTGTTATTGAAGGTGTTTAGGGAAAAACTGTTCAAGCGGGGTGTGACGTTGGGCTACTAGGATGTTTCCTGTTTTTTGGTTTGATCAGTAGTGGTGGTGAGCAGGTGGTGGGAATTGTGGTTTATCAAAGCACATTCCGTCTACAGAGGCTGTCTAGACTATCCTCTGTTCTCAAGACAGTGGATAGTAACTCAATTAGCAAACCTGACAAGACAAATAAACTGTAAAGAATTCAAAACTGTCCAAAACCACAGACTCCTGAGACAGAGTGTGCTTTCTCTTCCCCTGTAATTTTCTACAGGACCGGCTTCCAGTGACAGTGCGAGAAGGAGTAAATACGTTTATAAAACAGCCCTGAATCTATAAATTAGATCTTCCACAAACCCCTGGTACACAGAAGTTAGTAGTTCATGGGATAAAACTTCTTATTGGCCAAAGTTTGTTGAAATTCCCTCGTGCCTGTCACTTCAGCCTGCCCTGGAGAAGCCCAGACTGTAAATGCCCTGTAATACATTAGGTTAAGGCAATAACGCCTGTCTGCCTAATGGGTGTACCCTACCTTCCTCTTTCCCTCCCCTTTCTGAATCTGGTGGAAGGGGTTGGAAACCAACCTGCAGAAATCTGTTTTCTTTTTGTTTTGCAAACCCTTGTCAAGTGCCTCTGTAGCAATTAATTGATTTGAATAAACAACATGGACTGATTTAGAATGGAGAGTAAATAAAGAGGTGTTGTGTACAATAAAAGGGACTGTCTCTGGTGGTTGGTGTCTCCTTGTGTCCTGTGTGATCCACTTTCTCTTCCCTCTCTCTGATAATGTAGCGCTCTTCCTTGTTTTCCTCTCTTTATGTGCCTCCCTCTCTACATCTAAACCAGCACAGAATGACATAAGCCCACATATGTTCCTATGGCAACCCTGTATCGACAGCCTGCTTGAACAATGGTCACTGTTCATAACTCGGCACACGCGTTCTCACCAAAGTAATGGCAGGAAAAAAAATCCATACCTTGTCAAAGTGATGGTTTCCTTTTGTTGCTGCTGTTTTGTATCGACTAAATCAATATTTACTCAGCATGTAGAAAGAATTCAACCCCATGTAGCTTTAATCTTTTGACAGCATTGAATCAAAGTGTATTTAATTACTACTTTTTTTTGGTTTTAAACTGATAAAAGACCCTTTAATGTCAAAGGTAATATAGGTCTACTTTAATTCAATGTTGTAAGACAATAAAGCACAACCACTTAATATATAGAGCTTAACCCAAATGCAGAGAAAGCCCACTTTTTGAGGATAAGGATGAGCCCCCTCACTAATAGAGATTGCCTCATTACAAATGCCCTCGCTGTTCCGGTGGCTGGATCGTGTAGTACTATCTGTCAGAGTGCATGTCACAAGGTTAAGAGATTAATGCTGGTTGATTCTTCCTGAACAGGCGCCCGGCTCCCCGTCGAAACCAGTGGTGATCTCGACCAGCCTGAAGTGGAAATGACTTCCATCCGTGACAGCAGCAGGACGACAGAGGAACGTGTCTTACTTTATATTTAGCTCTAAAACCAAGAAGAAGCTCCATCTGGCTGTTACAGGCCCACATAAGTAATCTTATACTGCCAGTAAAACATTAATACTGCTTATATTTGCATAACACTAAATAAGTCATTTTCTTTACAGTGAATGTCTGAAATACTTGTGATCACAAAACATTTTAATATTTCCACAAATGGGCAAAACAGTTTGTGTAAAATCTAATTTTGAAGAGAAATGTGATGCTGCATTTGGTGGCTTCTACCACACAATCTGTCAGAAAACTGTCAATTATTTATTTGAGCAAAAGTGATCATTTCAGATGAAATATGATAGAACACAGTGCTGAGTCATAACGACCTTTTTTATCATTATTATTACTGAGGCACGTCTGTTCTGTTACCACAAAGAAAAATGCCTTTGAAGTGGTGGAGCTCAACCACTGAACATGATTTGCGACAGCACGTCGAACGATGACTCGTGAAGCAGTCGCAGGAAGTTTTAAACGGTGGAAGAATGTAGTCAATAAAATAGGCATTTTTATATGTTTTGACTCCAAAGTGCAATTCATTGAAGCAAGTGACTGCAGTGCATCCTAAAGAAGTGGCGGCAACAGACTTCTTCACTGTTTTCTGCATATTTAACCTCCAGATGGAGACATTGATCAGGGAGATAGCTTTTCTCTTCTTATCACAGTAAAGAATTTAGGTGTAATTTTTTAAAGACTGCTTGAGGCTTCATAAAAAAAATTAATGTTTTTTTCTCAGTTTTTGTTACAGTTTTTACTGAGGAGAGGTGTCTGATATTAACGTGGATTGTTTATGCTGTTGGTTTGATAAAAATTAGCTCGGGGTCATGAATGTTGATGTGAAACATAACACGTTATTTGTATTCAATAAAACAGCATTCCAGTGACAACAGCTGTGGTTTTCTAGCTTCCCAAATTGAATTATTAACAAATACCAATGCGGCAAGTATATTAAAAATGTGTGTGTACTCATGAATATTTTATTTGTATACTGTGTGTGTGTGTGTGTGTGTGTGTGTGTGTGTGTGCATATTACAGCGCTGTAAATGTGATTTTCAGCCGTTGCACAAACACCCTTGGCTGCAATATTACAGTTTCCAATGCATGGTGACTCTGTTTCCCAAAAGAGTGAACTATCCCTTTAAATTCAGCTCACCATGCACCTGTCATTTAAGGGTCTTCAGGTGGGTTGTGCACTCTCCTGTCTGGAGCTTAGCAGAACAGTTTGTGGCTATGTGTGGACCCTCTTGGTGTCATCAAAGAGGCGTCGCAGGCTGTAGATCTGAGTGGCTGAGACTGCAATCATGACGAGCAGGTTGAGGCAGGACCAGAAGGACACCCGCCACAGGTTGTCCTCCAGAAGGTAGCGGTCCCTGGCCTCAAAGGCCCGCAGCACAGTCTGGACCTGGCGGGTCCTCTCCAGGCGCTGGTACACAGAGTCCATCGTCGCCTAGAAGAAGAAGAAGAAAAGATGGGGATGAAAGCCAGCGCATAAAGAATAACGTCAGATAATTTAAGTGCTGTTTTTTGTTTTGCCGCCTCACCCTGATGTCCTCCAGTTTGTACTCCACCATGCTGTCTGCCAGGGCCACGTCTGCCCAGTCGTCTCGGCCTCCGCCAGCGCTGCTCTGACTGTTAATGATCACCTCAAAGAACACCATCTTCTCTGATAGTTTACTAAAGCTGTTGTCGAAACATATCCGGTAGTCTCCATCCTCTGTGGCATCCACCCTGCGGGAAAAAAAAGTCAGAGGATCATGGAGTCGTTGTTATGTTCCCAAAGTCCTAATTTCCCATGGTCCTTTGTTCTCTAGTTCTAGGGGTTAGGGTTAAAATAAAATATTAAACTGGGGAACATAGGAGCCTGGAAACCTATGATCGTATAAGATGGGATCCTGACAACATACGACAATGGGAACTTAGTACCCTGAAAAAATAGGACACTGGGAACACAGAGACACTTGAGAGCACTGAGGTGACCCACGTGTGAATGCCGTCAGATGTCCTGAAGTCCGAGACCAGCCGGAATCCACTGGGTGAGATGAGGGTAAAGCCGACGTCCAGACCTGACCCAGCTATCACCTGTAAAAGAGACACAGGGATTGAAGTCAGAACATTTCAGGCTCGAGGTCCCAGAATTCCCCCACACTGTTCACATCTTCAGCGCTCGAGCTTTAATCAGACAGTCCGGGCAATGGCTGTCTGAAATTCAAATTACAGCCCTGATAATACACTGAGCAAAACAATTTAACAGTTTGAGTATCTTTGTTCGGAAATGTTGTATTTTTGCTAATCACTACCAGAGGGAGAGCTCAGTGTCAGACACAGTTCGGTGGTCCTGACAGGGATCAGTGACTTTCTCAAGGTTTTGTTTTGTTTATAACATCAACCTTGTTCCCGAGAGGAAGCAGTATAAGCAATATTTAATTCTTTGTTAAGCTATCCAGTCTGTTAGTGTAAACTGTACATGATCTTCATCTGCAAGATTATCAAAAGTTGAGTCGGAAAAGTGCAGATCCACTGTGGGCACCTGTGACTGCCTCTTTCGAAACTGCAGCAGATGGGTGAGTGATTAGATATCCGGGAGCATCACATGTCAACAGTTTCAGTGATAAAACTCCATGCAAAGCACAGAGACGTGTTACAGCCGGCTGTGACTTTACTGACCTGCAGCTGCCAGAGGGTGCAGCAGCTGTGTGACTGTGGTGTGATGGCAGGAGGTGGAGCAATGCAAATGTCACGGCCATAAAATCATTAAGGCCGATAACCCATTTAGAGACTAACTTTTCAATTCAAAGCTCCTTGTGTTAAGGCATGTTTGTGCTTTTATAGGATGCATACTAAGTACTGTTTGCAATGTGTTTTACGGGGTGAAATAAGGTTATAGGTTTGAGTTTTTCCACCACATTGCCCTTCCTCAGGAGGACAAACGTCTTCAACAACAGTAGAAGTGGTTTTCTTATCTCTCTGCATGCAAGACCAAAGTCCAAAGCCTGCTCAGTTGTGTTTCAGTAAGACATTATTCTAAATCTTACTTAAAATAAAAATATTTGTTTAAAATAACAATATATTACACTGTCAATGGACATGAGAGAAAGATAGAGAGCAAGAGAGAAGATTACAATTACCTGGTATTCAACTTCCATGCTGTCATTCCTCACGGTGGTTTGGAAAAAACACTCTGTTCTGCCGGCAGGTAATAGAAATGTAAATTCCACATTCTGGTTTGGCCCCAATCCCAAAGTCAAGCCCACAGTCAGAATCAAACATGCCAACAAACCGAGTTCTGCAGACACGTTCATCATCCTCCGCTCACAGTGCAAAGTCCATTTATTCTGCGATCACCAACGTGGAGCAACTTTGTTCTGTGTTACTCTTACACACATAAGCATTTCACTACACTTGTGTAGTTGCTTACTGTCATACTCCAACGGCTGAAAAATCACCTGACAGTACAGTCACAGTTCCTTGATCAGAGCTGAATGAGTGAACCCCCGTCTGTGTCGCCTTGTAGTCTGGACTGCAGCCACATACAAAACTGTGGCAAGGTGCGATACGCTCATCATGTAGTACCTGATGGTGCCTGATGACACCTGGTGTATGATGGTCTGTACAGTTAGTGAAAGCACATTTTGATTCTTCACAACTTGTTCATCACCTCTTCACTTCTTTTTGTTCAGGGACAATATGTTCTATGTTTTCTGAATTATTCATTCCCCCTAACAGATGTTCTACCTGTGCTCTTCTATCCTGTGGGGGGAGCAATGAGCAAAAGCAGATGGTCTTGTTATCATGGATGTATAAGTAAGAGCCTGCTCTGAGTAAATGAACAATATAAAGAAAACTCAGTGGGGGGTAATACACATGCTTATCTAACGTATAACTGATCTATGGACCATAATGATTAAATGCATTAATGAATTTAATTGGTGACCAATCGCATAGAAAAGATCAATTAACTAGGAGTTTGTATGATGACATAATCAATTAATAAAATGTTAGTTACATTGGAAAATTAAGCAGATGGGCCAATGATCGTTTACAGTGTAGCGAGGAGTAGAAATGTGAAGTGAAACCAAAACCATCTAACAGGTTCCAAGTGAGACATCCGTTTCTGTAAATCATTTACTGATCATCTTATTAAGCAAGAACTCGTGAATTTGTGATAGTGAGAGACAGAAATATATGACACATAATGACTCATGATTCAGGAGTCTGCAGGACTGCTAACAGATACAAAATGCAAGTTATTAGCACATAGCAGGAAATATGCAATCACGAAAGTAAACAGCCTGATGACAGTAGAAATGACGTTAATACACCGCAAATTACTTAAAACATTGTGTATTTTAGTGTGGTTAGTGTCAACTATGGCGCAACAATGAACTGATTTACTTCCATTCTGGTGACACCCATTACTTTCACTAGGTGATCATGTCATAATAGTTACATATGGACCTAACTGCGTTCATGCTGACTTTTACAACGATTCATTTTTGAAGATTTCTCCGCTGGTAAGAAATAGAAAGATTTCCATTCCACTTTTCTGTCCATAAAAGCTGCTCTAGAATAGATCATTTCGTCGTCTCCACTGAAATTCAAAAGTTTATGATGCCATTAACGTATTATAGTCAGCTCCATCATGCAGTGGTTTCCATTATATATAGAGTCAAAACTGATGTGCTTCTCTTGTAAATTGAAGTTTCACACAGAAAGTATTTGAGAGAGCAAATTGATGTGTTTAGGAATCAGCACATCATAGACTTCCGCTTTAATCAGATGGGAGGCCTTTAAGGCCTTTATTAGGGGTCAATTATAAGTTACATTAGGTCAAAATGAACATTTTAGAATCTGAAATCAAAATGATTGAGAAAGGCAATATCCAAAATCGGCGGAATAGCTCAGAAAATGACAAAGAATTAACCCAATAAGACAATTTCACTGCTGAAATTACAAATTCAATGAGGCTCAGACAGACTTATTACGATCAGGCTGGACCAACTGATCTGACCAGCAGAGCTTGCAGTTGAAACTAATAAATATAACGACAATATTCCTGATTATATCTTTTAAACGTAAAAACTCACAATGTTCTCCATTTGTTGGCTGAAAAACAAGAGTTATATGTCTTAATAACCTGAATTATTCTAAGCGGCTTCACAGCTTGCTTGTCGGTCTGTTTACAAAAATCTCCCCACTCTTTGTGGGCCACAGTTTTTACCCCAGTAGGCTGAAATTCTGCATATAGGTTGTGCATGTGTGTGTGTTTGGGGGGCTGTGGGTTGTGGGTTATGTGTGCATTTTTATGTCTGTCTAGGCTTGTGCCTTTCTGCACAGTTTCATTATGTTGAGTGATTCTGTTTTAGAAGCAATGAGCCGTTTTGCTATTGGCCACTCCAATGGTGACGCACAATTACAGCAAATTTACATGAACCCACACACACACACACGCACACACACACAACCCTGTTTTATTCACTTGTGGGGACATTACATTGACTTACATGAATTTTCCTGGACTCTAATCCTAAGCACTACTTTAACATAACATTTTATGACACACATTATGGGGTCCAGCATTTTGGTCCTCGCTAAACTGTCGGTCCCCACATTGTGAGTCCAGATTATGGGACCCCACAAACATAGAAAAACAAGGCTGCACACACACGCACACACAAACACACAACTTTACGAAATCCAATTTCATCACTCATAAATCGTCTCTCTTTGACGCTTCTGGGAAGCATCATTGATGTTCCTTCTGTATTACTGTGTCAGCCACAATTTCATAACACCGTCATAAAAGTGCGTTCATTCGTCCTCACAGTTTCGCCGACCCCGCGACAACTGTTAGTTTTATTCCTGAAGCTGAAATTCGCCGTTGGTGGTCATGTGGTTATGAGGTTGAGCACATTTAAATGGATCAAAGTTTGAATACACAGTTGAGAGTAGCCACATGCTGCTTTTCTATTACCAGAACGACCATTCAACCATTTGGGTGAAAACAGGGGTTGTGAAAGTGCTGGCGACAGATTGACAACAGCTAGTAGCGTCATGCCCTAAAAGTTGCTGCGTTGCACTTTTTCAAGCGAAACAATCAAAATCCTAAAGGTTATGGTTTTATTTACTTCCTCAAAGAACGAGGGGTAGTAAAAGAAGACATCTGTGGCTTCAGGCCATCCACAGAGGGGATGAGAATGGTACTTTGTGTATGTAAATGTAAAAATCCACGGGACAGTCAGAGGTCAGGAACAGAGCAGTCCTGCTCAGTGCACCACTCGGCTGTCTGACTGTCTTTCTATTTCCTTACATCACATCCTGTTTACCAGCTTTCTTCTTGTCCCCTCCTGCCCCTTCGGTGGTCCTGCCCTACTGTCATGAAGTACAAATACTACAATTATTTTAAGAACTGAATATACGTTCTCAGACACGTCTAGGGGAAACGTGTAACATTTAAACCTCAACATGTATCCTCAGTTAATCTCTACAGTGGTCTTAATCTACCACTTCACAGAACACTACCATGGCTCAGTCTTCAGTCTTCTTTCTTTTTTTTTTTTTTTTTGCCTCTCAATGCGTCTGTTTGCCCTTTTACACGGCACAAAGCCTTGTTGAAAGTGATATGTGGTTGTGATATGGATCATAAGCTCCATTTTGGTCAATAATTGTTGCAGACAGGCTTCAAGAAAAGCCACAATGAGAGTGTTTGCGAGAGAGGAAGTGTGAATGGAGATATTTCAACATTGCTATTACGGTGAAGAGGGAGGGTGTGAAGGGGAGGTTAAAATGAATTGTGCTCGGTCTCCAACTTAGTGATGTTGCTTTCTACCTCCAGACTTTGAAACTGATTGACTGTCAGGTTCTGCAGCTGCATTGGAGATACCAACATAAACTACAGTATCATTTTGATGTTTGCAGTCTCTGAGTCCAGACAGGTGCATCCTTGACAGCCTCTAAAGATGCTTTGGTGATACATCTCAAGATTCCTGTATCTGTCTCTGTTCTTTATCTGACTACTCGTGAGCCTTCTCCACTTGAACCAACCACTAGTAAGCCCACCCATTTCTTCCACTCGTCTCTGATTCTCAAGCGCCTGTTTGTCTCCGGTGGCCTTGTTGAAGCTGAGAACCCTCCAACAACTTCTGGAAGGTATTTCCACGCTGAATCCTTCTTCAGTTACAGAGTGAACACTGTAGGAATGGCCGAGGGTGGATATCCCTCTGTGTATGTGGTGGACAGTTTTGCCAACCGGCCTCCTGTGCCACCCAGGCTGAGCCAGAGGCGACGGCGGGCTGGAGTGGCTCAGACCCTGCTGTTCCTGCTGGTGAGCCTGGCGTTGTGCGGCATGGCCATAGAAGCTTGCTTCATCTACCATCTCTACCGAGCTGAATCTGTGAGTATCAACCCCGTGTCTGAGTCTGAACCTGCCTGCAGAACCTTTCGCAATGTCATCCTTTGATTTCTCACAAACTGAGAGTCACGGTGCTTTTTTTTTTTTTTCCTTTGAAGCTCTTTGATTCTCACTTTGAATGAGCTTTTACACCCTATTCTCACTTTCATTTTTTTTCTTCATTGCATCTTTTTTTGAAACAGTTTGTTCTTTTCTCCTTTCACTCTCAACCCGAAGCTCTCGTGTTTGTATAAATGACACCTTATCACTTTCTTAAAAATGCTAATCAAGATTTAAATGGAATTCTTCTGGTTTTTCTCAGCAACACCTAGATTTTCTTTAAACAGACAGATACTCAGTGGTGGAATGTTACAGTACAGTGCTTTAACTCAAGTTCTGTACTATATGTACTATGAACTTGTACTTTTCTTCAGTATTTTCCCATTTTCTGCTACATTTTACATATACTTATGACATTGCCGAAGCAGATATTTTCCTTTTAGTCTATTACATTTAGCAGATAACTTTAGTTACTAGTTACTTTTCGAACTGTACACTGTATCAGAGCTAAAGTAGACCATTTTAAGATTCATTTATTCATTAGGCTGTTGGATTAACAAAACATTCCCATTATCAGAAAAAGGCTGAATATCGGATCTGATAATCGGTTGACCCATAAATTACATCTATATATATGTAGTATACACATATACATACATTTAAAGTATATATTGAATATCAGATACTTTAAGACTTTCATTTATGTATTATTTGTATGAGACTTTCACTTTTACCAAATAAATATTTGAATCTCTTTGATTAGCAATCTGGTTACTTTTACTCAAGTGTGACATTTGAGATCTTTTACATCTGGGCCTTTGCTTTGATATATTAATGTAACTACTTGAAGTGAATTAGATGCGTATTTGTATGATTATGGTAAAATCTCAAGACAAAGACAGCGAGATACAAAACCGTGACCTGAGAGTGACATCAAGAAATATAATGGAAGCAGCACACTTCATATGTTGGTTTTAGAAGGTTACTCGTAAAATTTCAGTATTGTGAGTTTAATTAATGAAATACACGGAAGCAGGTAGAAACGCGAGGATAATTACCATCGCTTACATGACTTTTTCCATATACGCACATGCACAGAGTCACATGCCGCGAGGGGAAAACTGCCTGCTTTGCGGTCGTACTTGTTAAAAGACATTCTACCAAGAAAATCTCGTGACATTTTCTTCGATCATATGAATGGTTGTTTTCCTCCAGAAACTGCTGACAATGAATAATAATTTCACTATTATGGGGAAGAGAGTGCAGCAGGGATAGAGAAGTACATTAAAGTCCGGCCCATTTACGAGGAACTCGTTTGACGTCCCCGGTGGCGAGGGCATGCGAACTTGACGATCCACGATGGTGGATGGTCATGATTTCCTGTCTGCGTCTGATGCCCTGTGTGAGGGAATTAGTCATGGGTTTGGGGAGGGGGAGGGGGACATGCCTTCCCGCTTTGACACCTTATGACTAAGAAGAGTACATATCAACAAGGGACTATGGAGAAAAGGAAGCAGTGTACTTCCTGTTGCATGATCGTTATCTACCTCTTGTTATTTCCAGAAAGGCAGATCTGTCCTACTTTCTTCTGCTGAAAGATAAAAATCATAGAAACAAACAACAACCGGAAAGCGGTCCTTGAAAACAACTCAAATTTTATGATTTGAAAAAATCTGCTTACATTTAGCAAGATTGTAGGTTTTTTTTTTACACCTTATTTCAATTAGTTGCATATTGCACATATATTTGCTATTTGCTATTTGCTAATATTTGCTAGATATTTGCTTCTTCACATGTGCATTCTCACAATCACAACAAAATGTCCACATACATCTGAGAGTCTAACTATTTCATTTCCATTGCAGGACACCTCAGCATCTGTCTCTAAGCTCATTGCAGGTATGTCTTAGCCCCTTTTCACTCTAAATATCTTCAGCGACTTAATCCACATCAGAAACGTAACGTCTGCTCCTCACACAGGTCAAGATGATCCTTTTCCCAGTGAAAGGCCCAGACGTTGTGCTCTTCCTTCCAAACCGGTTGCACACCTGACAGGTGAGACCGGCGTTGATGTCCCGTCTATTCCATCACATATATATTGCCGTAGTCATTGCCATAAAAACAAAGGCACATTTCTTAAAGTGTCAGCTGGATAATCATGTGCTTTGAACATAATTCCTCCTCATAATTTATTCTTCATTTTAAAGGCCCTGTTTTAAAAGCCGTTGTTGCTCTTTTTCAGATGGACAAGACGTAGTTCATGGACACCAAATAATGGCTTGGAGCACTGTTGCAGAACCTATCCTCTGTGAGATGGACTACAAAAATGGAAGTCTTTTCATTCAGAGGGAGGGTTATTACTACGTCTATTCCAAGGTGTCCTTCTCAGACACTGGTGTATTTCACCACTCTGTTGAACGGAGGACTGAGCTGTACGCTGGACAAAGTATTCCCCTTCTGAGATCCAGCAAGATCTCAGAGAAGTTACGGAAAATGAAACGGTCAAATAGTTACCTGGGTGGAGTGTTTCACCTCCAAATAGGTGATGCCATTTTTGTGAACGTGAGCGATACCTCAAAAGTTCACCGACACAAAGCTTTTGAGAACGTCTTTGGTGCTTTTATGATATAAATATCAAATTGATATTTCATTGTAAATTGGAAAGTTTGAAATAAGAGTAAAATGTAGTAGTGGTAAGAAATAGGAGGACTGCTGATCGTCTTCATAAAGAAAATGCTGTTCAGTGAGTGATGAAGGTCGTGTCTATGCTGGGGGTTTCCTCATACTACCATCACGTCAGGGACTTTTTATATGCTTCCATGTATGCATACTTTAAATTTAATCTTCTGAATGTTAAACATTTCTCATTTATAGTTGCTACGTATAGACGTATTTGTAATGTTAATTCTAAAACTAACTGTAACGTTAGACATTTCTTTTCATTCTTGCTGTGACACATACTGCAAGCTATTTATTCGTTCGTTCAGTGATAGAAAAAAGAACTGCTTAAATTCTACTGTATTTATCTACAATAATGTATAATAGCATTGAAATAAACAGATAATGATTTAAAAGGTCTTGTTTGTTGGTGTTTCTCAGACTCTCCTTACAGGTCGTCAGGTAGTTGAAGTAATCTACAGTGTGCACTTCCTGTCGTGCTGGCGCCTTCGCTGAGTGGTCTCAGTAGCTGCAAATGTCTCACCCACTTAGTCCAACCGCACGACGCGAGCTGTGGACGGTTCTTTTTTTTAAAACCGCAGTGACACAGAAGATTTCAGAGCAACTTTTGTGACATATGCTGGGACGGTGTGTTCAGATCAGCGTCCTCGTTCCCCGCAATGCTTTTCATCACCGTGGCGACAAGCATGCTTACATACATGTGCAAACAACAGGCCAACCTCGTCACCCTGCGAGCCTTTTTTTTTTGTGTCTCTCATGCAGTCACTGTTACACTTTTCCCCTCAGATGTATCTGTTCGAAGAAGCTGCTCTTGAAAACACCCACAGAGTTGTATATTTGTAAACTGAAGAGGAAGTGGTGGTGGGGGCTGCTGGGAGGGAGGGAGGGAGGGAGGGGGGTGTCAGCAGATTGCCTGACTCACTTTCCAACCCCAGATCATCGCTTGGTGTAAATGTACTTTAGCAGGGCTGTGAGTGTGCATGTATGTGTACAGGTGGGCGAGGAGGTTAAGTGAAACTCTAATTTCATTTTCCCTCAGGCTTGTACTATGAGTTTTTGTTCAAATCGGTAAAACACCCCGAGCTGAAACTAATCGCAGTAGTACATACATTCGTATGTGTAGTCTGACTGCATAAGTCAGGTCATGGGCGGCCTTGGCTCGGATGTTCTGTACAGTCTTCTCGACTGTCTTGAATGTTCCCCATTCTCGGTTCATGTGTGAGTCATCATGTTCCAGCGCTGGCTGACCTGCGAGGTGTGAGAGACTTTAACAGCTGTGTGGTTGGGATTCATGCCGTAACTTTTTCTTTCACCCTTTAACTTTTTGTCTAGACATGACTTTTACAGAGAATCTGTGTGGGATTGAGAGTACTATTTCGTAAGATACTCCTAGACGAACCATAAACCATACACACTTCCTCATATGAAACATTTTCCATTGATAAAGCAGCGTTATCTGATAACAATGTGTTGACACGCTGTCAGCAATTTTTACATGCTGCTTGGAAATCGACCGCTATAAGTCACATGGAAGCCTTATTAATTTGATTTTTTTTACCCAGTGAAGCAACATGTGATGTCTCCAGTGACATTTTAATGTAAAGCGTGACTGTTGGAGCACACAGCTCGTGGCTAAATGCTGTCCCCTTGTGTCGGTCTCTAGACGAGGCAGAGCAGCGGGGAACTACTGACAGCTGAATCATCTGAAGGCAGTAAATCCAGAGGGTCAGGGTGAAAATATCTGTCACATAGGGTATTCATCCCTTTTCTCTCACAAGTCAAGTCGATTATATTTATAGCGGCAGTTCACAACAAAAGATATCTTATGACACATTTCAATTTGAGAAGATTTCCGAGCATGCTCTTTAATTGACTGGTTTACGGAGACCTAACAAGACACGAAAGTTTGATAGTCATGTAATTTTGAAAGTATAAAGTCCTGTGGTTGGGTTTGTGATGTTGCTTACCACAAGCCGTCTCACACATTGACCCAATCTGCTAAATAAATGTCACCGGCGCACTTTTCTGCATTGATATGTTGAAACATTTGGTTACTGTTGTTGATGAAGGTTCTCAGTCATCCAGGTCATGGTTATTTTTGGTGCTGTATCACAGGAGACTGGACCAAGTCAGATCTAAAGCGAAACGTATTCATAAAACTGAAACACGTCTAGTCGCCTACGATACAACACAAAGTTTGTATGTTAGGAATAGGGTAGGATAGGAAAACATCCTGATCCTGGAAAGTATTCATGGTTTACAGAAAAATTAAAATGCGGACACGTAATTCAGGTCACGGGGCTTCACATATCTTAAATTCTGGAAAATAATAATGTGTTGATTCTTAACTGGTTTCGCGAATGATAACAGTAGCGAAAAAACATGCCCGTCAACCTACAGTGTCGTTGGATGGAAATTATGGAAAGACTTTTTTCACAGAAGCTGTCACACAACTTTACGTGGACACACAAATCTCGCATATATGCTCCGACATCGGGTGGTGGAAAACAAGGGGAGGAACAAACGGCCCGTTTAAATGCGTCTATTAAATGAGACAGAGTGGGTGGTGATTCGTTATGTCTGTTATCTGCATTAGAATTCAGTATCTTGGACCTCTCCTCAGTGTAATCGAAAGCTGTGGTGGGAACACTAATAGAGTGAGTGGCAGTAAATATGGCAGCAGAGGTTTGGAAAGGAGTAGTTTTCAAAGTAATTTGGAAAATATGCGTCTTGGCTGGGATGACTCACTGTCCCATGACCTTTTATATTGGTGTAATGCATCTCTAATGTTGTGATGTGTGTCAGTAGATGTGATGTTTTGTGTTCTTGTGCGTTGCAGATTCGTTATTTTGCTGCTTCAGATTCTAGAAAGACGTTCCTCGACAGCATACAGGGCAGGGAGGGTCCCGCTGTGTCCTTCTATTAGTGACTCATAATCAGCAGGGTCCCACTGTTAACTTACGACCTCTCACTTTCACTTCGTATCAAGGGTCTCGAAAGTGACTCACAATCACAAACAATGCCACGATTCGTCATTGTAACCTCACTTGCACTGTTTAGCTCCATATCAACACATATATAATAACGACACAATACAATTTACTACTAAGAAATTATAGTTTTTAATTATAACATAACAGTTTTTAAGTCAGATGTAAAGACATGTTTAAAGGTTGTTTTTTTTTCAACGCATACTGATCATCTTCTAGGACTTAACAACTGAAAATCATTGAAAGAAACCAAATCCTTCTTTCAACATCTCTTAACACATGAAACTCTCCGCGTAAACCACCTCGAGTCGTGATTTCATGTGTCACAACGTGCAATTCGAGTGGCGAAGGAGGTTTCTCAGTCAAATCATTTCACTTTTTTCGTTACAAATTCGGAGGACGAGAATAGAATACTGATGTATGTGACAGTGAATCTTCTTTAAATCACAACAGGCTTGGAAAAGACACGAGAATCACACCGCGTCTAAACAAATCAATCATATCTACATCTGGCAACACTTTTTAATAACCATCATTTTAAAGTGGTAAATGAAAAGCTGATAAAACTTGAGTCAATAGTTATTTCACAGCTAACAAGCATTAAATTGCTCAATAAGCTGTTCATTAAGCAATTGCAAAGGTTCATAAACATCAGTTGCAACTTTATAATGCAGATAATGTTTATAGATGAACTACACAGTATGTAATTGTATTAACCATTTACAGAGAATTAGAAACATCTGTTGCAACTTACCAATAACCAATCGATAATGACTGATTTATAAAGCTTTATTTGTTTACAGTGAAACAATATTAACTAAAGTTTAACTAACAATACATTTAGAATTTATTAATGGTGGTTTTTGTGAAGTGTTGCTGTAAATTTGGGTTATTTTTCCCCTAAACACATTTGAGTAATTTTAGCTGCAATAATGCAAAAATCAATAAAGAAAACTGTAAATAAATTCCAGTGACTCACTAATTTGTATGACATACAATGACATACAATGTCACACAGTGACATACATTCATTCAATAGCTGCGGACCTCTCTGTGGAAATTTGATAAATACAACATTGTATATATTACTGCAAAGTACCGTATCTTAGGCCCAAACAATAAATAAATACAACATAAATAGAAAAATAATATATTTTTTTTAAAAAAAACAAGAAATAAATCATGGAGTAGCAAATACGAGCTGTACAAACCACACAGTTCTGTTCGCTGACGTGGCGGTTCAGAATAATACATTCACAATGCCGTCAATTACTGCACATTTGATATGTAGAAAACTCCAGCAAAGAAATACAGTTTCAATGGAAAATGTATTGATATTAAATCATTATCGCGATATGAGACAATATATATCCTGTTGGATTTTAGATATTGTTACAAGCACAATCAAGTGTTGCTTTTCCTGGATTTGAATGCACATTGCAGTAAAGTAATGTCATTTTTTGAGCTTATCAGACTGTTTTTTTTTGCCTTTACCCACATTATTATTATTATATAGTATAGTTATTATGTACAGATTACTGATGATTATTCATCAAATATTTGATTGTGTTGATATTTGACCAAAAGTCATCTCTACAATATTGTCACAATATTGATGTCAAGGTAATTGGTGGTTTGTCGCACAGTCTTAGCATTTATGAGGTACTTTTGAGGAGACTTCAAAATATTGATATCCACTGTGCATCGTGACCCAGCCTCAAAAAATATCACTTATTATTTTATGGCCATACCCCCCCGCCCGACACTGAATATCTGATCTACCGTCTTAAAATGTGTTCCTTGATCATAGAGAAGTAGGAACACAATCCACCTTTGCTTTTCTAAGCTTTTTCTGTTCACAAGTGAAAATCCCCCAAACTGTTATTATTGTACTGTTATTGCAAAAGCTGAGTTTTAAAATGTGAATTTCTAAAAGTCTTCTGTGAAGCACAACAGTAGAGAAGCAGACTTGTAGTGATGACGTCAGCATTAACCAATCCTGAGCTGTTATATAGTAATTAAACTTCTACTAGTTAGACGTTTAATCCAATAAATTATGTTTTAAGGTTGATTTTTAGTTTAGTTTAGTTTAGCAGAGCAGATTTGAACAAGGTGAGGCTTTTCTTTTGTGGGTATAAGATCTTAAATGTCGAGTCCAGTCCAGCCCTTTCCTCCCTTCCCTGTGACTCAGTCTCATCTCGTACGGCAGGAAGAGTTAAGTGATTTGATTTTCTAATCTGGTGAAAGTTAGTACAACTGTTTAGTAACAAGAGGACAAGTACACTCGACCATCTTTGCATCTGAACAGGTTCGCTGCAGAGACGGACTCCGAGCTGGACAGGTACCCTGGAATATACCAAGGACTTGATTAAAATATAGATCTGTGATCTGTGATGTATCATTCCAACTGTGGTTTTAGAAAGAAGATGATATCCAGGTGGGTACGATGTACAGCCACATCAATTTCCCTGGGTGGCAATGCGATGTTGAATTTCAGTTCTTTTCCAGCAGTCAGCATCTCTGCCTTGCTGAGGACGCCTGTGCTGCATGTGTGTGTGCTGATCCTACCCTGCAGGAGAATTTTTTCTGTCGTGTCTTGTGTCATGTCTCCTGTCAGCGTCACACTGACCGACTGACTGTCCTCTGATCCCCTGGTCCCATTAAATGAACACTTAGGTGTCTTCAGTGCCACCTGAAGATTTAGGAAGTAATATCCATCCTTCAATATTGTAAGACTTTTTCCTTTTCCTAAGATGACGCGGTTTTCTACATCCTTCGTTCTCCATATGATTTGGTTTCCATCTGTGGGTGACAGAGAAGCTGCAATTAGCTTTGAGTTTGATCACACTTGGGCATTATCTTCACTTTCAGCAGCTTGTACATTGGTGACCTGACTCATTGTGTACACATATTTACAGGCTTTGTCATACACTCTGAAAAAGGAAATACTTAAGATAGGACACCTTTACCTAGAGCAGCCTCATAGGTGAGCACTTTGCCTTTGCCCAAAAAAAGCTTGTCGTCAGTTGGAGGAGGCTGAAACAGGAAGAGAGCTATTAATTTCTAAATATAGAAAATGTAACTTTACATTTGGGGCCCACCAGGTTCACACAGTGTAATATAGACCGGCTTCATGGATGTTCCATTTTTCTAAAATGTGGTCATGACACTTGTGTCTCCATCTTAGAGGTAAGAACAGAACATCATTCATTATCTTCAGAAGGAAAAAAGAAGAGACAACTGTTTAGTTTAGTGGCATTTCCCCGAATGTGGCAATGACGTCACTGTGCTTCCTCCAAGACCTGAGAACAGTTGTAAGACTGTTTGACATAAATAACTCCAAGGGAACGTAAATTGCGATCAATCTGCATGTTGGGTTTTTTTTAGATTTGTGTGTTTTGGAACATTGGGATTGCAAACACTGACAACAACAGCATGACAGTTTTAATCAGTAAAAAAACATGCATGTGCGAAAATATAACGGAACACAGTGAGGTCAACAGGAGACGCACAAACTCTGAAGCTGTGGTTATCTTACCAAAGGTGTGGGCCTACTGACTGGCTGGGGTTCAATTTGGCGTTCTGGTGCTACAGTGCTACTGTTCTGAGACTGGAGAGGGAAACAGAAGCACAAAATATGCTCATAATAAGTGTTGCAAGACGTTTTTTGAACAACAAAGCTGTCTGGTGAAAGAAGGTGCCATTCAAGTTCTCTAAATGCCGTCACTAAAGTTCTGATGCAATGTATAGTCTATTAAAAGTAAAGTATTTAACCAAGCAGTGAACACATGTGATGAGTACCCAGTGATAATATTAGACTATGAAACATGATCATTTATTCTGCATTATGGCTGTGTTTGTTGGGTTGCCTTGGATTATCTGTGGGGGTATTTGACTGACACATTTCTATCCGAACATAATGCAGCTGCTTTCACTGTTTGTGAGTCACGACAGGGGTCTCTGTAACCAGCTGCAGACCGCAGGCAGAGGTGTCTTTCTCACCAGCTGTGCTACTGTCAAGACCACAAGAAACAACAGATGCACTACTCAGGTGTTTTAACACACCGGTGCCAACATTCATCCGATTCATTCAAATACGACAGGGAAAGGGTAAAACTGTTCTACTGAAGGACAATTTAAAGTTTGTATCTCTTCATTAATGACCATGAGATTTTGTATGAATCTTTAAATTCAATGTGAGGATATTTTTAAGCAGGTCTCACCTGGCCAAGATGTCCAGCGGTAAAGAAGAGGATGATGAACACAGCCTGGATGATGGAGAGGATGGTGGTCCACAACAGGAGGACACGGATTAGGGAGAGCTGGGTTGGCTGCGACATTGTCAGTCCGACGACAGAGCTCAGATTGAGCCGAGCCTGAGGAAGACAGATGTTAAGAGCTGATGACTGTACAGGTCCCGGGTTTCCTCTGCTGTGCACCAAAGCAGTGTGTGTGTTTGCTTCCTGAGCGCAGTGTGTGCAACTGGTGAGGACGTACTGATGTCTGCCTGTGTGCTGCTGTGACCTGAGTATGTACAGAACAAAGAGGAATCCAGATGGGACTTTCCCTTTTATGAAGGCGAACACAGCAGGCCTGGACTACATCTGCATCTTGGGGCTGGCCCTCTCCTCTTACTCAACACAACCGGCACGAAAAGGAGGAACAAACTCACGACCAGGAGAGAAGGAAAGAGTCAAGAACTTTGACTATATGAGCAGTGTTTGGTTGAAGGCGGGTTTTTTTTTTTTACTTTTTCTCTTTATATCTTCATATTTAACATTTTAGAATAAAATTACTTGACACACTAAAACTACTAAATTTATTTATCCGGTATTATGTTACTGAAGCATTTAGACTGGAATAACAGACTCCTGCAGGATAATAAGATAAAAAGAAACTATAGGAATAAAATTAATACAATGAATACAATTTAAACAAGGGGGAAGTTTATGTGCATCACTGCCAGGAGGAAATAAATGTATGCCCTTACTTTGAAGGGGCTTGTCCCTTTGAAATGTCCCTTTGAAATGTTACTCCATTCCGGGTACAAAAGTGTACTTCTCTAACTGTTCAGTCAAAATAATGAAGAATGTATGTAGATTAAAACAAACAAGCAGTTCTCAGACATAACTCCTATCACATCATCAGATTGTGGTGCAAACCCACCAAACGAAATGTCACATTCTAATTCGTAGTGGAACTTACAAAATGTCACCATTACTTGTTTACTATTCGCACTTCTTGAAAATTCCCATCTGCATCTAAATCTGGCTGAGGTCAATAAACGTGGTTTCACTTTCTCTGTTTGTGCTTTGGTCGGGGAAAGTTTCATGGCAGCAAAACAGGATGGGCTTTGGTTCAGGTATGCGTCATCACGCCGAATAAAGGACTCGAAGACAAAATGATACCTGTAGGCTACCTTTATGACTGGCAAGTGGTCAATTACCACCAAAACAAACAACAACATGCCCAGACTTGTTACTGACTTCAATCCTCAGTGGTTGAGGGTGTTTCATGTCTGCTGCAGATCAACAGGATAGAATCTGAGTTAAATAACTGCAGACAGAAAATATCGTTTTGTGTCAAACGTGAAAAGCAGAAGTGCAGTTGTGTTTTTGAGCGTCAGCAGAATCGAGTCATGTGCACATTCAATACTGTGCCAAGATATCGCCTGTGTTTCTTGTCCTGAGATGACAAGCGTGAGTTCTGCATTTTCAGCAGATGTAATACTTTCCAAACAAAAGCCAAAGCACTTAGCACAACCCGTAATGAATCATAGTTTCATGACAGAAGCAAAAAGGAAACCCAGCGCTACAAGTCATTCTAAATGACCTTTGATCTATTAATTGACGTGGGTGATGCATACAGATACGGATACATCTGATTATGGTTTATGGATAATGGTGCAAACAGTGACACAGAATGTCAAAGAAGGATGGAACATCAGATCAGAGTCGCCTGAGGCTGCTGACACCATCCTGTTACTTTGATTATTACTGTCAGTGTCGCAACACACCTGCTAAACGTGACACAGCAGTGGAGGAGACAGTCAAAGTGTTACTGCACCAAACACGAAGGCTTCACATTGACATCCTTTAATACGCACGACAAAATTATGGAGGAGGAATTGCTGTGACTTCAGCCATTTGCATCTCACTTACTGCTGTTGAAATGCAATTTGTTGACTTCCTCTGATTTTCTGGCCTAATTATGAAGATGTACAGCCATCTAGTGGATGTAAATCAATAATGCACAGACCAGAGAGACCTCATATCGAAGAATAGAAACTGTCAGGCTATAAAACCGATGACAGTGTGCTTTGTGCTTCATCGCTCTTGGCCTGCTGTAAATTTAAAACTCTAACGCTGATCATAGCACACATTCAAAGCCGGCGCTCACCGTCTGTTTTCATCCCATCAGCGGCGGATCGACCGAAAGACGAGCCACAAGTAAAAAAGCAGGGCTACATCTTCTAGTTTACATACAGCTCGTAAAATAAAATACAAATGTGAAAGAAGCACATGAGAAAATGGAAAATTCAGCGAGAGCGAGAGAGGGAAACAAAAGCTATTCTATATTTTTCAGGTCATTTGTAGTTTTCGATTTTCATTTTCATTCATTCAATAATGGCTCAATCATCCTCATAGTGGCAGAGAACCGAATAATCTATTTTTCCATTTAGAGTAAAAATCGAGGACTGTGTGCTCATAAATATCTGTAATCTATACAAAAGGCAGCTTTAGATGTCGATGAGCGAAAATATAAAATGGGAAAAAATACATTTAGAATTGAAGTCAGTTGAGAGGAAATTAATCAGCAACGATTTTAATAACCAAACTGTTGGTTAAGCTACCTGTTAAGCAAAAGAGAAAAAAAACAGGTTTGGTCTTTCTTGATGTTTTTATCTTATGATCATCATTTTTTTTATATAAATGTAGCCATTCAATTATTTGTAATTTAGCTGCTGCAACAATGTAATTTAAACATTCCTGCCAACAAAGCTTATTTAAACTTGATCAATGTCCAACCTGGATTCTGAGAATTTATTCACCAAACATTAAATTAATTAAGCAATAATCTTCAGATTAATCAACAATGAAAATGATTGCTGGTTGCAGCGCCTGATTACATTCATGTGTGTGACAAATAGCCAAAGTCTGAACAGTTTTTAAGAAGTTGAGAAACCTTTGATAGGAGCTGGAGGAGCTGGAGGAGTTGTGCCTCCGTCTTTACAGCAGGTGGCAGGAAAACTCTCAGCACACTCAGTGAGCTGAGAGTCCAACACTGAGGAGCCACATGGCATCTCCAGCTGACTGATTGATTCAAGACATAAAATGTTTGGCTTTTATAAACTTCTCATAAGCTTCAAGAAGGAACAACCACATCATGTGTTGTGGGACAGTGTCCTGTCTCTTTGTGTGTGTGTGTGTGTGTGTGTGTGTGTGTGTGTGGTGAGCTGGCACACAGTCAGACCGCAGAAGTCGATATTGTGGAAAAATCAAACTAGCATGCAGACGTGCAGGTTTCTGACCAGCTGATCCAGAACGACATCACAACTGAGAGACTTTATTAATTGTTTTGTTATAATGAACACACACCAGGTTCTATAAAGTCATTACAGAGTACGGAAGCTCGTTTCCAAGTAGTGAAGGTCATTGAAAAAATAATGACCTATAAGCTTATAGTTGTGACTAAAGCTGGGCTCAGCTGGGTTTCCCTTTATTCTGAGATAGCATGTCGCTGTATTTGTATTTGAGAAAGTTCCTTTTTGAGAAAAGTGACTCATTATGTTGAGATCTGTAAGTTGTGACTAATTTAAGTAAGTTTCATTTTGAAGTCGACAAGAGAAAGTCATTATTTTGAGGAAGTTCCTCAATAATTTTGAGGTCAGACTTTTTTGTGGTACCACATAATCATTCTCTTGAGACACCAACTCATTATTTAGAGCCATTTTAAAAAATGCTTCTTATTATTTGCAACAGTAACTCACTACTTTGAGAATCTGACAGATTTCAAGATTCAAATTCATTATTCTGAGATGTAATTAAGTCATTTTGAGGATGCTTTTTGTTATTTGAGATATTGCCTCATTGACAGTGTGGATCACATCCTATTTATAGACTATATTGTCCTCAGCCGGCTTCCATACATTATCATTACAGTACTCTATGTCTCTCTGCTGGTTTACACCTCCAGGGTTTGTGCAAGCTGAGACAAATCTCGTTAAATGTTCTGTATTATTGTGAGAAGGCGCAGGAGGCGCATGTGTGTGGGACAGTTTAATGGGCCGGGAGACCTCGCAGAGAAGAGGAACAGTTCTGCCGGCTTCAGCTGTCAGGTCAGGTGGATCGAACCCGCTGTGAGCTGCAGGCTCGTCGTCACACATTGATTTACTAGTTGGTCTTTTTCTTTTTTTCTTTTGCTTTGACGCAGCTGCGTAAAGTCGAACTGAATAACACCGGAAACAAGACGAGTTTTCTACCAAAATTAAAAGCCACAGCTTCCTCGTCCCACGGCGAGAACAGCCCTCAATGAAAGAGAGTTTTATTTTGAAAATTTGGATCAAAAGTTGTGTTTGCCATCGTGTTGCAGAGTCTGGAAGTGTCCGGGACGTTCTGGGACTGGAGCAGAGGAACAGCGCGCTCCCACTGAACGAGTTGGCTGAGAGCTCTGAAGTTCACTCGGATGTTTTCGTTCCCTCCTTCTCTGCTTTCACCTTTCTCTCGCGCTTTTGATGACAGACGTGTGAGTTTACCTAAAGAGTACCAGTTGGCTGGTCGGTCGGTTGGTCGGTCTGGTCGGTCGGTCGGGTGGTTGAGCAGGGTCCACTGCTGTCAAACTTTCCTTGACATGGATTTGTCGCACCGACGACGGATGGACTGAAAAGTTTGGGATATTTTTTTTTTTCTGACCACGACTCAACAGACTCACTGCAACTACTTTTTTCCTTTCTTCCTTTTTTGTCATTAACGTGTAAAGACATGCAAAAGGTTAATTCCACCGGTACCAACAGCAGCACGCTGCCCCGGGACGCGGAGCTCCAGCTGCGGCTGGCTGACAGCGGCGGTGCCGGGGAGAGTACCGGGAACGGGGCTGGGAATCACTTCCTCGCCCAGCCAGAGGAGGAAAGGTCGTTTTGCACCAAGAAGAGGATGCTTGTCGGTCTGGATGTAATATGTCTCTGTGTCGGTAAGAACAGGTCTATTTATTTGGCCTATTTTAGTAGGTTTGACCTGAGGGAAACTATTTTCTTTCTTCAGTGTACCAGCCACAATTCCAATTAAAAATTTGCCACTTTTATAAAAAAAAAAAAAAAAAAAGCTTTGAGGTGACAGTCAGCAACTTTTAACACTTTTAAATAACGCACACTCGTGTTGTCAGCTCGCCTTGTGTCAACAGCAGCTCTGCGGATCATGTGAACTGTAACAGAAGGTCTGAAGGAGGTTAAACGAAACTGGTTTTCTCATGGAAAAAAAAAACAACCCAAAACACATCGAATGGGGATTTGTTGAAGTCAACGAGGCTGCAAAGCATTTCTCCAGAAGTCAAGTGGAAACTGTTCAAACAGGCTGAAAGTCTCGGCTCGTTCCCCTCAGTGCACGTGGGGGCAGGAGGGAGGGAGGAGAGGAGGAGAGGAGGAGGAGAGGAGGAGGAGAGGGGGGGCTCAGCTGGCAGCAGAGTTGTCCCGGGAATTCATCTGTTCCCATGGTAACCCCCCCAAAGTTCCCGGGAGAAGAACGTGGGAATCGGGATAAAAACATGGCCCCCGTGCTTGTGTTCTCGTGCCGAAAATTGCCTCTCTCTCTCTCCGCAGGACTGCTGGACGTCAGCCACAGATTCATTAACAGAGCTCAGCTGGAGGCTTGTACAGGTTTATAATTCAATTAACCAGCAAGTTTTCACAGGGACAAACATGTGGGGGAGACAACTGAGGGACAGAGCCGTAACGAAGGAGCGCTCACAATTACTTTCTCTGTAATCACTAATGGATTCCACCTGACAGTTTGATTTGATCGGCTAATTGTGTGTTTTTCTTATCATGAAGTCATCCATCAATCGCTTTTAAGGTCAGGTTTTTAAAAGTCGTCTGGGCCCCTGCAGACTGTCACAGTGCGAATCAATATCGAACGGTTTTAAACTTACAATAGAGGAAGAGCTCGTGAATGTTGTTGTGTATTTACATTTTTACTTGCTAAACAGCAACAAATCACAGATAAGCGGTAAACTGAAACAGAAGTCGCAATATGGCAATTGAAAATATAGAAATCGCCAGTGATGAAGATTAAATGTGTGACAGAACTGTGAAATAATAGTTTCATCGTGCAGCCTTAAAATAGATAACGTAACATAATAATCATAGCCAGCGATATCCGTCTTATGAACCCATATAATCAGAAACCTCCCTGTGATCAGATTTGGTCAGATTGTGTTTTGATTATAAAGAGCAGCGTGATTATCTTGATATTAAAGTTAGGATGATCTCAGTCGTTGAGACTTGATGTGATCACGTTCACACATCCACTCATTGTGCTTTCATCGTTCACAAATTACTGTAAAATAGTGAGAATTAACTTCTCATCGGCGGAAATCTCTTAAAATGTTATAGTTACAGTAAATGTCGGACAAAATGGGAACACGGCAGTGAAACTCCAGTTCCTTAGAACTGTATTGGACTTTAAGAGGACATGAATAAAAACACTAAATTACCTTCTACCTCTGTTCAACCTTGTGGGGGAAACCCTCTAAAAGCCAGTTTCAACGTGGCACCCGCTGTGTGCTCTGTCAAAATATAGTTTCATAAGTTTCGTGTCGTCATCTCACATGACAGTGAGCGGGACGGGAGCACCAGTGCTGTGCGACAGACTGATTATCTGGACCGGCAGCAAACACGACAGAGGCAGAACCCGTCTAGGCAGACCGACAGGTCTCAGTCTCGTTGGCAGTTACAGCGAAGGAAGCAGCCTGGCAGACAAAACAACAGTGTGAGGCAGTCAGTTTCTGTGCCGCGTTATTCTTAACCCCTGCAGGTATGCTATTAGCTGTTCACTCTGCACGCATCTCGGCAGCTTTGTTTTGTGCTTAGGAAGTGGCTAGTCACCCAGCATCAGTCAGCAGAAGGGAGGAAATGGTCTCTCTCAGTTCTCCTCCGCAGACACACACTAAGCACGCCACTTGCTTTTCTCACAATGTTGCGTGCCCTGACCCCTCTTATCCCCCTTCCCACTAGATTACAACACGAGACTGAGTCACCGGGCCTCGAGCTAGACCCATCTGAGAGGATTTAGAGGGCGAGTTGGTCTTGTGACTGAAATATTCTTTGGTAAAATAAAAAGGAGTGTTTTTTTTTTCTTCTGGCCCATTAGGTCAGAACCTGTAGTTTTATCTAGCGAAACCAGATATCATTCTGAGATCAATAACCACATCGCCACCTGTTAAACAAAACATGTGATCAGTTGTTCAACACACAAAGGGTTCGGACATGATGGCACAATATTATTATATCTTTTCATTCAGGATGACGATTACACTTCCACTTCTCTACCTTTGGGAGGCAAATGTATTTTTTCTTCTCTTCATTTATTTAAGAACTCTAGTTACTTGTTACTGTGCAGATTCATATTAATTAGTGTTGATTGATTATTATTCATGATGTGTCACCAATCAGCCTGCAGAGAGGCGACAACACAGACAGAGTAACAGCTGCATCAGAGCCAAACATAAGCACTTTTAAATTGTTTCATCCGCAACGGGACAATAAAACCCTCACTAATTCTGATAATCGGTAAAATGCTGCATACTGGATCCGTTAATGAGTCTATCCCCAATATAGTAGAGTATAACATATTGTTAAACCCAGTCTTGCTCATGAGCTATTAGATTACTTACAGATTCCCATCTGTCTGGCAGCTTCCAGCATGTCTCTGCTGTGTTAACCATCATGTCAGTTATCAGCAGAGGCCTGATCTTGACTCATCTCTGGGTTTTTGGCAGTGAATGCCATCACTCAAGGAAAATAAAGAGGGCCCTTCTTTTAGCTAAACCCTCTTATCTCTGACTAACCCAATTTTCCCTTAAAAATGCCATCATCAGATTCACTCAGACGGCTGACTGGCCGCTGGCATTATTCACCCTGTGAAGGGGCTCATTCACCACTGTAATTGTGGAATTTTGCCCCGAAGCATCCTGTCCCAATTACACTATCAGCTTAAGAGGGATTCCACAGTGTCTCCATGTGTTTTCTGTATATTTACTAAACATTCAGAGTGGTGACATAAAGTTAGCATGGTATGGGTTTAAGAATGAGCTGTGGATTACCTGGATGTTGAGGACATGAACTGCTGTTTTGACTCAGATTACCTGATCAGACTCTTACTCAACACCAGGCTTGTCTGACATTGTTGCACCCCAGCCATAAGGAGGTGTTGCTCACGGGGCTGTTCTGACATGCACACGAGGGATGCTTCACGGAGATGGATTGTTCTGGTTCAGCTCAGTGGCAGTTAGTTCCAAGTAAGCTGCAGAATGCAAGTGTTTGCTTGTGTTCCCTAAGTGTTGCCATGCATTCCTGGTGGGTCTGTAGGGGTTTGACCGGCAGAGAGCTGACAGGATCTGCGCCCCGTGGCTGCATCTAAGAACTAGAGTCCAGCCACGGAGAGGTCAGGAGGTGTCAGGTGTTTGTCATATCTGCAGAGCGTGCGGGGACAGGCCTCGCAGCCCTGCACTGCTGTTTCCCTCCTGCACAGGTGGTCCTTTCTCTGTCATCACCCCAATAAAGCCAGTTATTGGCTCTCTTAAGAGTAATTGGGAAACGATTGGAAGTGACACTTGAAAGCCTGCTATTAGCGTTTACAGCTTAGAGGAACACTACAATCGCCACCAGGCTTAACCTCCTTGTAGAGGTTAATTGTGAAATAGTTTCATACTATATGGACAATAGAGCTGCAAACATTAGCATCACCATGCTTAGTCGGCCAGAAGAAAATTAACTGTCAACGTTTTTGATGATCGAATACTCGTTTCAGTCTTTTTTTTCATCAAAAATATCAAACTTTTGCTATTTTCAGCTTCTTACATGAAAGAATTTGCATGTTTTCATTATAATTTATGACAAAGAGTTTTGGATGAGCATTTTTCAACATTTTCTGACATTTTACCTCCTTAATGATTGTGAAAATAAACATCAGCTAATGAAGATAATTTGAAGTTGCGGCCCCAATGCACAAGATGTTAGATTGGGTTAAACATTCACATTAGTCACACCTGCGTTGAATTGGTGGTTTTAAACCAGAAAATGATTTACTTCATTGGTAAAAACACAACTACTTCTTGGATTCTACAGAAAGAGAAAGCTGGAATCAGTTGATCACTTGTGTGTGTGTGAGTGTGTTTTTGTTCTAGACGTGAAGCAGCATGCCAGGACGAGAGGACCGGTATCTACCGAAGCCATCTGAGTTTTAAAAGGGCTCCCTTTTTCCAGCTTATATCTGCTTCCCCCCTTTATTTTGTCCCCCTTTTTTCGTCAGACAGACTCTATTTTGGGACTGAAGGTGATCCAGCAATGTAGCGAGGTGTGTGAGTGTGTGCGTGTGTGTTTTATGTCTGTTTGTGTGCTTTGGGCGGGCGGCGGGTTTATCATAGAGGATTCCTGCTTCTAGTCTTTTGGCAGAGAAAGCCGCCAAGTGAGTGAGACAGCAAAAGGCCAACACGTCACAGCATGTCTGTGTGTAAAGGGCCAGGAATATTAAATTATCTCCTGTGTGTGTGTGTGTGTGTGTGTTTATGTGTATGCCTATGAGAGTAAAAGTGTGGGTGTGGGTGTTTTTGTGGATGAGTCATGGTTGCCAATGCGGACACCCTACTACAGCTGCCATGTGCGTGCTGTTTGTTGACAAATTCGCCGGGTGTGTTTTGCTGCGTGTTTCGGGCCCTGATCAAACACACTCTGAAGTTATGGAACACGCTGGCGTCACTCTGCGGATGACAGATGGAGAGCCATTAAAAATGGCTCAGTCGAGTCATTAGCTAGTGGAAGAAGTGATTTTGCTTACGCTCCCTCGTTAGTTTATTAATGCATCTCCTTCCCATTTGACAGCAGTGCAGAATCAGGAATCCATTAGCGACGCTCTGCCATAGACCGTCTACACGGACGCATGTATTCTGCTGTCAATACGTCTCCATTCACCCATTAGCTCTCCAGAGCCAGCTCGGGCCTCAGAAGTGTCTCGTTTGCCTGAAGACGGAGGGGCAAGTGAGAGCCTGAATGGCCCTGGGGTGGGGGGAGTAGCCTGAAAGAGAGACGGGGATGAGGATCTACAGTAGGGGTCGGAGGTCAGACCCACGGGCGCCTGAGGGGATCTTATCCACAGCTGTCTGCTCATGTCCAAGTGAGGAAGTAGTATTGAGAGGGATAGGAACTGTTCGACAGCAAATAGCTTCAAATGTACTTTTAATGAGGCAGCTGCAGTCTTTTCCTCGATGGCGGTTACGTAAGTGCCCAGGGTGGTCCATAGGTATTAGCTGTAATGAGTGAATGAAGATGTGTGTAGTCCTCTAATCCTCAGTGCTCATTAGCTAGAATGGGTTTGGAGAAGTTTAACATCAAAGTATCTACCTGAACCCCGAACACAGCCTGTAGTCCGGCCTGTACGTCTGTCAGAACTAATGACTCGTCCTCTTCTGTCTGTCCCCCCCCCCCCCCCGTAAGGAGACGTAGACATCCACCCTTTGGCGCCATGGCGTGGTTACTCATCATTGGGACCATTTTATCATTGTGTCACATCTCACCTGCTGGAGCCTTCTCTCCCTTCATCCTCTCAGGCTTCCGCTCCGTCTGAAGTCGTTCCAACTGCATGTTCCACTGCAAACCAAGACGCTCAGACAAAACAAGCCTGCAGCTCTCGACTCTTTCCATACATACAGCACGACCACAATCAGGCTCCCCTATTCCAAATGCCTCCCCCTTCAGTCTCGACCACAACCCCCGTGTCGTTCTCACATTGCAGACTGCTAGCACCTCACCTCACCTCGCACACCCTTACCTTCACACCACAGAAACCACCAGAGAGCTCCTTCAAAGTTTCCAAGGTGCATACCACAGTGGCGGGTCCTTTATATTCCAGCTGAATCAGACAGGCACACAGACAACCCACTTCAGCCCTCACCACTCATGCCCTGAACTCCAGAGCCGGGCTCCAGGAAGCAGGTCAGTGAAGTGTAGAGAGAACAGAAGCAGCTGTGGGAAGCATGTCTCCACTGGCCGGTGGTCCCAGTAACAGCAGAGGGGGCAAGAAAGAGCTCACCTGGTGCGCTGGTGGTCGGCCTGCAACTATTCAGCTAGCTGACGTTCATCGACGTTCACAAACTCTGAAACAGTAGGTGGTTGTTTGTACCTTGAAAGTTGGTTTGCGACCCATCAGTAAAAACAGAGAAGAAGTAGGAGAAGAAAAAGAAGTAACAAAATAGAACAAATATCAGCTGGCATATACAATTTGCTAACAAGAAGCATTATATTTCAGTTTCCAGACACTGTCTTCTGGTCTGTGAGAGTTTGTTAACATTGCACTTCACACTCCTCAATAAATATTAGCATTTTTGGCCATGAAGGTACTTTCAGCTGTCTTGCCGTTTCACCCTTGGCCTTTTTATGACTTGTTTTTGTCAGTGCGTACGATGTGGATGCATGCAGCGTATTTCTTAAAAAATATGACAAACCTGTGAGCCCTGTAAGTATCTACTTAAAAAAGAAAATGGCACGAGGTCCAGCAGTAGCAGATGCTGATGATAGCAGATGGTTAACTAAGATCCAGGCCTGTTGTGGCTCCTCAGTCCTCTTTGTTCTTCTCTGATTAGACTGTTTGTTCTACCGTCAGAGCAGACAAAGAAGAAAAAAACCACAGTCCCTCAGAATAGTCCAGACAGTTATGGAAAGATAGCTGGCTGTGTGTCAGTGCAGGTGGCACCACTCAGCCTTATCCTTCCTTTCCACTACCTGGACTGGGCCACCAAGGATGAACAGGAAGAACCGACTCCTAGGACACACAGACACGCACAGTACTTTATCATAATCACAGCCTTAGTGCGAATGACTTCACCTCCTGTGTGAGTGTTACCTGCCCTACGGGACAACAGTCTGTCTTGTTTGTGTGTCTGTAACTGTGCTCTTTTGTGCGCTTGAGCCTCTGTGATGGTGCAAACTGTCTCTTCCTGGACTTCCTCTTCAAACAAAGACTTTTTTTTTATCAGGTGAAACATGAAAGGCTTGGCTCTGCCCCTAAAGAACCTGTCACAAACTGAGTAGTGATTAGATGAAAGAACAAACCAAGGCTGTCTTATGGCGAGCGAGACTTTGTGCGGTGAAAGTCATTATTGCGCGAATAATCGTTGGAGCCCACCCAACCCAACTGCAGACTGCTGTTTACGAGCGTGTCAGGCGGGCCGTCGCGCTGCTACTTGTAATATTGTGACCGCGGATTATCGTGCTTGCAGAGATTCAAATTACGACACTTCACAGTTCAGTTCACGACCTTATAACTTTTTTGCAGTGTTGACTTAAAGGTAAACAAGCGGCTTAAAATTTAGTTGGGAAACACTGGCACATGCGAAGCTGGTGAGAGGCCCAGCGAGGGCGGACCACCCCTGAAGGGTGCTGCAGCAGGCCCGGCTACAGCGCCGGCTCGGCCCAGCCCGGAGCTGCAGGCCAGATGAACCTGTGTTGACAGGTCACTAATTGTCTGCCCACCAGTCCTATCAGAGGGCAAATGTAGAACGATGTTGCCTGCACAGTCAAACATTATTGGGTGTGATGACGCAGATGGCCGTTATTGTGGCTTGGATAAAGCTGCAGGCAGAGTGTCGTGTTAATCTCTGATGCGCAGGCTGTTTGTTTGTAGCAACAGCCTCCAAAGGAGTTTAGTTGGGTCTGCGATAGTGAACGGGCTGTTTGCCTCAATACATCCCTTTAGGATTCTTTGGCTCTGGTGTGGTTTATTTGGTTGGTTAGTTTTTCTTCTCGGTCGCTGGTGGGTTTTTCTGGTGGTTTGTTTGGTTGTATGTGGCTGTGGCTTCGGTTTGTTTGCGTCCCAGTGAGGTTTTTATGTGTACGTGAGTGTGTTTGGGGGTATTCTGCTGGTTGAGGTGGGGTCGTGTTTACAGAGCGGGTCCCAGCAGAGCCCAGATCTCTGACCCTCACATTCCAGAACCACCACTAATCGCCTCCGTCTGCTGTTCTCCGCAGAGTAACCCCTCGCCGCATCTCTCTTGGCTCCATCTCTCCAGTTTTCTCTCACCCCTGTATTACTGCCCTCACCCCCATTTGTCAATTTTCTAGCCTCCTGGCTATGCATTTTAGCCTAGTTTTTAGTTCGACACTCTATTGATCAGCAGATGTCAAGCAACTTGTCTGGAGAGCATGTCGATGAGTAACTACAATCTGCCCTCTCTTTTAGCAGGCTGCCTTTAATCACTTTCTCCATAGTTTTTTTTTTATTTCTTGCTTTTGGTTGTTGTTGTTCTCTCCTCACAGTGAGCTCATTCTGGGCTGTGGTCATAGATGTGTAAATTAGAACCAGAAGAGTTTCTCAGAGTGAGGCTCATATCCCCTCTGCTCTCATTCCTCCTCTCCTCCTTCCTCCCTCCCTCTCTCTCTCCCCCTCTTCTTTCTTTCTATCCCTTTTGACTATTTGAAAGCATTCCTGCTTGAGTGTCAGGCCCAGCGAGCAGCACATTTTGGCTGGCTCTGTGAGCCGACCCACTCCTCCGCCTCCTTTTGGTCCCCTCGCAGGCTTTCCTGGCCGGCTCTCTTTTAAAGCATGTCTTGGCCAGGTGCAGAGGTTTGCTCACAGCTGCCTGACAGATGATGTGAGGGTCTCTGGAGTGTTTTTGTGTCTTGTTGTGAAAACCGTTTTAATGTAGCTGTAAGCATAGAGGTTGACTGTGACAAAGCTTGTCATTTGTACGGGATTGTGGAGGATGCTGCGTGTGGTTTCTAAATCCTTTGCTTTGTTTATTGAACATGCACAGATGATTTGTGACACAACTCAGGTTGAGGTACATTTTTTTTTATTTAGAAGCTTAAGAAACAGTTTTGCCACTGTGGAGTGATCTTTGGTTCTTGTCCAGTAGTCTGTACATGGACAGGCCACAGAACACAGGCCACAAGTATTGGCAGGCCTGGGGTAATAAAATACGCTGCTATCTGGCTTTGCACTTAATGGTTCCCATTAGTCCCCTATATGTATTGTAAATGATCCCTGAACAAGTCCATGTTCCTACTGTAACCACAGAGTGTCCTTAATGGACAGTCTGTCCATTACCGCTCTGTCAATGCAGCAAAATATTGATTATTGAGCGAGGACTGGCCATATTGTGGAATGTGATGAGGATGCAGAGAAAGCCTGTTAATGGTATAGAGCTATAGGAAGCAGTAAAAGATCTCGCTTTGCCACAAAACTGATTTCATCCAAAGCAGTTAATGGACGACGTGACCAAAGTTCAGTCAGCATTTGATCATCAAAAAAAAAACACTTCAGAAGAACTTGTAGCGTGTCCGAGCCTGTTGAAAAATGACTACAAAGCTGCCAACTCTTCCTTACTTTTCCTGCTTTTGGACATAAAAGACATTAGAAGAAGAAAAAAATCTGCTTTGATGTTGTATAGTGAGAACCAGCAGCGATTCTACAGTCTGTAAATGTAACTTTCATGCCCAGCCAGTATGCCAATATCAAGTATTACTTTAAATATTAAAAAAATAGCCTCTCGATAGATTTCCATTGTTTTTTGTTGTTGCTGTTGAATAAAGTAAAACTAGTAAACCTACATTTGCTAGATTAGCTAATTTTGTACCCAGGTTAAAAAATGTATTTAAAATGAAATGCCAAGTTATAGACATTATAGCCAAGTAAAACAAAAATCCACACACCCACTCAGTTTGAGTCAGAGACGAATCAGACCACATCCCCGCAGGGCTCCACCAAGGTATGACACACAGATAAGGGGATTACGATTACAAGATTACGAGATGTGTGAGAATTTTATGCAGGTGGCCGGGAAGAACCAGGAAATCCTCATACAGGAGATTAACTTTTAAATTAACGGGGAAAAAAAAGGGACTTTCCCAAAGTATTTATCTAATACTATGATCTCAGCTAATACGAACTAATCAAAAGTACTTCAAGCAAGCAGATTTCTGTGATGTTACTCCTCCTAAAGTCATGTCAGGTAATCAGCGTCCACGACATTCAGCATTATTAGATTCTACAGTGTAAGATTTGACTGCAAAAGTAGTAGCAGGGTGATTTCAATTGATCGCATTACATGATTTACAAAATACACTAATAGAATAATCCAGTTGCACGATAAGATTCAGCTGGCATTAGTTATAAAGTCTGACGAGACAACACCAGGTTTTAAAAACAGATGATAAATAGTTTGAGAATTCCTCTGTCTGAAACAACAGATAGCACCTGTATGTGGATGTGTGCATTACACGAGGTAAACACTTGCAGACGTGGCGACTGAACGAGGCGAGTGAGAGATCGAGGTCAGATGAGAGGTGTTTCCTATCTCTCTCTCTCTTTACTGGCGTCACAGCTTTGGCTATCTGCCTGCTACATGTTCCCTCGCTCATTCCCTCCCTCGTTTTCTTACCAACACCTGCGTTAAACTATATAGAAGAGGGCTGGTTTTTATCTGTGTTTTGTCTTTCTGTTGGGGTCAGCATGACTTTAACTAAAGTGGTCGCTTGAAAACACTTTGGACTGCAGTTTAACGTTCTTAAACACGTCTGGCTACGTCTCGGCTGCTAGGAGTTGCCTTCTCGTGTGTTTTCTGTGCTGATAGCCTCAAACCTATAGATTATTTACCTTGTTATCATTGTTTATCAGTTTACGAGGCTTTTTTATTGTTTTTTATGAGTGGACTGTATGGTTGTGATGGCAAACACAGAGAAAATATCAAGTCACGTTTATTTCTAGAGCACGGTTTAAGCTGACTAAATTAAAATAAAAAGTAAAAGTAAAAACAAAGCGGAAACAACAAGGGGACAAAATATAACGTTTTCATTAGTTTATGACAGAATAGACGCTTGAACTGAACCAAAGCCTGTGTGCACATTGTTACCTTTAGTAGGTCAGGTATTCATGTCCGGCTCTCTGGCAGTCAGTAATGATCGATTTATCCTGCTTAAGAGAATGTTTGCGTGCCATTGTTTGTGGTTTGGAGTGTGTGTTTGATGCCTCGTTCCTTTTGGCCTAATTTTGACTGTGTATCCTGTGCGCTACTCAGTCACGTACTCTGAGAGATTCCCTGGCAGGAGCAATGTTTTGGCCTGGGTGCGTTCCAACCAACCAGCAGGGCCAGGGATGACAGGAAGAGGCACAGAGGTTAATGATTAGTCCCATGTTCTCGCTGCATTCCATGGGGTGACGAGGGGACATGGGATAGGGGACAGAGACATGGAGCAGGCCGGGCAGGCTTTTAAAGGGCTATTGGCCACGAGTTTGAAGTATAAATAACACAGAATAAAAGCTGTGTATCTCAGTCCTTGTTTCAGGGGACACAAACACACCATCTCCCTTCATGTCGTCATTAAAATGTTGCACAACTTTTTCCCCCCAACGAACTTTCACCATCAGGCTGTGAGGTCTGTTTGCCTAAGCATGCCAGACCTTGGACTACTTTCACCTGATACAGAGCTCTGATAATTAGTGACCAGGCAGGAAGTAACTGAACACATAAGTAGGACAATTGTTAATGTAAGATCAGGCGGATTAAAAGTCCTGCCATCAATAAAACAATACTTTACTCTTCGTACAGTGACTTCATTGTCCTCTGCTGGCAGCCTGACACATTCTGTGTCTAACTCTGCCTCTAATATCTTCTTCCTCCTTCTTCATCTTAATCCTCCGCTGTCATGCCCATCTCCCTGTCTCACCGTCTGTCATCTCTTCTGCCTGATAATCTGGTAAAAGCAGCTATGTGTGGAATGCTTCATCCAGCAGGAATCTGGAAATCATGCTACGAGATGACTGACACTCACAGGAGCATGTCCCCTTCATGCTCCTGTTAGACAAGAGTGTCTCTGTCTCTTATCTGTGTTGCACAAACCACACGCTCATCAAGCCATCTTTTGTTTTTTGTCTGCCCCCCCCCCTCTCCCTTTTCTCTCCCACATTTCATCAGCCTCCATCCCATTCTTTGCGTGTGAGTTGAAGGCGGTGACTCCGTACAGGCGAGGCTTCTTCTGCGGAGACTCCAGCATCACCTATCCTAACAAAGACAAGGAAGTCATCTCTGACAGCGTGCTGATTATTGGTGGTATAGCCATCACTGGCATAACGGTAAGACAACGATTGCTGTTACGTGTTTGCACAGTGAGTGAAAGTTTCCATCACTTTAATATTGTGAAATGGAGAGGGTGTTTGTTACTTTTCACTGTGCAGCTGCACTTTATGATGTATGTTAACCAGTGTGTCTTTTTTTCTTCCCAGATCGCACTGGTTGAATGCTACCGGGTGCGTTTCCGAGGCGTGCACTCGCGAGCTTTTGTCCGAAACCTCTATGTGTCGTCCCTGTACAAGGAGCTGGGAAGCTTCATGTTTGGCTGCTGTGTGGGTCAGTCTCTCACTAATATGGCCAAGCTGAGTGTGGGACGCCTGCGGCCCAACTTCCTGAGCGTCTGCAAAATCACCTATGAGTCCATCAACTGCACTCTGGGGAGCTACGTCTCCCAGTTCGACTGCAAGGAGACTAATCAGAAGCTGGTGGAGGAAGCAAGGTGTGTGTGGACTGTGTGCATGTGTGTCTTCATTCAGAAATGATTTGGTTTGTTTGACAAGGGTGGGGAGTACAATAGCTCTGCCGTTAATGTGTAACCTTTGGCATTTTTTATTGGTGTTTTCTTTCAGGAAGTCTTTTTTTTCTGGCCATGCTTCCTTCGCAATGTACACCATGCTCTATCTGGCAGTAAGTCAAGTCTAACTTTATACACACGCACGCACACGCACACACACACACACACACACACACACACACACACAAAACAAAGTGCCAACAGGAACTCCTCTCTCCCACAGAAAAAAGACTGCCGTGCCTGAAATGTTCATCAGTGGTCTCGCCTTTGATTCTGCGGCTTCTTAACATCACGTTGTATCACCCTGTCATACATTTGCATAATCTATGGCCATAATAACAGTAGAGGAGAAACAAATCAAAGCTGACTCGTGACATGGTGAGAGGTGCTGGTTCAGGCGTGTGTGAGCTGGCCAATCAGAGCAGAGTGGGTATTCAGGAGGGGGGTCCTTAAAGAGACAGGAGCTAAAAACAGAGCGTTTCAGACAGAAGGGGAATTAAAGCAAGTAGCCCTATTTTAGCAGTCACCAAAGATAAAATCATGAACCTGACAATGAGCATTTTATGTCTCCGTTGACGTGAAACTAACATTAGCTTACAGCTTTATGATTTATGTTCTGGGGACCCCACAATGTTGGTCAACAGATTTTTTTCCCCACGACACGAGCAACACATATCCACACACACACACACACACAACTTGCATGTGATCTTCACATTCACCTGAGCTCGTGTTGTGTAATTACAGTATTTGGTTCCGTGTTTACAATGTTGGGGAAATATTACAGCTCTCAGCTGCCTTTCAGTTATTAGAGACGGCACCGGTCTCTGGAGGCCGAGAGCACTCTGTGCAACTATTAACTAGATAAGCTAATTAAACATGCACAAACACACACAGAGACATGTGCTGTTAAATATATTCACACTTCCTGATCGTGAGGGAGGAGATCTTTGAGAGCAGCAATTCTCCAAAGGCTTCAAACTGAAAGAGCTGGTGAGACTGAGAGGAGGGGGGAGAGAAGGGGGGAGTTAAAGAATGAGGGAGAATGTTTTCCACGGGGAACATGAATAGATGAAGAGACTACACAGACAGAGGAGGCCTTGTTGTGGCTCTCATTTAGAGGAGGGGGGTGGAGGGCTGAATATGCCTGCTGAGAGATCGACAGGCTTCTTTCAGCAAGAGACACCCTCTCATGCCCCCCTCTCCCCCCCCCCAGCCTCCCCCATCTCTTCATCTTTCTCCTCCGTTCTCCCACACTGCACTGCCCAGTAGTCATGGGTGCATTGTGGGAGAGAAACGACAGTTAGATGGAGACAAAAGCATTCTTGAACACAAACTGTCCATATTCCTCATGTAAACCCCATCATTACCTCTTCGATAACCGTTTTAGTTGACCTAAATATTTTGTCGTGTGCAGCTGATGAGAAAACTGATGAAATGAAGATGTTCAGAGAGAGGAGAAAGGAAAATCCCCTATTAGCACTTGTGCAATAAAGAAGTCCAAATGAAAAGCAGCTCCTCTCTGAGCAGAAAGAGTCAGGCGAGGATGAGTAGGGAACGACTGAATGAGAGGAAGAAAAGGGTAAAGAACTCGAGGGAAGAAGTGGTGTGAGAAAAACACGACCCCCAGTCTTTGTTACCCCTGTTTTCTCCCGCTCTATTGTTTCACACTCACTGCAGGCACAAACACACAGCCTCGCATTCAAGTTCGCTGCTAGCTAGTGTTTTAGCCAACCCGGAGAGATTGTGTGAAACCTGTAGCAACACGCCGCCAGGACCGCGGCCATCTGCTCGTGTTTAGGGCAGGAACAGTGACACCTGCACTCAGCTGGGGTAGGAGAGGGAGAGAAGGACCCCATCGGCCTCGCCACAGGAATGTAGGCCACGTGCTCCTCAGTGTTCGGCTCGTCAGACCTCCAGCCACCTCCATAAAGCTGCATCACACTCGCCCTGTGACCCCATTTTTACAGACACAAACATGTATTCTGCAGCGCCGCTGGAGGAGATGAGGATGAACAAAAGGAGGAAACGGGACGTAGATAGTGTTAATGGACTCATGCCAGGCTTCTCTTTCCCCTCTGGGTAGCAGACTGAGTGGATGTCGCATATTTCTCTTGAAAGGCTCCGCCCGTGTTGATAGACGTTGAATTGATTCCAAAAAAAAGTTTGGACTCCGTTTGAAGCCTTAACAGAACCAGAAAGCAATCCTTTGCAAATGAGCTGTGTTTACTGTCAACAGTTTTACAGGGTGTTCCAGAGCCCATGTGGGAATATCCATCATGCAATAATGTTCTTACTAAGTGGAGAGCCTCGCCCCATGACTGCTCTCGACCGGCTTGGCCTTTCATACACAATCATGATACTTCTCTCACCTGTTAATAACGAACCTGTCAATCTGCTGTTGACCCTGTCACAACGTGTTTGAAACGTCAAATTCAGAAAAAGAATATAATTACAAAACTTGAAATATGTTATATTTGTACTGATTTTCATGGAGTTTTTGTCAACATGAATAAGCAAAAAGTGTTTTTTTTTTCTTTCTTGCAGTTCTACCTGCAGGCGCGGTTGTCGTGGCGAGGAGCTCGACTGTTGCGCCCGCTAATACAGTTCCTCTTAGTGATGATCGCCATCTACACCGGCCTGACCCGCATCTCCGACTACCGTCACCACCCGTCTGACGTCGTCACAGGCTTCATCCAAGGAGGACTCACAGCATACTGGGTGGTACGTTGAACATCTCTGTTGTCTAAATAGCCTTGAAAAAACTATTATCTCTGTCTTTACAGGATTTGTTCCTCTCAGCTCTCTGCTGACAGAGTTAGTTTAAATAATAGGCTATCTGCCTCATTTTCCTCACTATAATCCCAGATGGTGTTTATAAACAGGAGGATGATTGACAGCGTGTGTGGTCTACATACATTTCCTCACTTGTTTTGTGTCTGTGCCTGCAGGCCTTCTACATCTCCTCCATGTTTAAGCCCTGCGCCCGTCCAAACCTGTCTCCCACCAGCATGTCCCTGGAGAGTCCACTGTCCAGCCAGCAAACTGTCTGTTAGCAGGCGCATGCAATCATTCCAGGAATCAGAGGATCAGAGAAGCTGGACTGCAGAGAGACAGGGAAATGTCAGATAGCACAGGTGAGGAGCAGAGAGTAGAGAAATGTAAGTCTTTAAGAAAGGGAATCATTCGAAGAGAAGGATATGATTAAAGAGTACAATCTAACACATGCAATCATGCCGTCACAGACCAATCTAACATGATCACAAACTCACACATGTGAAGACACAAGAAGCACATTTGACTGTAAGTCAAACCCGTCCAGTGAAAAGAACTGCATAGTTATATTACAGATATTTTTTTATATATGAAAAAAAGTTAAAAAATGTATATTTTTCAAGAGGATTTTTAGAAGCTGCTAATGTTGATAGTTTCTAGTTTGAACTTGTTTTCTCCTGTGACGGAGGCTTTCGGTCAGTGCATGTATTTAGCTTTCAAAGCAGAACTGGTCGCTCTTTGGTCTTGGGGTGAGAGAGGAGGAGAGAAAGCGCCGGCCTCTTCTTCGTTTTTGATCGTCCGCTGATCTTGGAAAACATCACCCAGCAGCTGTGAACTGAGACCATCAGACCTCAGACGTTAACAAAAAAAAAACAGAACTGGCAGTGATGACACGCACTGGCTTCAACTAACCATCCTTTACCTTCAGTGGCCTGATGAGCCGCTGCTCTAATCAGACTGCCCTGCATCACTATGACTAACAACAACCTAAGCAGAGAAAAAACAAAAGCAGTATTTGTGCTGTAACACAATGTTATCTTTCTTTTTGTGTAACCGAGGCGGTGATGAGAAGGAATCTGACCCTTCCACATCAATGCTACTTTTCTGTACTAACCACTTTGACTGTGTCTCAGAGGTGGAGCTTTGACTGAATTTTGTAACCTTTGACCTTTGCCCCCGGACTCTCTGAGCTGCACCTTGATTTATGCCACTCTGACAGGAGAGCCGACACGGCTGCGACCCCGGCGGCTCTCCTGTGGATCCTTATTAATAGCACTTGAACGTACATAATGGAACCTAATGGAAATTGTAATCAATATTATATATTTTATCACAAGTTTGAATAATCAGTGTTTATTTTTGTTAATGACAGACTCATACACTATATTTTTTTTTTCTTCTTGAAAATGATAATTATTCAAATTGAATGTAAATAGCCATTTCATTTTATAAACCACACAGAATTTCAAAAGTATTAGTTCCAGTTTTTGGACAGTTTTTACATGTTTATTAAGTGTTTGTATTTACGTTTGTGTTGATCAGGTACGGAGAGTTACTATTGTATCTGTTGTAACTACTAGACTGAGCCACAGATATTATCAGAAAGCTATATTTTTTGTGTTCCCAGTTATTGTTATATGTTTGTTTTGTCTGTGAATGCCGGAAAGGCAGAAATAACCACTGTACTCAAAAAACCAAACCAATAAAATGAATGTTGAATGTTTTTAACTTCCTCTGTTCTCTGTTATTGTCAGTGTCAGCGAAATGTGTATCACAGACTCTCATATAATATGTTTATATGCATTATATGTTTGCTAGACACATGCATACTTAGAGTGACAGTTCATCCTCAATCAAAAATACAGATTTTCCTCCTTACCTGTAGTGCTATTTATCCATCTAGATTGTTTTGATGTGAGTTGACAAGTTTTTGCGATATCGGCCGTAGAAATGTCTGCCTCGTCTCATCTGTGTGATATATTATAGAACTAGATGTCTCTTTCCATACATCATGACCCAGTTACACAACATCATCTACACACTTTGTCGTGAGCAGTTTCACGTAGGAGTTATTTTTCTTTCACCGTGCAGAAAGAAGTGTGCATCAACTCATGAACCGGAGACGACGTCAGATAAATAAGCCCGCTAACACTACAGCTCAGCGGAGGAGAACGCCATTAATGTTTGCATCCCGTCACCGTGGCTGTCACCAGCCTGAGCCTCTGATCCTCGAGGAGATGCACGCTGTCTTCTGTGTGGTGATGCGGTTGGCTGGTATAGTTCGGGAGAAAGAAAATAGTTCCTATATGAAACTGTCACAACAAGGTTTGTGGATTATTTTGAGTAACCGGGTCAAGATTTCTGGAAAGAGACGCTGCTGTTGAGCTTTTCAGATGTATTTTTTGGCGCTTTATGGACCTCAAGCCAAGTGCTGGTCGATATCTTCAAAATTCAGCAACTGGATGGATACATTTCACTCTAGTATGAGGTAAAACATGTATTTGTGACCGTCCCTTTAAACTCAATGTCACTTTATTAATGTCAGGTTGGTGAAATAAACCTTTTAGCCATTTGTAAGTCAGGTTTTTTGTAGACAGGATACCAGAGTCTGCGAGGAGGCGAATAAATAAATCTAAAACGTAAACAGTGAAATTATAAGTGATTTAACCTCCTGTGTTTGCAGGCTTCCACTCCAGTGCTCCACTAGTTTCTTTCATTACAGCTCTTTCGCTCTCTCTCCCCTTCACGCCTCTCCTCACTTTGCCCCTTCCCTGCTCTCAGCTCTTTTGGAGTGCAGTGGAGCATGATGGGCTGTTTCAGGGGGTCATGCTACCATGGAGATGCTTAGCCCGATACAGGTTGGGGCGTCTGAGGCATTTTCTTTTTCATTTTCTTTTTTTTTTTTCTCCCTCCTATCCACTTTCAGGCTGAGGGAGGAGAAATAAAAAAGCAGCCCAGATGAGACAGAGAGAGAGAGAGAGAGAGCGTCATTAATGGGTTTGTGCATAATGCTGATGTAAGGGGGACGGACGAGCAGGAAAAGTGGCCCAGTAATGAAGGGAAGGAGTAATGGAGCAGTTGGCAGAACATATGTGGCGGCAGATATGAGAGGGAGAGAGTGAGGGTGCTGGGCGTGGGGTGTCAGGGTGGGAAGGAATGCGATTGTGGTTTTCAGGCCTGTTTTCTTTTAATAATACTGTAACTAAGGAGACACGTTTTCATTCCAGAGCAACGTATATGCCTGTGCTTGTGTGACAGGTTCTTGTTTATCTGCGTCTGCCTCGCACCTTGTTATTGTCTGATGTTTAGGTGTGTGTGTGACCGAGCCGAGCGAGAGGCCGACCGCTCCGCTGAGCTGAGCTTACACACCCTGTCAAACATGACATCTCGTTTACACTGCGACTGGCGTCCTCCTCGCTAACCCCGTGGCCCTAATGGAAATGAATTGGGGTCGACAAGCAGAGGCACATTTTCTGTATGTTCAGATTACTGAGGTCCAGGCAGACGGGCCTCACTATTTACACTGCTGTGACTGAGCAAACAGCGGAGGAACAGTAGCCGGGCACTGTGGTCACTTCAGATGGGGCGTATTTAAACTGTAAACTCAACAGGTGAAAGTCATTGCTGTCCACTTGTTTCACTGTGAAAGAAAACCCACCTTCTCCTTCGTCATACTCAACTCTGGGGAATTCCTTAATAAGATTGATAAGATTGTGATTGGAATTTTTTTGTGAAATTGGACAGGTGCAAAAATAGCAGAGCGGAAGCTTGGGAGCGCCGATCCAAATCAACGTACAGATAAGTGTGCTGCAGAAGGCACGTAGCTCACCTGCATATCTCTTAACGTCTGAGGAAAGACACTCGTGTCATACATGTGTTCTTGTCTGACAGTGATAACATCATGGAGGCATATGCAGCTCAGCCAAACTCCACTTACAGAGCCCTGTAAGTGATGAAAAGTGATGAAACTGCCCTTTTGATGAAGATGTAAAACAGACCTCTTCGTCCTCACAAAACTCAACCTATCTGTGTTTACTACAAAGTAAAAGCTGCTTAAGGCTGTGAATTGATTCGACTGTGGAGAGGAAATGAAATTTCATTGGAAATGATTTTTTGTTAAGTAAGAGCTTTTCGCTGTGGGTCTCCAAGGCATTAAAGACGTAGTCTCTGGAACTCTGCTGGCCCCTTATCCAGCTGTAGTCCAATTCTTAATAGAATTAAAAAGGATTAATGGGCTCTTTAGTATGCTCAAGTTCAGGCCTGCTCCCCTGCCTCACTGCCATGCATATTTCTAAATCTCCCATGGTAATGAAAGTCAGCGAATGCACTGGCTGCAGTCATTAGGATTGCAAGTGGGTACATTGTGTCCTGATATGAGTCTGTTAAAGGCATTAGTTTGCATGTTCCTGGTAAGATAAATCTTCTCGGGTCCCCTTTCTTCTCGCTCTGCTCTTCGGGGATTAGGATGTGCTGAGCCACATCAGCTCATTGAATAAGCAAAGACATCAACCCGAAAACTGATCTACAAAGACCCGACAGGAACCCCAGCCGGAGAGCAGGGTGCACAATCACTGCCAAATGTGGAAACCTTGTTGTTAGTTTCAGTAGGTACGTGTGGTCTGTGCATACAAAAGCATACCTTATTTATCTGTCCGGGACATATGCATGCATACACACACTATCTGATGAGGACAGTGTCAGTGTGTGCTATCTGATAGTGAAGGAATCACTCAGCAAATCAAGGCGCTGTTATGACCTCACCACGCATACAGCGCTCGTCTAATGAGTTGTAGAGAGAGATAGAATGAGAGACTCGCATTTCAGTCTGTTGTAGCGTAGATGTGTCTCTAATATCTTCAGCAGAGCTGGACAGAATACTCAACCTGTCACCTCGATATAAACAAGCTGGACAGGAGAACTTTCTCTGTATACAAAAAACAAATAAAACCCAATCCATCAATTCAGTTCCATCAGCTGAATCTCATTATATTCAACCCAAATAATATTCCAGTCACACATAAATGTCCATTGTGGGGATGAGGGCATGCAGTTCAGCTTCATTCACTTCAGTACACAGTATTTTTCTAAATATAGCTGTTTTTATGCATTTTGGCTTTTCATACACGTGCAGATTTTCTGCAACTTCGCAATAGAAAGTGGGGTTGGGCTCCTAATTTGCGATATCAGGTGTGTAGAATGCTTTTCCGGGCAGAGATCATTTTTGTTATAAAACCCTGTTTCAGAAATACCTGTGCTTGTTTGGACGAGGCCTCGGTTCAGATAAGTTTAGAGGGGAAACAGTAATGTGATGAGTAGAAGATGAGTGCGGTGTACATGAAGGAGAAGCGGAGGGAGATGTATATGAACCTTTGAAGATCCAAACCTTGTTCCCATCAGCCCTCGTTCACTCCACTCTGTATAACTGTTTTTCTTTTTGTTCAAATATGCTCCAAAACTGGATTAGACTCCTCATTATCTCCCTCTGCTGCTTTCCCCCTATCTGGCTGTCCTCCTCCAAGCAGTCTTTGTTAGTTTTCCATCCTTTCAACTCACAGGTGTGTCTCATTTACCTACTCTCTAGTTGGAAAAAGGCCATTCAGCAAAGCCCCAAAAACCTATAAACTTGTTTAAGATGTTTGCGTACTAGAAACAAATTGCCTTGACTTTTTCAGCCACGACTCCTTTACCGGAGAAATCTGGTTCCTTGCAGGCAGAATCTGAGATACACTTGTGAGATTAGCTGTGTGTAATCGACCCATTACCGCCTGTGGATGCTTGGATGTTGACTCACAGATGGGGAAATAAACTGCAGTGTCAATTGTGTCAGGAGATTTTGAGCACAAGCTGGCTGAACATGTCGACAGGACAAGTAGAGCTTGAAGGAGATGTGTTAGATGAGGTAGAGGAAGAAGTTTTCTGCTCAAACATTTGTAATTTTTTTTTACCCTCAACCACCATTTTCCAAAAGTCTGTGGTCAGTTTAGCTCCATTTTCACTTTCTTCAATTGTTTTTGATAACTGGCAGATACTTGCTTGAGTATCAGTGTGAAAACATTTGAGCTTTTGTTGAATTTGCACTTTAAGCCGTTCCACCGTGAAGCGGATCTCTGGCAGAACGGAGGTTTCAGAATTGTTCAGTTCTGCTTCCACAATCGTTTTGATTCCTTTAATCATTTTATTCATTTCCGTTTCCACTGAGAGAGTTTAATAAACTACCTCCCTGGAAGAGTATTTCTGAGAAACGTCTGTTACAAGATTAACAGTAGCATCAATTTATAGAAACAAGTTACATACAGTTTTCTACTTTCAACAAGGACAATCAAATGTCGTATGATTGCTCGCAGCTCTGAACAGTTCCCGGGGAGAAAAATGATTTCAGTAATGTTCTTTTAGGTTTGTGAAAAGCAACCGTGTGTCTCACTGAAGATATTTCCTTTTAAGCCTTAAGACAAACAGCAAACCGAGCTGCTATTTATCGTCTTAGAGGTCATATCGCTGTCTTTGCGAGGGCTAGGAGGTGTTACGAAAGAACAATTGAATGAGAAAGGTTACCTGATAAGGCCTGGCGCCATCATGTGTGTTCTGTTTATTCTAGTGTCAGGCTGAATGTTTCAGGGCTGGTCCGACGTACCTGCAGCCCTCTCTTTGTCGAGGACGAGGTGTTTTCAGCCAACTGCTTCAGCTCTCTCTGTGAGCTGTAAAACAAAGCTGAAGCAAACACATTAAGTCGTCTTCCGGGGCACAACTGACAGTTACAGATTTGGCTCAGAATCATAACAAGCGAGTTAGACTTTGACAGAACGTACTTCAGTAAAACAAGCTTATCTTGCAGGACCTAGACAAGACACGTTGTCGATAGAGATACCAAACCACTTTGTCTATGCGGTCTGAAGCACGGGAGATGTCTATTGTGTTTGTGCATGTGTGTGCTTGTATGTTTGTGTACGTCTGTGTTTGAGTGTTTGTTCCATAACTAACCGGCTGCTGAGGGCAGACTGGAATGCAAAAACAAGATCATGAAAATAAAAACAATTATCAGGAATCAGGAGGTGTCGGTGACGACTGCGGTGGAGTCAAGTGAAGTCAGTTTCATTCATACAGCACCAAATCTAACACTTAGATGTTAGATATTTAAATCTAATAATAAGATGGTTGTAGGTATATTTTAACAGGCAGAAACCTCAGAGCAGACCCAGGATCCGGGACGGCCATCTGCCTTGACCGGTTGGGTTGAGAGAGGGAGACAGGTAAATGCACTGCAACAACAACAAAACAGCTAAAATAAAAAAAATACAACATCTACAACTACAACTAATAATAATAATAATAACAGCAGTGGCTGTCAAGCAGGACCACAGCAGAAGGCCTCATAGAGACTCCAGGGAAGGAGCCAAGTCAGTAACACGCAGTAATGGGACATGAATGTGTACAGATGGAGAGGGAGAAGAGCTCAGTGTGTCGTGGGAAGTCCCTCAGCAGTTTAAGCCCACAGCAGCAGAACTACGAGCAAGCCTGAGCCAGCTAGAAGCGTTGTCAGAAAGGAAAGATTTAAAGGAACAGTTCAGCCAAAAATGGAAACCGAGTCGTTATCTACTCAGCGGCATTCCGATAGAAAGTCGGGTGAAGCTTCTTAGTCCGCAATACAGTGTTGCATCATCCTCCTAAACATCTGTATTAGAAGTACAAAAAAAAACAAAAGGCAAGAGATCCTTTTCAATCATTTTAAAGCCAATAAGTAGAATTCTGCAACACTGTTTTGCTCCAGAACTGTTCTGTGGACCACTAAACTTAGCCCGACTTTCAATCCACATGGAGGTGAGTAGGAAATGACTGAATGTTCACCGTTTAGGTGAAGTGCTCCTTTAAAGCCTACTCTTTACATATAGCCAGGAAGAGGAGCTCCAAGGTCAACAAGCTGAGCCTCCTTCAACACGCACATTCACCGAGTGGTAATGTAATAATGACACGACACTCGTCCAATGTTAATACAAGCGAAGGGGAATCGTGAAAACAGCTCATTCATCACTACAGTGAACTACAGCATATAACTCATGTTGAACCTCATAAAGTTTGATGTACACAGCTGACCTCACGCTGCAGCTCCGAGGAGATGATCTCACAAGTCTTGAGAAAACATATCTGTTGTGTGTAGAGAACATGTTGGGTCAGTGTATGGCTGGATTTCCATTTGTGTGTGTGTGTGTGTGTGTGTGTGTGGTGTGTGTGTGTGTGTGTCAGTGTGTGTGTTCAATCTATGTGTTTGCCCACTAGACCGCATGTTTATGTGGTGAAATGTGTGTGAGCGCGCACATACCTGTATACAAAGCCGCGTGTGTGCATTTCAAAAAGTCGCTCAGGCCGTCAATCACACTTTCCTCGACACATACCATTATAATCCACATTTAAACCGCTACACCCTCCCACACACACACATGCAATCTCGCTCTCCTATCATATACTGTTTCACCCTCTGTTGTAATAAATGTGAGGAGACTGGTGTGTATGAGAAACACTGATGTTGTTTATAAAGGAGGATTATTGTGTGTGTGTGAGTGGGACTGCATATGTCAAACAGAATAGTAGAGGAAGACAAAGAACGACGGTGTTTGTGTGAGAGGGAATGAATAGTAGTGTGTGAGTAATGGTGTGTGTGTGGACAGCACGGTGATGTATGTAGGACAGAGGGAGTTTGTGCGAGAAAGAAAACCACATGTATGAATGTGAAATACAATATTACTCTGTGTGTGTGAGAAAAGGAGAGAAAGAGGGAATCTGCAGCGAGTGTTTAATGTAACAGGAGGTAGTTTGACTGAACGGGTGGATCAATTCTTTCCTCCTGAGGTTTCAAGAATAAGAAGTTCTAACCCGAGGTGGCAAAAGTACTGAGCAGACTTTATTACTTTGTTATGCTGAATGGCTGACATCAACTGAGAGGAAAACAGCCATGTTCGCAATTACTGTTTTTAATAATGTTATCTGACATCATGAGTTACTTGTTTAATCATCCCCCCAAAACAGGGAGAGATTACAAGCTAATAAACCAGCTATCATCAGAAACCAAAAAGGTTGTTTCCTCTTGTTACTTATAATGATTATCAGAGATCAGGATGCAGGATGCCAGCATGCACCGACGGCATCATGGCGGCGGTATCAGCTCATTTGGGTTATTCATCGATGCAACCAGACTGTGCTTCAATCTTTAGACGACAAGTTTTCATTAAAAGCTTGTGTGGTTGGCTTCCAAATCCTCTCTGATGGAGGATTGTGCACGTGTGTGTGAAGAAAATATGTAGAAATGAGCCTTTTGTTTTTTCCAGATGACAAGATAAATTAAGGTGCATCATCAAAATAAGCGTACTTAGCAGTAGCCTTCGACTGAACTTCCATGTTTGGATAACTCTGAAACCCTTATTTTTGGTTTCTTGAGTATCAGAATTACGATATTTCGTAAAAAGGAAATCTCTTTCAGTAGTTCCATCATGAGGAAGCAGGTTTCAGAACGGTTTGGTTCCTCTTCCACAATCATTTTGATCCCTTTCATCAGCACTTCCATTTCTGCTTCCACTAAGAGAGTTTGAGCAAGTACTCCTTGGAAAAGTAGAAATATTTTTGTCACGAGAAGTGATAAAGTTGTGATCTCGAGATAATGGCATTTAAAAAAACGTGGCCACTTCCATATAATTACATTTGGGCAACTGGCCAATGGGAGAGTATACATGTATAGACTGGGCATGTAAGAGTTTATTGCACAGCACAATACTGTATGTGGGGCAGTAAACCACATGTACCAGACTATGATTTAGAAGATTGTGTCTGTGATGGTGGGGATGGTTTTATCAGTGCAGAGCTCCTAATTACAGGCCTCTGCAGGAACCAGCTGGAATAACTTGAACATTTAAAAAAACATGAGGAGCCGAGGTCACACTCGCAGCTCTGCAGCACATCAGAGAGCTGATGAAATGTTCCTGTTGGAGTCCAGGAAACAGTTAAATACAATGCAGGCCTCTCTCTCTGTTTCTGCGGCTCTGTGTGTATATGTGTGTGTATACATCCATTCATCTTCGCTCCTGTGATTGCAAGTGTGATGATAGCTTTGTGCTAACAGTTTAATGAGCATGCACGCAGTGGAGACCTGACAATATTCCTGTAATTCCTAGTTATGAATGAGGTGAACTTGTGAGTCATTTGTGTGTGTAATGCTACTCTGCTAACATCACTTGCCAAGGAGCACTTGCGTAATTGGAAGATAAAGGGCAGTAAGTACAGTACGGGAAGAAGCTGATATAATCTAATGATAACAATAATGGTAATGGTCTAATATTGAATTTGTTGCCTAATCTCAACTTTCCTCTTCTCCTATTTTCTCTTGGAGGATCTTAAAGTGTTCCTGGGCTGTTGGCCAACAGGTGGACCACAACAGCCCCTACGATGTATTGTTTCTTTGTTTATAGACGTTTGGTGTAAATCTCTGAACAATGGCAGCCTGACAGTCATGGCCGCTGGCTACCATTGTTATTAGTGTTAACCTTGGTGGGGTGAGTTATGGTTGCCTCTGTCCTGTAATTATGTTTCTCCTTCCCCTCGGTTGTCTTGGCAGCTGATGACGGCAGTGGAAAAGCTGGTGAAGGGAAACCTCCTGCTGGAAGAGGAGGAATGATGACAGTGACAGGCAGACAATCCCAGACCTGGAACCACAGAGGCATCTACCTGTCTAGACACTGAACAGCTGTCTTCAGCTCCCACACTGCAAAAACACAGGTCAGTAATCTTGTCTCAAAAGTTAAAATAGTAATGCAATATTGAACTGAATGCTATGAATAAATGCTGGTAACGTAGGTTTCTGCAAACCACAGACGTGTTGAATCTTTAGGTTTGATAATTGGAAACTTCAAGCTTCTTGAAGTTGCAGCTTTACATTTTCTTTATGTTCAATACTATTTTATGTTTTGACGACGCTGTGCTTGGTCTTGTTGGGTTTAGGCACGAGAACCGATTGGTGAGGTTGAGGAAAAGATCCAAGTTTTGGCTGACCTGGTTCTCCTGCTGCAGCCATGGCAGGAAATAGTCCCATGTCTCCTTAAGGGCCCTGACACACCATGTTGGGGCCGTCAGTGAGTGTCTGTGGCTGTAGTTGTTGTGTGTTCTGCACCACTGGCACTAGATGGCCCTTGTCGGTAACTTATTGGCCGATTGAGCATGTAGAATTGGCAGCGGAGGCAGTCAATCATTTAGGACGGTTTCTTATTCCTTATTTTTTGCCTCCACCTCTTCGCTAGAACCATTTGCAACTTTTTATCTGACATATTCTTGAGCCAAAAGTATGGACTACTGCTACCTGGTGCCATTAAGAGGTCTCTCCTGCCAGTCAGGTGCAGACAGCACCAGCTAGACGGCCGTCAGCTGTCGTCTTTGTGGTGGATTTAAGTGCAGCTCTTTGGCCGAAACAGAGGCAGTGCAGGACGTTCTTGGCTGTAAATTGTCCTGATGTCCAGCCAAAAATATCCGGTTCGTTGCCACTTACACGTCTGGAAAATGTCCCGACATCAGTCAAGTGGTTTTGTCCTCACAAATGTTAAAATGCTATCTGCACGCTTGGCAGCCTTTTACCGAGCTGTAACCTGGCTGGTTTACAGAAAAGTACAATGTCAAATAGAGCAAATAGCTTTAATGACGGTGCAGTGAGGTACCAGGAGGCTGGAAGTGCATCACCTTGATGGCACACAGCTGTCGTTAATGTTATTCATTTCCCCTGTGCCTTCACACTGTTACATGTCATAATGTCTGCTGTCAAGAGAAAAAGCTGTCGGCACATTTTTGCATTGGTTTTGATGACATGAAATGCACATTTCTTGCAGCGTGCTGCTCTCCTGCTCTGCTCTCCTAACTCTCCTCACTCTGATCTTTAAGGTGAGCGCCTGATTGCCTCACTGATCTGCAGCACAACCCAACACACGGCTTTGTTTATTCAACAACAGGGCTCAGCCAAGTGTGAACGGCTACAGAATGGCTGCCTTAACAAAACACGACAGTGATAGACGTGCTGACTTAACTGACATTTCACTGGGCTGCAGCAACTCCCCATTTACAAATCCCTGTCCCCTAAAACTCCCGTCATGTCACTCACAGCTGTAGGTAAGGCTGTCAGGGATTCTGAATGACAGAAAGAACAGAGAAGAGCATGTAAACAAAATTAACTAAAAGGGCAATTGGATGTGGATTTCTTGCATACTTTCTCATGAGTCCACTTAATGTGCAGTGCGTGCCAGAGCTTGTCCTTGTACGTGTTTCTGTGTCAGAATAAAAGGCAGTCTGTGCGGGTTGTATTGCATGTGTGTGTGCATTCTGTGTGTATATTTACGTGTGAAGCTACAGGAATAACGGAGGGCACAGTATAAAAAATCCTGATTGTTTCTGAGGGATTATCCCTCACAATGCAGGGCTTTACCAGGAGGCCCGGACTGCTGTAACAAGACACGCTCGCCCTGGGTTCGCCCAGCCGAATGCTGAGACGTAAGCCAGCAGCGAATCACAAGGGGGGAAGAAATGAAGAGAGTAAAGAAAAGAAACACTGGGGAGAGAACGATGGCAGAGGAGAGCGAAGAGCAGTGAGAGGCTGGAAGAGATGACATGGGAAGAAAAGTGGAGTGAGAGGGAAAGTGGGAGAGTGAAATGTGCAGAGAAAGGCAGAAGTTGAACAAGTTTAACTGGAGGCCGCGCTTCAAACAGAGAGGTTTGTTTTCTGACAGAGATCCCTCTCAGGAGATTGAGCTGGAAAACAGATTAATCGAGGCTGTCCAAGTCGCTCTCTGATATTGCACAACATGTGCCTCGGCACCATGTGAATAAGAGCTGCTGTGCGGGGCTTTGACGTGGCTGTTTGCACGGTATAACCTAATGCATGTGATGATTTTATATCCGAGCTCTGATAGGCCCTCGGGCGGGGGTTGGTCTGTTAGTAGAAAATCTTTTCGATGTTTCACGTTTGGCTCCGTGGAGGAGAGGTGTTTCTGATTGGGTTGTTTTATTTGCTTCCTTTTATAAGACTTTCTCAGCAGGATCGGGTTGCTGTGCCCAGTCTAACCAGGCTCTGTAAAGGGCTGCTGTGGTTTTTTGGAGATGAGGGGGAGAGTTGGCGGCGATGGAAGGGGCTTTTAATATGTGTGTAGGAGGAGTGGATGGGGAGGGGGTGTACGTGGTATTGTGTGAGGCCCCCGTGATTTCATATATTCATACACTCCCATGACACCTCGGCTCTGAGCACACATGAATAATATTCTTTCAGACCTGCTAATTTACTTTTATTAGCTGTTCATTTTTTGGTATGTAAGTGCCGTAATGTACTGTAACCACACAACATGATTGAATATTTATGAATTATTAGTACATGTATTGAGCTTGGTGAAGCCCGGATGAAGGTGTGTACATATGCGGGTAAATGTGTCAGTGTGTGTTGGTGTTGGTGTGCTTCCTGTGCTGGCAGCCTGCAGTCGTCCCTTTGTGATATCCAGCCTGTGCCAGTGGGAGTTTCAGGCTTCACACTGAGCCGACTGGACAGCGCAAAGTGTCTGTAACAGTCCCAGCACCATTTGCCGCTCTCTTAACTCACCTCTCCTTTGGTCTCGCACCCAGAATGAGGGATTACTCTTATTACCATTTTGCTTGAAAGCTCCCCCGTCGACTCGATGCTTTTCCCCTCCATGGTTCAGTCACTTCTGAGGTTGAGGTTCAAGGAAAAAGCTGACGTGGAGATCTGTGGTGTTGCTCTCCGCTTGGATAATACGACTGAAAAATACATGTTATCTATAGAGAAAGTCCAAAATCCTCCCTGTCGGGGTGTGAACATGATACTGTTTGCTTAATAACAGTCACTCCTGGGCATATATATGCTGTTTTAGTTGCGGTGCGCTTTCTGCGGGGTGTATTTTGAAACCGTTGTGGAGCTACACAAACTCAAGCCAAGCAGGGTACTGAGCAGCCAGAACTATTGTTTCAGAGCTACTCAGGATTCTCAGGGTGTTGCTTTGCCTCAGTGCTGACTCCACAACTCAAACGCCCCTGAATGGTGCACCCAGTTTTTGTTTTAAACTCCAGACTTCATAAGAGTAATCCGCACAATCTTTAAGGGGGTTCATTTACCCCCGTCCTTCTTTCTCCTCACAAAACTGTTGAACTCTCAGTGTGCTACCTTCATCCACACCGAGTGAGAATGAGGGATTGAGGGGGTGGCAGAGAGACGGGAAGAGAGAAAGAGAGAGCTGTTTATCTCTCATCGCAGCTCTTGTGAGCGGAACAAGATGGAAGAGTTGAGACAGATGGGGAGAGGACTCTAGCGCAACAGAATTGTAATTATTTACCCGAGAAGTCGTGTTTAGACTGTTTGGAATTCACTCCTCCTTGCAGATCACGGCAGCAAACACTGTGTTTGTGGGAGTGCGGGGCCGTGAGACGAGCATGTTCAGAGCTCTGTGTGTGTTTTCAGGCTGTCCTGCGTCATCGCCGCTCTCCTCTGTTTATGCAGGGGCTCTGAGGATATGAAGAAGGATGCTGGGATATCCGAGCCTCCCCTCTGTCACTTGATATCTACGGAGCAGAGCCAAGTCCATTTACTCTCTCATTCATGTCTCTTGCTATAGTGTCATCTTTATTCTGTAAGGGCCTCGCCAAGGAGCGATGAAGCAATCAAGACTGATGCAATATTAAAGCGGTTAGTCACACCAAACTGGCTAATGAGTAAATCTGCTTGGCCTCAATGTCACTCTATCCGTTCCCACAGCGATGTGATGATGATGTTCAAGGTGGAAACTTGAGAGGATGTTTTGAAAGCACTTTTTTTTTTTTTTTTTTGCTCAACTGCACTGCTGGACTGTTGTGATGTAAGAGAGACAGGGGAGGGCAAAGGAGAGGCGGAGGGGGACGGAGGGATGGAGGAAGGGAAGTAGACGGAGCCGAAGAGATAGAGAGGGGCCCGTATTGAGTGACACAGACCGGGTTCTGTGTTTTCTCGGTGGACCAGAGAAGATGCAGTGTAAATGAAGCGTGCTGCACCATGGCGGCTTCTGCTTCATCCTCGCACTGTGTGTGTGTGTGTGTGTGTGTGTGTGTGTGTGTGTGTGTGTGTGTGTGTGTGTGGGTGTGTGTGTGTGTGTGTGTGTGTTAAAGGGACGCTGACAGAGGCCTCTTTCAGTACCCGGAGGCCTCTTGTTCTCCCTCTGTTGTCTCATGGTTAGAATATGTTGGGAGGACTGCCATCCTCTGTCCACACAGATGACAGGAGGATACACACCAACACAAATGTGGAGACATGGAGGAACACAAATGCCTCCACCTGTGTGATGACAACACCCGGCCACATGACAGACTCCACACTGGGCCGCAGGATGTGTTTATCTAATGACACATCTGTTTGTTTGTGTGTGTTGGTGGGACTATTTCTGGTCTGCTCTTTATTATCATTTCCTCTGGAGGGAAATTAAAACCCTGCGGCGGTTGTGTTTCTCTCTCCACGAGAGTCAGGGCAGTGTGTTTAATGTGCGTCTCTGACCTGCAGGACGACGGCCTCCCCTTGTGTCGGGTGTGTACAACTACAAATTCACAACAGCAGGAGCATTTGGCACGATCGCAGGACACAACTACGTATGCACAGAAACACTGGGACGCTGTGATGTAAATGTAAATAAAAGAAAAATACATTTGCCTTGTTTACAGAAAACAGCTGGTAATCTCCTTTATACAATCATGTGTTTCACTAAGTGGTTTCCCTTTCGCACCCTTTGAAAGGTGCTGCTGACATCTAGTTCAGACTATGAGGGAGCGAATTTAACATTAAATACATTGTCTGTGTGCTTTTTTCAATGAAATGAAAAGTCATAAGAGTAGATGAAACAGGCAGCGGTATGTCCTGTGTTTAAAGAGGTATCACGTAGAAATTGGCGTTTTGTGCGATTTGGCGCCCACCACAGTTTCTGAGAGCAACACCACCGTCGTAAATACAAACCCCAGGTCTGTAACAGTTTATATTGTGGGTGCGAACAGCAAATAAAACTCATTACATCATAATAATGTGACGCTGTGATCCCGCCCTCTCACTGAAGTTACACAGTGCAGAAACAAGTTTTGGGGGGCGGAGTGGCTGATACCACCTGTTACAAGATATCTTTTAAAGGTTATTTTAAGGTTAAAATGTTAGATAATGTTACTTAAACATCCCAATGTGATATATTTCTCTATGTTGTCTGTGTCTCTCAACCTTATTTAAACATCGTCTATCATCAAATACCAATATCTAACACCACATTAGTACCCAGGACCCCATGTGGACGCTACATGTGGGATAAAGAACGCCGCCTCCTCACTCCTTCATGCACTGGACATGTTTCTCTTTAATTAAGTTTTCAGTCTTTTCAAACTATTTCAGAAACCCTGCACCACCAAACCAAGCCAAATCCTTTGTCTTCTATTTTTTGGTATTGCTCCAGATTTGTTTTTTGCCAAAAGCAAAACTGAACATGTTGGCTTTTACTTCTGTACTGGCTTGACGAGCTTTTCTTAAGTGGAGGGACTCTGCCCCTCCTTCACACTCACACTGGAGGAGAGACGTTTTGTCACGTATGAGCTGAAACTCACCACTTTTCTCTGAGTAACTCCCCCGTCCTTTTTTCTTCTGTCTTTGCCTTTTTCCTCACAATGTCTCACTGATTTATTCCAGTTATTGTTTCTTGACCAGACTAAGATGTATCGTATCTATGTTCATTTATCTGTATGGTCGTCTATAACTTTAATTTTATTCACAAATAATTTAGAATATTTATGATCTGTGATCTGTGTTCATTTTGTATGGGCAGATTCATGTGTTGTTATTGGTGTGGTTCAGGAGGAAGTGATGTCACTTCCTTGTTTTTGCTTTGAGGAAAGTATCCATTAGCGCTGAAGCTGAAAGAACTGCAGAGTCATTCTCTCCTTCAATTTGACAAAAAATCCATTAAAATGCTTCGATGTCTGGTCATCTTCACCTTTTTCAGTTTGGGGAAGTCACAAGGTACGAGATGAAACACACTGAAGTTGTTTATTTCTCTTTTTTTTGTCATTTGTTACTTCCTGGAACTTCGTTCGCTCGTTTCTTTTCTGTCACTTTCCTTTTTTTTCACATGTGTAAAAGTTGATGTACTATGATTTACTATCTTTATCTCACAGACTGCTCGGTGATAAACGTGTCCTGCGCTGATATCAAGCAGAATAATGGATTCAAGTTTTTAATCCATTGTTTGCGCCTGGGCCAGAACGGGTCTATGAGACGCGAGGTGGAAATCAGTGAGAATAAGGTATTTGGATTTTCTTCTAAAATCTGTAGTAGTGAAAGTTTTGTTTCAGAAATAACTTTTAAAAGCACTTTAAAAGAGAAAGTGAAAGTTTGACTTGGAGGTTGATAAACCACACATGCTTATGACGCCACTCAAGGAAAAATATTGTCTCAACAGACAAAGATTGTTCACGGGCCGCCATTTCAATGTTCACATCATGTCACGAGCATAGACAACACTTCTATCACTACAAGAGAGTGCCGAGACCTGCATGTAAAATGCATAGTTCATGTGAGTTTCCCTCCATTTCAATATGTGCTTATATGAAGTGAATGAATAAAAGTTGATTTGTCTCCTTGTAAATGTGAAATATTTTCTCGCCACATTCACAATAGACTTTATTTTTTCTTTTAGGGAGAAAAGGTGATGGAGAGCTGTTGGAATTATGTAATTACTGGTAAGACAATGAGATGTTGTAAATAACTGATTTAATTTGATCTCACCGTTAATTATAAATACACGTATGAAGGGTTAATTTGCAAAATGTTATCTCCTTTCATTATTATTTAAGTTTGCAGTCGAGGAGATGTCAAACCGCTGTTGTTTTATTTATTTTAAGAATAGCTTTTATCCGATTTTATAAATGAACTCCTCATGTACATCAGATAAATCATCCGGCCTCTTTACCTTAAACAGAGAATACGACCCTGAAAAGTCTTGATCCGAGTCCCGCACCAAACCTAACAGACCCTCCACGTGAGTGCACATTTATTCTCTGACATTCTGTAGTTATTGACAACATTTTTCTTGGCGTTACTTTTTATAAATTTGTTGAACCCCCCCTCCCCCCTGAATTAATAGTTGATTGCAACATTTTGCATTTTGTCTATCGCTCAGGCGGTGAACCACTTGTGAAAGAGTCCTCCTGGGTCGACTGGCTCATCTGGATCATTGTGATCATTGTGATCATTTCGATCATCGGGATCATTGTGATCGTCATTCTTTGTCGTCGGAAAAAGAAAGTGAAGTGAGTTCTATTCTACACGAAATTACAAATAACTGTTAACAACGTTTACAAATTCTTGTGTGCGGATTCAGAAATGTTTGCTGTTTGTTTCGTGTTGCAGGAAGCTGTGTACAGAGCTGCTGGTGCGTCTCAGACTCAGAACTTCCCAGGCTGGGAGGGAGACAGCGGGAGAAACTGGGTCAGTTTGAACTTTAATGTTAATTTCAGCACACATGAGAGGAAGCTTTACGTTTGAAACCGTAAAATATTCTTCAGTGCTGGTCCATTTCAACATGTAGTCTACCACTTTTTAAAAGTAGTCTTCAAACTCGACCTTCATTTTGGTTTTAACTACACATCTGTAAAGTTTTGTGACGGCATCATGCAGTGTTGTCATGGTCCACAGACAGACATGCAGTATAACCCCGCTACAAAAGGCCAGGACACACACACATACACACAGAAACACACACATACAGATTCACAAGGTGAAAACAATAGCAGCCTCACAGTGATGGCAGGTGAATGTACTCTTCAGTTGAGCTGCTCCAGACAAAAAGTGAACTACGAACAATAAACGTATTTACTTCACTGACGATAGTTCTTTCACTTCATCCAAGCTAACAGCTTCAGCTAACATTCTACTTTCAGCACTGATCAGTGAAGCTAAAAACATCCTCACTGTTTCTCTGTCTTTGTAGTGAATCACTCTCTGTCGATGATCAACAAGCGCGTGATGACAATAATCAAAATGGGAAACTTGAAAGTGTGTGTACTCTCAGGTGAGACTGCTTTCTAAACTTTCAAAGTGTTTTTTTGTTTCTTTAACAACAACTGGAAGTCTAGACTGTAATCTGCTAAAAGCTACCTTTGTCTCCATAGTATTGATCCTGTGCCTCGTGGCGAGACTCCTCCATCCTCCGGTCTGGACCGCACCCTGAGCAACGGGAGCATCCAGGAGCCTAAAAAGTGAGAAGGAGAATTGTTATTGTGTTTGTAGTCTGTTTTACTTTTGAAGATCTCAGTGAAGTTGCCCTTAAAAACTGGGCCCGTTGTGGATGTGATTTCTCAGAGGAGATTCAGAGTCATTCTTACCTGGAGTTTGTTTTGCAGTGGAGACACACGAGCCCCCGACGTTAACAGAGCCTCTAATCATCGCAGCATGCACAGGTCGGTTCAGCTGTTGAGTGAATTATCAGTGTGCTTACTATCAATTCTTTACAAGTTCTTATTAAACAGCGTCTGTATGTGTCTTCCACAGGAGCATGAGGGACGATCCAGGAGGAGTGAATGATAAAGGAAGAAGCCTTCACGGGTTAGTCTGCAGTCAGTGTTGTAAAAGTCATAATATCATGTTGAAATATTAGTAACCTGTACTAGTAGTACTTTAGAAAAAAAGCATCTGATATTAAATGTACATTAATATCAAAAGGTAAACATATAAAAGCAGAAAATAGAAACGACGGTGTCACTCTGAGTCCAGGCTGATCTGACCTGAAGTCACTCCGGGTTCTTCAGCTGTTTACTGATGATGGCCTACATTCTTCTCCAGGATCAGGGAAATGCACGACAGAAGGACTCGCGGTGATCGTGGTCCTGAAGACGAGAATGGACGACAGCCTCTGCTGCAGAATCAGAGGTGAGACTGCCACTTGCTCTCTGTCACTCTGCACTCCTAACTGTTCCCAAAGAGAAATCTCTCTCGCTTTCCAGATTTCCAATTTCCAGTCTCTTTAACGCCTTGTTTCATTCTGCCTGTTGCTGCTGTTTGGACAGCTGTCAGGAGCAACTTTCTCAGCCGCTCTCCCCCATCCCCGTCCCAAATCTGAAGGGCCGATCTGAACTTCAGAACCCGTCTGACGTCTGCTCAGAAAGTGAGCACAGACAAAGCTTTGCTGCGAGGCTCATGTCTATTTCTTGTTGTTTCTGTCTCCAGAGCTGCCAACGCAGACATGACAGGTGGAGCCGATTTGGTGTACGAAGGCGGCTTTTGCACACAGCAGGTCAGATGGAGCTCTACTGCACCGGTACGTAACTTTAAATATAGAATTTATTCTCTCTTTTTCATTAAATTTTCATTTTTTACATTTTTGTTTGATTTCACAATTGCTTTGTTTGCAGCCGGACGCTGACGTGGAGTCAACGCCGCTCAACATGAAGAACACAACGACAGATGAACAATAATAATAATAATAATAATAATAATAATAATAATGATATTCATAATAATATCATCCTGTATTATAACATAAAGTTAGGGTTTGTGGTACATTTTCTGGCGACTGCTTTGGGATCAAGTCGAGCACATTTGTTTAAAGCTGCTGTAGGTGATATTTATTTTATTGAAGAGATAAAACTCGTGCAGTAGAAGAGAAAAGAAATGTTCTGGTTTCCCTGCCTCCATAGAGAAGCAGGATCCTCCAGTCTGCTGCACCTTCCTCTCCTGATGAAGAGGAGGGAGAGGAGTGCTAACTGAGAAACAGACAGGAAGTTAACTGAAGCGATGACACTTTACAGCAGCTTTAAATAATTATGTCTTTTTGAACAAGGTTAGAAAAAATATATTTTTACAAGCCTGATGTGCTGACTTTTATACAATACAGCATCTTTAAAACCATTTTATAATCTGCTCAGGGAAAAATGAGACAGTCCTGGTGGAAACCGGTCTCGTCTGCGTCTCCGTCTGACCGTTTTCACCGACGTATAAAAAGTCAATTGGACGGCTCGGATGACATCATAATTTGGGGTTATTACATTTAGATGAATACGGTTAATTACATTTTACCAAACTATCGTATTACCTGACAGTAATCACAGTATACACTGATCAATACAATGGTCTAATTTTAAATGTAGTTACTGAGAGTGTTCAGTGCATCACTCGACCGAAGCAGGGGTGCACCATGTCAGTGAAGGTACCACAGACCCAGCCGAGACTACTTGACCCATAAGAACCCAGAACCACTGTAGGACATTTAAAGTGGACATTAGATTTTAAGACATTTAAAGATTTTAGGACACAGTGTTTGTTACGAGCGAGTCACTTCAGGTTCTTATGGGTTAAGATAGATGTATTAATATTAATACATCACTATCGATGTATAAATATTAATGTACTTATATAACATGTATAATGTATTGTATAAATACATACAGAACTGTATTCATAAATTAAGACAAATATATATTATTCAACATTATATTATACCTCATTAGAATGAGCTGTTTTAATGAGACTGAATACATTCAATGTTTTATCTTTTCTGCTTTTTCTCCATGCAGTCTTTAATATATCTGATTAATTATATATTCCTTTACTCGAATCACAACGCTATATATTGTTGTTCTGATCAATGTGCTTGCTTTTGAATTTAGTTTTTTTTGTTTGTAGTTCTGTAGTTTTCTTTTGTTGCTCATATACTCAGCTGCTTTTTAAGAAATGATTCTGTATTTTAAACACAACAGATATGACGATTTATTGAAATATGCTGAACGGTGTTTGGATTGAATACATTCTTCAGTCCACTCTGGATTTCACTGCCTGCTTATTTGTTTTTTCCATCGGAGGAAACCTCGGCAGTGTCTTCTGTACAGTTTACCACACGGGGGCAGTAAACAGTCGCTGCTGAGGTCCGCAGGAACATAATTACTCCTCTTATTACTTTTGTTGAGAGATGCAAACGCAAATTATTTCTCATTAATTCCAGATTGCAATGGCTTCACCTACACAATATATACTTCTCATTGTAACATTTATATAATCAACCTCTGTGGATGGAGATGATGATGATGATGTTTCAATAAATCAGAGCCTTCTTAAAGTACGGCTGATTGACTATTGTGTGGTTCTTCTATAATCACTGTCTGTGTTTGTGTTGATCTACCTTCTGGTATCTTGATGTGATTTATTAATACAAACAATAAAGGGACAATATGCACATTATACACAACAAGGTAATTCAAAGTTAAAGTCCTTAAAAGATCCCCTGTGGTTTGATGTATGGTATAATTACAGTCACACACAAACACACTGGGGTTCGGGCTGAATTCAATACATCTCTCCATCTCCTGGGGTCTGCCGAGGGGCCCTGTGGGTGTTGGTAAGTAAATGTCTGATTCTGTTTTTACTTCCTTAAATGTGCAGTGACCTTGACGAAAACCTCTCAGATGGACCGAGCACCAGAAAGAGAGCGTGTGTCAGGGGTTAGAGGCTTTGCTGCTCATGTTTGATATGTCAGTGTGTGAAAGTGGCGGGTAGGAGAGGGTGATTGAATGGTCACAGCCTCAGAGTCTCCCCTCGCAGGGAGTTTCACGGAGGGGACATGACTGAGGCAGGGGCTGGGCGGATGGGTGGAGGAGGGGTGGGCGCTGTCGTCATAGCATGTATGACAAGGAAGGAAGAGGCACGTGGGAGAGGCTGTAATTATGGATGAATCCTCTCCGCGCCGATGCACATAATAATTGGATATCGGCTAATTAGTTACCAATCACAACAGTATTATGAGCAGTTGAGGAAACAAAGCTCAGTGGGAGCTAAACACTGATCACACCACATCGAGGATAAGAGGCTTAAAGGAACAGTTCACTCCGTCATTATCTCCTCACCCCATGCTGATGGAAAGTCAGGTGATGTTTTTGAAGTCCACAAAACATTTGTGGAGCTTCGGAGCAAATCAGTGTTACAGCGTTCTCATAAACATTTCAAGGACTTAAAAATAACAATAAAAGCATAACATGGCTTCGTACAGCTGGTCCAGTGTAATCCAAAGACCCGAGATGTCTTTTTGAAAGGCAAAATATGTTTAGGCCGACTGATGGTCTTAGAAAACATTTCTGAAAATTAGGAAATAAAAGTGTTTATTGATTTTCTAAAGTCACCATTAGATATTTCAGTGTAATGTTTAACTCATGAGCCACAATAATGTAATGAGTTCTTATTATCTTCACTCAGGGGGCCTTCCCAAACAAATAATGATTCATCTGATTCTTTGCAATTAAATCTGCATACTGTTACATTTCTGCCACCTCGTGAATATTTCATTTCCAGAAATTATTTGTGGATAATTGCTGAATTACATATTTTCAGTGAACTGTTCCTTTAAGCGACGCGAGATGTGGCTGCAATAACGCAGACGCTTCTGCGTGCGATCCATAACTGATCTCCAGTTGATCACAATGTTTATGCTCGCTCTGGAGTGTACTAATGGTCGCCTACTGTTGCTTGCTGTCGAGGCTTAACAGACAGCTACATTCAAACGTCCGTATTCAAACGGCAGTTATTAAAAGATTACATCGGGGATCACACCACGCTGTATGATTAATTAACCTTGACTGATGCTTTGTAAAACTGGCTCCAGCTGAGCGAGTTTGCCCACAGGTCTGCGTGTACATACAGATATATATGAGGCGGTTGAAAGCATCACCTTAGCTGGTCTCGCTAATGCTGACTTAAGGTCACCTCAGTGAAACAAAGCCTTGTTTTTTCCCCAGATTAGTATTAGACCAGTCCTCTCAACCTCCCTCAGTGCGTAAAGCTCCTACTAGTCCCTGTCCAAACACTGAGTGTCGCCTGAACCGACTGCTCGCCTCTCTCTGCCTCTCTTTGATCACTTTGTGCAGTGTGCTTTGGACAGACCAGTGTTTGACAGCATCGTCATCCCAACCACCAGGTCAAATCTGCATATGCATACAGTGAGTGGTTCAAAGGGGAGCTGACTCAGGAAGCGGCTGCACTGCTTGGCCTCAGTCCCTTTGCTTCCCATGGTACACGAATGAGCAACACAATGCTGTCATAACCTGCAGGACAACCCATGAATAAAACATAACCGCTGTGTCAGTGCTTAAAGATGTCTTTTCATTTCCAGTTTGAATCACAAGGTAGGCAAACTGAAGTTTATATGCATATGCTACAGAGAACGATTCATAATAACTTCTACATGCTGTTGTGCTTTAATCACACTGGCACAACTACACACACATGTATATAACAGCTGAGCCTTTCACTATGTTCCCATAGAAATCCTGAAGCATGACCGATGGATATTTTCAATAGTTTTTTATTAATATGTGCTGATACAAGGTCGCTCTGACCTGCGATGACGCAAACACTCACAGAAAGTCATCCCCTTTGGCCCAGACAGCTGTCAAAGCAATGACCGTGAGAAAAAAAATCAAATAAAACATATAAACATCATTTCTCAAAGAAAACAGAATCAAGGTGTTATATTGACCTCAGTTTACAAATGTCTCAGTGGTACATGATAAATTATCCATTTCATAGAAAAGTCACAGAAAGCTCTGGATACGGTGCTTTATGTAGAACCCCACATGGCACAAAGTCTTTGTTTCTACCGGTGCCGACAGCCTGCTGTGTAAAACCACGAGCACCCAGTAATTCATTCCCAGTAATTTAAGCATTTCAGGGACGTCCAATACTGACCAGGTTCTACTGCGCTGATCTAATTAATACAGCCTGATACTCAGAATGTCCCATTCACACTTGCTGTAACCAGCTCCTCTACCTCTGATGATGGACACGGACACATCTGAGGCAGCATTTCCCGGCCTGTCCCATGAACCATCATGGGATGGAGATCATTGGATGGGCACATGCAGGCACAACTCCTCCCCTCCTCTCTCAGAGACGATGCACCCAGCGACGGAACAAGGAAGGAACAGAAATAATTCATGCCTGTGTATTGTTTATATGTCTGTGTGTCAAAAGATATGATTGTTTTGGACCTTTGGGGGGTCTCGCTGTAGAATGGACCTCACAGGATAGCATTCAGAGAACGCCACCCAACCCCCCTTGTCGGTCCCACCCTGTGCATTAAAGATGGCCTGAATTGCTGGCACAGCTCCATGGACACATATTCAACACAGAAGAGGAACAGCACAAACCTCATCACCGGGTTTATGCCGAACCCCGACATATTCTTAGAACTAATCTAAAGGTACTGTATAGCAGTTATGTGGACACGTAACAAGAGACCAATAACAAAATAGTACTACTTTATCATTGTTTACATTTGCTTTTTAAAAATCTCTATAGGAAAATCCTGTCGCATTTGTTAGCTCTCTAAAAATCTCCATTTTGATCAGCTGATGCGGCAGTGGATTCGTTTTCACATTTTTTCTAAGGAAGCATTCATGAGACCAAACGACAATCACATCATCTTTCTTCCTCTACGGGCAAATCTGTTTCATTCGGACGTGCCGGCTTGATCAATTTCAACAACAAATTGATAACCTCTGGACTGCAAGCCACCAACAGAAAGCCCTCTGAGACAAAGTAGCACATCGTCCTCCCTTATCTCCAGATCCAACCCTGCCGTCTCCTCCCTCTCACTGCCTATGGCTATGAATTTAGTGACATCTGTGACATCTCTGCTGATGTTGTCCCCGCTCTGTCCCCTCTTGGGCCCATCTTTGCAGACATAATGACCTTCTGCTCCTCTGTTGCTCTTGAACTCACGCACCAGCTTCCTGCCCCCCCCCCCCATCTCAACCGCTCTCCTGGTGTGACATGCGCCACAAAAAAAAAAAGTTCTGAGCAAGAAAGGGTCAACTGCAAGTAAACAGACTGCGGGCCTGCTGGGACCTCTGCTGTCTAATGACAGGCTGAACAATGCCACAGCTCACTCACCACTGACACTAAGCTGCAGGGGTGAGACGGCGCTATGTCGAAGGTTGGACATCCCACCTTTTAAGCAACCTCCCACCTAACCGCTGGAGCACATGCACGTCGGGCTTGCCAGCGGCGTGCAGAGGGAACTGTGTTAAACATTTGCAGTTAAACGGAGTCGAGAAAAGGGAGCAGGAAGGAGAGCGAGGGCGAGTTCACTGCAGTAAATTAGTACCCACAGTGTTATTATAGTAATCAGAGGTTTGGAGGGCTTTGAATGGTGGAGAAACTCCCGTTGTGTGAGCCTCCGTCCAACAGCATGGGCCGCGGACCCTCTACTGTATAATCACTATCATTTACCACAGTACAGCACTCCTCTGTTTATTGAGATATTAATCTGGGATAAACAAAGCTTTTGACAAAACAAATTAACACTCTCAAAGAAGTGCTGCACTAATGGAGTCCATTGAGATTGATATTAAAATGTGGATGAGATGGGGGAGAGGGACTAAAAGAAAAAGGAGCTGGGAGGTGCTGGAAAAAGAAAAGAAGCAGGCCCAAGGTGACGCACATCCTCCTCTCATGGGGAGTGTCGGTCTAAACAGCGTTTCTCCCCGGGGCGGGTCCCAGCTGAGCAGAGGAGATCAGCATCAGCACATAATGTCAAATACAATGAGGGGGGGGGGGGGGGGGGGGGGGTGGAGTCAATGATGATGGTGATGAGAATGATGAGGATAAAGATGATGACGGCCGGCTTGTGTTTCCCATTAACACTTCCACCCTGGAGTGAATTCTTTCATCTTCAGTCCTGCTTGTTAAAATACATTCAGTTGTCCTCAGTTGACCAGCGAGCGCTGCCTCGGTACGTCGCCCCACCGCTGAGCCATGAGATCCCTGCTTCACATTGTTCAGCACTGCAGCAGAGCAGAATACATGTGCATATTGTCTTTTCATTTGTAAACAGACAGCTCTCCCAGGGTCAGCTGCAAATCCAAGTCATGTACCGGCAAACCTGTATTGCACATGTTCCCCCCTATGGCTCAAGTGATGATACAAAGGTCTTCTGTCTGAGCCTCATCGTGCTCCACGGCCCACACAATGTTACTCACACAAGTGATTTGAATAACAAGAATAAATGGTGGCAAATCCTTGTAATCCCTCTCCCTTATCTGTCGTTAACCCTCTCTCTATTTCAGCCCCAGGAGCCACAGCTAAAAGCTGTCCTTTGGGCTCTTTTAGAAGTGGGACAGTCAGGCCCGAGCCAAATGTCACACTGCAGTGGGTGCATTTATTTTCTGCTCACGTTCTGCTCACACATCCCACTCTTTTCGCCAGGCGCAGGTTTACGAGGGAGACAGTCAAAAGAAAAAAGAAAAAATCCAATGCCATGAATAAATCAATGTGAATAAATATTCCAAAAACATACATAAAAACTGATAAATAAACCATAACAAATACCTATAAATACAGCGTAGAAGAAGGCAAAGATTTTTTTTTTTTAAAGGTCAGACAGATTCCAGCTGGATGAAAGGAGCCTCACGAGCGTCTCTCTCTTGACAGCTAATTTCTCAAACGTATCGCTTGCATAAGGTGGCATATTGGAAACACGTTCCTCCCAATCGGTCAACCCTGCTTGTCATTTTCATGGTATACGGTTATCTCACGGCTCCCTAGGCGGTCTGATTTCTGCCGTCCTCCTCGTCATACCTGAACGCCGCGGCAAGAGCAACTTCCATTTGAGGCAGAGAAGTAATGGCAGCTCTCTGAGATGAGTATCCCCCATGTCTGATGTGCATTCAAGTCGTGTCACAAGAAAATAGTCTTTCAGATGTGTGTGCACATACAAAAGTCTGGTGCACGGCGCACGCACACACACTCACACACACACACACACACACACACATTGGACGCTTAATACCCACAATCAGCACCTCAGACACATTCATACTTACGCTCATGCACACAAACACATGCACACAGGAAAATTAATGAATTGTCACATTAGGCTCTGGAGTGATGCTGAAACTATCTTTAAGAAACAGCAAATGCAATATTCTCTGATAGCAAAACAAATGTCATCATTACACATGCTAAAACCCATGTTTGTTAAAAGTATGCCATCTGGTTATATCTTCCAAAATAATACAAGAACAAACCAAATCACTTCATGGATGCTGTCGTTCACACACAATGCTTTATCGTGCCTGTGAGGCACAGTATGACATTTGACGACATCTATCTCGCTTGCCCCACACATCCCGCCCCCCGCTGCCGTCGGCAACTCCACCCTGGGGATGTCAAAGGTCAAACATTAACAACATGTAACGGATTATATTACATAAAAATTGTGCCAGGAGTTTTTTTTTGTTGTTGTTGTTGTTCCATTTCTCATTTGTATAAATAAAATCTACTACACATTATAATCTGTTTCTCTCTCTGCCTTTTCTCTCTCCATTGGACCACAAAGGATTTTTTCACCGAATGGCACAGTGATGGGGCACAAGAGCGAGCGATCGAGCAACGGGGGAGAGAGATAGAGCGTATCATTCAGGTCACAACGTCCAAAAACATTTTATTTTTTTCTTTTGTTGGTTTGTTGCAGTACAAGAAGTCATTTTTCATAGTATTTGTTACCTTTTGTTGCTTTTGATCATCTGGTGTCTCTATTTACATGGTAGGAATAAAGTAGATTCATGTGTGGATCCTATGTACACGGTTATACCAATTGGTCGACCAGTGCGTTTGCGACGTTTACAGTCCTGCTTGTCACAGCCACAGACAGGAAACAAGTCCACTTCAACTGGCTAGTCTCTAACGGCAAGGTACAGGATGGGGGGGGCGACACTGGTCCGCTCTCGCAGCCCCCAGAGGATGCAGACCCAAAGTCAACAAATTGAATACTCTCGTCAAAACAATAGCAAGGCAGTCATTTAACTTTTCAAATGCCTAAAGCAAACAACCATAGAGAACAGTGGAGAGGATCGGCCAGTCTTATGGAAGCAGTCCTTCTGCTCCGGAGGGGGTGGGTGGGGGTGCAGCGCCTCCTCAGTCTCCGTCTCGGCCTCTACTCCACTTCTGTACATAGTCGTCGATTCACAGCAAGAGAAAATGAAGGCAACTACTCTGAATCAGCTCCCACTGCCTGCTCGGAACAAAAGCTCTTGCTCCCTTTTACTTAGATGGAGTACTGTTTTCACTTCTGATGTTCAGTAATGAGCACTTCTGGATGAGTGAGTGTGTGTGTGTGTGTGTGTGTGTCTGTGTCTGTGTGTGTGTTTGCTTTCTGAATGTTCTAGTTTCTGTTCTGGCTCAATAAAAGATATTTTTGGCAACAATGAAGAGCTTTCTGTGAGTTGTTTTTCAGGTTATAATAGTGTACTATATTCCCTGTCTCCACAGCTAACTACTCCTGTCAAATGACAACTCGAAAAAGACCTAAAGATGGTACGAAAGGGAAATGAGAAAATATATAAAATGATAATCCCATCTCCGGAGGCAGGTCTGAAGAGAAATTACATAAAAAACTTTAACAAAGTTTTAAAGTTTTGAAATATCTGAAGGTAAAGGGGGTGGATCGGTACATTCAGAGTGCTGGACTTGGCCTTAGGGTACCAAAGGAACTGGGGAGGACCGGAGACGGAAAGAGCCGATGAATGCTCTGCTGAAAAACACCCGTCACTCCTTTCCATAAGACAGGGGAGGATTGAATATAAAGGCTGCTTCTGCAAAGTCAGCCATGACTCCCCCTGAAGGTCACTCTGTTTGCTCATCTGTTAGTTAAATTAAAGTCAAGAGAAAGAAAGGCAACCAAACAAGCAGAAAGTGGAGGGACACGAGAACGAGGCGGGCTAGGAGGCGGCTCTGGCCGTCACATTAGTCCCCAACTTCCTCCTTCAGGCTCCAGTCACAGGCTGGTGACCAGCTGCATCTGTCCGTCTCCCTCGTTGTGGGCAGGCTCCTGAGCCTGGTGGCCCTCCCCGCTCGGTCTCCGGGGCGGGGCCTGGTAGAAGGTCTGCATGGGGGCCCCACGAGAGCCCAGGGCTGGCCTCCCTGAGCTGTAGTACAGCTCTTCAGGGGGCTGGGCCGAACGGGGCACCACCTCCAGGGGCTCAGGACTGCTGTCGGGGTAGGGTGAGTCTCGCAGGTTGGTGATGCTGGTGTACAGGGAGTCACGGGCAGGGGAGTCTGGCGCTCTGTTGCCTCCCTGCCCGCCAGCACTCTGGCCACTGTGGCCGCTGTGGCCCAGGCTCTCGGTGAGGTCGGCCGTGTAGCTCTCTGACTCCTCTGGATCACTTTGGTAGAGGACCGACTGGGCGCGCTGCAACAGCAGAGGCTCCTCCAGAGCTTTATAAAGCAGCTCCACATCCTGCGGGGTCCGCTGTCGCCCTTCTCTCAAAAAGTCCTCCTCATCATCCAAGCCCATAGACGGCTCCGGCC